>JAUTXW010001744.1:3110000-3660469 GCA_030620095.1 Kuschelorhynchus macadamiae
ATGTCAAGACAAAAATATATTATTATGAGTGCCTTCTTAATTCATGAAATTTTGTTATATTATGTAGGTACTTTTATGACAGGATGCCCCAAATTGTTACATAGCAATAAGCACTTTTCCGTAATTTAGGTACCTAAATGCAATGATTTAATTTAGTTATTTAATCACTGACTGCAACTAGCCACGACCGATTAGACTTGTAAAGAAACCGAACTTTATATTTTTGTTTATAATTTCCCTCAAACAAACTTTATACTATGAAGCAGTAACATTAGAATCTAGCGCTAGATGACGCCTGTGCTAGCAGATATTCATTTCTTCTACTTTTTTATAGGCATTTTTATTTTTGTTTTATCTTGAAAAGCATATAAAACCCCGAGCCAGTCATTCAGTGAATGTGGCTGCTCAGTACTCCAACCACAGATCATATATAAAAAAAATATATAAAAAACTTCAAATGGAACCCTTGAAAAGGTTTTGTATATGCAACCAGTTTATAGTATTTTTGTTAGTTCTGCAACTATTATGCGAGTTGTGAGTGTTATGTGCCACAAATTAATATATTAATCTGTGCTCCTACGCCTACCTCTTACATACTTTAACTGTTACGCCTGGCCTGAAATACAATGCAATCCCGTAAACATTAGACATAAAAACTAACCAACAAAACGAAGCTTAAAAAGGAAGAACGTTTTTGTATGTTAGTTTTTACGTTAAACATTTACGGAAGGTTCATTGGTAATGGTTACTAATTTGAGTAATCATTGAGGTAGAATACCGTGTAATGTAAATTATAAACTACAATATCAAAAAGTTATTTCTACGTGGGCATAAAAAGACCACATGCAATAAATTTTTTTAATATTTGACTTTAAATTCCGGAGGTATAAAAATTCCCAATTTAACAATAATAATGTTGCTTTGTTTAGTAGCTTCATATACAGAAAGTTAATTTTTTCTGAGGTCTCTTCGTGGTCTTCGTTCATCGATGGTACTGCGATTAATTACCTCTGTGTTTTTTACATAAGTGATTCAAGGGCTTTGGTTTATCTGCTTTGTTTCGTGGGGAGACTCAACCGCTCAGTGTAGAAACTAACGACCCCGATAGAAAGAGAGCAGACGCTGTGAACGTATAAGGCCTACTTGTTCCTGCAATCCATCCTGTCCGTCTGTCCAGTTCTACATAGAATATTAGCGTAATGGCTGCTATGCAAAGTGAGTAGGAGGGGTAAGAGGATCGCTTAAAAGTAAGTGGAAGCCAAGAGTATCAGAATACATAAAACGGTTTAAAAAGAGGAGTAATTTAAAAAAAAATTAAATATAAATTGGGTGTACCGGGAGTTTAGAGCTCGCGTATAATCCTAGCAGCTGAAGGCTGTAAACCGAATAATGAAGCTTTTATTAATCAGAAAAGTGAGGTTGTAATGTATATAGAAAGAAATATTTTTTAAAATTTTTGTTTGGATTAAATAATATCATCATATATATCAATTATATTAATTCCTGAGAATATGGCTTTAATTACTCGCCTTTTTCCATCTTTACTTAATACTACAAGGTAAGAACTCATAGTCTTTCATCTAAAAAGGTTTGTAGTTAACCAACTACCAAGTACTAAAAGAAATTTGTGCTTTACAGTAAACTAGGAGCTACCCTGGCCCAAAATTCGCCAAAATTTCACTCTTTGGCTTCAGCAGGTCAAAAACCCTCCTTGGATCTAAGCCCTGTAAAGCCAGGAGGACTTTTTAACCTAACAACTAGATCAGTTATAAGAGTTCACTTTCCCAGGCCTTCTGAAAGGAAAAGAATTAAAAAGCATGGTTGGAAAACACGAATGAGTACTCCATCAGGTCGGAGAATACTTATGAATCGAATTTTAAAAGGCAGATGGGTATATTCACATTAGAACTTGAGTAATAAATAGTAGCTGCAACTTTGTTACAATTAATGTTAGTTTATTAAGTAAAGTAATATAAACCTAACTACTAGAATTATTTTTGTTTTGAACTTGAATATAAGTATAGATAGGTATTAAAACTAACATTACTCCCATATATTTAGAAAGTTTCAGAGAATTTTTGTTGTCAGTAAGGTCAAGTGATAAGAAGCCCCCAATTCTCGGGAACCATCCATGAATAAGACACCCAGTTCCCAATTACTAAAACTGATTTTGAAAAGCAAAAATGAAAAATATAATAAAAATAGATAATTTTTGCTTCTCATTCCTTTTTGACATCTTAGTTTTATATAATTTTTAATAAACAAATATACATATTTTTGTATACTGATTTACATAATATATTATACTAAAATATCAAACTGTTCAATTACATATTTTTACCAAAAAAATCTGTATCCTCTTCCATATACTCTGTGAATATGGCCTAAGTACACAACTCTAGACATGAACTAAGCTATTCTACACAGCAAGGCCCAAAGATATACTCTTGCAGAATTAAGAATGTGTTACAACTAGGATATTAGTTGTAGAATGGAACAGGGACTATAAAAATTATCACAATGGCTCTTTCCACGCTAACGTGAATGAACATTTTAAATTTTTGTTCATGTGAAATCAGATGTGTCCTTATGTTCAGGCTAACTAATATAAACTATTTATTTATTTTTGGTGATGCAGTGGAGGATTATCAGGCATTGTAATATGTGGGTTTGAATCTTGTTTTTAACAAAACTTATAATTAATAAAAATGCCGATTATTTATTTTTATAAGTTAGGTTAGGAGTGAGCAAATGTGGTGAACAAAACACAGTTATGCACCAATTTTATGAGGATTGAAGAAAATTCCAGGTCTGTATTAAAATTTTTTAATAAAATCTATACCGTTAATACAAGGTTTGTCAATAATGCCATCATTCAAGTTTTTATTATTTAACATGAACAACGGTGAAAAAGTATATCTAAACAGAATTAGTTTAGCACTTAGAGTATGAATAGTCTAAGGTTTAGCATAATTAATAGAGTAAAAAACTCTAATTCTCATGGAAATAATGGTATATCTAATAACATCTTGAAATGATTGTGAGATGGTAATCAAAAATTAACTTAAAACCAATTATTTTCTCCTTCTCAACATGGCATGAAGAATGAGAAATTGTCAACTCTCTGGATAAAAAGTTCAAGCTACTAGGAACGTTTATAGCCTTTTCTCGTGCTTGTGACATAGTTGAGCATGACCTGCTACTTTCTAAATTATTTCATTATTTGGAAAGGGGTAATACAAAGAAGACATTTATATAATAAATGCCCAATAGTACCTCTATTACGACCGGCGTACTGATGAGGTCTGCACTGGCAGATCTGCTGTGCGTCATGTGTCCATAAAAACTTAAGGTAAATGACACAATTTCTTATTTTTGCTTAAATAATATTCTTTATATTATCGAAACATTCCATGGGAAGATGTTGATATATGTAATTTTCTTAAACATTTGTTTCAATCAATTTAAAGTTGTAAAAAAGCCTAATAAAAATATTTGTTTATCACTACCTCAAGTAGTGTTTATATGGAGTTTTTACAGGTTTGATGCTGAGTCAAATTTTCAAATTGGAGTAAACTATTTTTTACTTTCCAGTGTTTTTTAAACAGTTTATTTTTAAAAGTAGATTTGGGATCCATTAATTGCTTATAAAATTTGTTAGAATCACAATAACTACTATTACATATAGATGTTATCTACACATATATTTATAGGAAATGGGTAAAAAAAAATTGTCAAAAATTAAAATGATTGACAAACTTGAACTTTTCGCCTCTAAAAACTCCGAAAACTATATGAAACACGTTATTCCAAATAATAAATAAATAAATAGTAACTTCCATTTAAAAAATACCATGTGTCATAGCTCATTTGTTTTCAGTTCAATTGTTTTTTCATTGGTATTTTCCAACTCTGCAAAGGTTACATGTAATTGTCTTGTCTTGTCTTGCTTGTTTATGGCTTTGCTTCTAGGCAATCGCCAGCTCCATTAGGTGACGATCACGTCGTGCCTGGCTCTCAACCATCTCGTGACCATCTATATTTCCTGAAGCTTTAATATGAAGTGCTGTGAACATGAGCAATTTCCTTTTCGTATAAAGCTGTAGATAGGGCTACTGTTATTAAGACAATACAACACAGGAATCTTGGAAACAAACTGTAGACATACACACCTAGGAAGAGGATATTTGGATTATTATAAATTGAGCAACACAGTTTTATTTTATTAAATTTAGAAAAAGAATTATGCATTTGATTGATTCACTGGAGGGTTTTGCTAATATCATATTAATTGAAATGGGTGGAGTAAATTGTAATTTAATGAACTCTCCATATAAGTCTAGACCTCTAACCTCATTAATCGGGCACTCGAAAAAGATGTGATTAAGAGTTTCAATTTGACCACATTCACATAGTGGAGATTCTTTAATTTTATACTTGTGTAACATTTCACCTGTTAAACAATGTCCAGTTCACATTCTTATAATAGTAGTAATATGTCTACGATCTAAAGGGGACTAAGGAAAACCACTTTTTTGTTGGAAAGGTGTCTTGGACTTTCCTATATCGGTATTTTTTATTTAGCCCAAGCTTACTCCATCTTTGCTTAAACTGTTCAGTAAGATTTGTTTTAATTTTATTATATATCTCAAAAGAATCCATATCCATAGTTTTAGGAACATTTTCAAGATCCTACCAACGTTCGCAAGTGTGTCCGCTTCTGTATTTCCAGGGATACCAGAATGTCCCGGGATCCATGCCAATCTAATATCAAAACCGGTTTTATTGGCTATGAGAATTATACGTTTAGTTCTTAGGGTCCACTAATCTGCTTTTATATTGAGTAAATTGCTATTAATTTTTTGGATGGCACTACTTGAGTCTGAGAATATGATAGCTTTTTTAATTTTTTTTTGATAATGGTTATAACGGCTTCGTTTATCGCCACTATTTCAGCTTTGCAAATGCAAAGCAGGTCGTTAAGTCTTGGTGAAAATTTGAATTTTAACTCCGGAAAAGCGATACCATACCCCACCCTATTATCTTTTTTTGATGCGTCAGTATATACAAAACTAAAAATATTTTTATATTTTTCGGTGGATGCGTAAAACTTTGTTTTAGTCATATTTCCATTCTTTTTTAAATTACAATTAATTGTTTTAATAGGAGAAATTAGGTTTTCAAAATCTATTTCATAACATGGTAAGATCCTAGATTTATAAATTTTATTTATATATGGTAAAAAATTTTGAAGCATTTGAATAAAGTAAGTAACCTTAAAATCAGAAATGGAACCCATTTTACATAATAAAAACCTACGGCTTTCCAATATAATATTTAGAATAAGATGTTTCTGAATACCAATAATCTTTTTTAGAAAACTGATGGTTAAGTTTTTCCTTCTCTGTTCCAAGTCTACCATAGAGGCTTCTGCCAAAAGGGCTGCTTTTGGGGTAGATCGCACACAACCTAAACATATACGAAGACCTTCATAAAAATTTTTTATTTAATTGGTTGAGTTTGATTTGATTAGCCAGCCTTAAAAGAATAGCTCCAAAATCTAAGTGAGATATAATTAGTGCCTGAAATGTCATTAATAGGGTGGAAGGATCAGAGCCCCACCATACTCTACAAATAGCCTTCAAAACATTAAGAGCCTTTCTTGCTTTTATGGAGATGTTGTCTATATGCATATCCCATTTAAGATGTTTTTGAAAAGTTATGCCTAAGTATTTAACTGAAGTTTTATATTCTATAATTTCATTATTGATCAAATTGGTGGGGGTCGTACCTTTCTAACTCCCTTGGTAAACCAAACCGCCTGGCATTTGTTTGGGGCTAAACACAAGTTATTATTTTCCAGAAATTCATTAGCCTGAATCAGGCCATTATTAATTAACGTAACCATATTATTAATGTCTTTTCCCTTTACAAAGAGCACTAAATCATCAGCATATCCTATAATTTTGACTTCCCCCAGGTCCAACTTGAACAATTCTGCCAAATAAATGTTAAACAGAATCGTAATCAAGGATGACCCTTGTGGTAAACCATTTGTTGCTAGGACTGGGCCTAAATAGGACCCATCATCGCTTCTTGTATACAACAATCTATTGCGTAATAATTTATGAATGAGATTATTTAATTCTGTAGGTATTTTTAAGTTATTAATTTTTTTATATAATTTATAAATATTTACATTATCATAAGCTGTTTTAATATCCAAAAAAAACGGCCAATACTGATTCTGAGGTCAGAAATGCATTAAATATATAAGATGATAAATATACAGTGTTATCATATATCCCTTTGCCTTTACGAAATGCTAGTTGTTGTTCTGACAAAAGATTATTGTGTTCTAAAAACCAATCCAAACGATTTTTTATCATAATATCCAAAATTTTACAACCACATGAAGCTAGGACAATGGTCCTATAATTTTCTGCTAATTTAGGGCCTTTGTTGGGCTTGAGGAGGCAAATAATATTATACTTTTTCCATGAAGGCGGAATTGAATCACCCAAAAGTAAATTATTGTAAATATTAAGTAACATTAGTTTTCCTTTCAGCAAGAGTTGTTTAAACATCATATAACCTAAATCATCCATGCCTGGAGTTGAATATTTTTTATTTTGGAGAGCAAGATTTAACTCTGAAATATTAAAAGGGTCAATTTTATAATTGTCATTGGGTGGAAACATTAGAAAAGTTGGGTCAATGTTGGTTGTAGCCATTCTTTTTAAAATATTGTTTTTAATATCATTATTGATTACCATTTCTTTATTATTACTACTACCATTATTTGAATTGTTTTTAATTTTATTCCAAATATAAGAAATGTTAGAATTTCTATTTAAGGTGTGGCAGAAGTTAACGAATTTTTCCTTTTTTTATTTTTTAATTTCTTTTTTGTAATAGCTATAGTTCTTTTAACCTGTATGTAATTTTCTATAGAAGGGATATTGTTAAATATTTCTAAGCTTCTCCTCCTTTCTTGAATCCATAAAGTACACTCTTCATCCCACCATGGATTACCCTTTTTGTATACTACTCCACAAGATTTTTTCGGTATAGTTTCTTCTGCTGCTAAATCCATTATCTCTATTAAATCTTTATATTTTAAGTTATTGCTATTACATATGGTTAAATAAGTCAAGACTTTGTAATAATAACTTTCCCAGTTAGCTTTTTTAAAATTTTTTAATTGATAAGTGTAATTATTGAATTTTTAATATCTACCTCATTATTATTATTATAAATCAAAAGAGTGGGGAAGTGATCGCTATTCCCGCAGTCCTTTATGATTCTCCAGTGGCTAAAAAGTGCTATATGATTACTTACTATCGTTAGATCAACAGCACTTATTTTATTTCCAGAATTATTGAACAGAGTAGCACATGTAATTGCTATTTCAGTTTATTAAAATTGTAAGGTTATAGCTTGAAAAACCCTGTTCATTCCTATATAAAAAATTGGGTTGGTTGATAACCTTCTTTTTTGAAGTTGATTAAAAAATCTCAAAAAATGTTTATTGTATAATGAACTAATGTCCATCATTAGTCATTATACAATAAATCTGATATATAATAGATGTGACATAATAACAAACAAGAAAGTATTCAACGTTGTATTTTATTTTGTCATTTCAGTATCTCTAACAATCTTAAAACTAAAAACCTAAACAGGTGGTAGAGTAGATCACATAATATCCCTGGGGATCTTATTTTAACTACAAATTGCATTAATATTTTCAATATGAATAAGTATCATTAGACAACTGCTATTTGTAATAATGAATATTGAGAGCACATAACACTCACAATTATGAGAACATATTAAATTGACCTGAGACATAGACTTGACATTTTGGTACTTCTTTTTTAAATCTTATTATCTTTTACATTTCGATTTGTCAGACTTATAAATATAATTATAAGTACACATAAAAAGAATTATTCTAAAAATTTGGTAATATAAACATGTAGGTAAAATGTACAGTATACACTTTATTTTAATATTTAAATCAATGGGTCAGGTTTGAACAGGATCGGAATGGTCCGGGGCAGTGGCGTAGCCAAGCGTTGGCGCTTGGGTGGGGGATATAATTATTTTTCAACATGGTTGTAAGTTGTTGACGGACTTCAACCAAAGAGAATGAATGATTACCAAAAAGTCAAAATATATTGCAAAACTATTACTATAGTAAATATTTCAGCAAAAAAATTAAATTAAAAATATGTTTAAAAATTCGTCTTATATTTAAAGAAGCTTGTGGCGATATATCCCCCATATTTGCCCCCGTGACTACGCCACTGGCCCGTGTGACTAGATGTTCATGTATATTCTTAATTCGGATGTCTCAATAAAAACACTAAATAAAACATTTAAGATCTCTTTTGGAATCAAAACAAATTTCAAAGGAAGATTCAACAAATAAAGTGGCAAAAATTAGCAGGTTAGTGTAGGTTTACTAATGTTTATAAAAAAAATGGAATTATAAATAAATTGGCAAAACACGTTAGTTTCAGTTTAATAACAATTTCATGTTGTTATTTTTAAAGATGTTTAAAATAAATCTTTTTCGGTATGTTGCTTCTTTAAGGAAATAGCTTTAATAATAACTGTTATTAAAAAGACTATTTTTAATAGCTGTAAAATTTGTTTCTACGGCTTTTCTGCTTTTATTTATCAACTCAAAAATGGTGTTATTTTTATATACTGTGCATTTTTTGTCCTCTCCCATTCTTACTACTATCTACTATTATATTCAGTGCGCTTTAATATGCCTTTTATTTTTGAATCCCTCAAAAAAATAAATTTTTACACTCTTTACTAGCAGACTAAATACCTTTTCTGTTATATGTGTCGTGATTAAAAGTTTCAAGATGACGACCGGGCGAAAAAAATACGTGGAGAAAAAGGTCGAGTAGCACATCTTTTGAGAGATGTTTTCAACCATAATTTATCCCCAAAATATGAGGATGTTAAAATTATCAATTTAAAAATAGCAGCTTTGTGTAAATGACACAGAATCTGAATATACACAGAGAAAAAATTCTTGAAAACTCAAAACTCAAGTATTTTATTCCACAACTGATTCTTAAGTGAAATGTTATTAGGGGCGAAATACTGTACATATCTATGAACAAAGCTTAAATTTTAAATAAATTCAAATTTTCTCCTTAATACAACACCTTGTAACTAGAAAAGTACTATATTTAGCCTACACACTCTTAAGGAAATTTCAATTAAGGGTCACATGTAGTATAAAATAGTTGAGTTTTGTAAGTTGCCATTTTGAAATGAATAATTTTATTGTTCTCATATTTTAGATAAAAAAAAAACAACGTTGAAAACCCTTGAAAATGTGTTTCTAGGCCTCTCTATTTAATTAAAAATTTACTTCAAAGGACCCTAGCCCTCATCTTAAATTTTTGAATTATGAAATAAACATAAAAAAAGGAGCATTTGGTCTGCTGCCCTAATCTTGCAGCATAATGTCAGAAAATATAGTTTTCAACTTAAGAGTCCTTATATTGCTACATTTTAATACATTAGGCTTACTTTAATTGACATTTAAAAAAAAAGTTACATTGATGAGTCTTTTACAGGTTTATTTAATATGTAATTCTTGGACATTTTGTTTTTAATAGGTAATTTTTATTTTTACCGGTTGTCCGAAACAGACGGTATAGGGTGAAACTAAACGTTTTAAATGGAGGACCCTATTATATAAAAAAATAGATTTCGGTTTTGGGAGTATTTCTAAACATATTTTATATCGCATATTCTATCCCAAAGTTCAATTCATTGACTTGGAATTGACTTTTAAAAATTGAAATTTTAAGATTTGAGATACAGTAAAAATCTAAATCGCTTAAAGCAACACGAATTGCACATTTCTGTTTTTTTTTTGGATTTTCTTCTGGCATTAACTTTCACCTAATCAAAAGTTTACATATATACAAATCAAATGTTATAGGCTTAGATAAGATAGATATTTAGTATTATGATACCTTAGTCGAGCATTAATGTACAAAAGTCGAAGCGTTTAGATTTTATCATCTGTCTAAGTCTAAAATTTTCATTTAAAAAATCTCGAAATCTTGAATTTTGGTGAATGATATGACTTATATGTATAAAAAATGCTTAAAATTAATTGTTGGGACTAAATAGATTATAATATGTAATAATAAATATCTTTACAAAATGCACTTTTGGGTAAGCAGTATTTAAAATTTTCTTCAGTCGATAACTGCGAATAAGATATCCAAGAAAAAATTGACTATATTTGAACCATCTTTTTTATATAACGACTAAACTGTACCAAATTGAAGTTTTTCTCAATGTGAAAAGCATATTATTTCTCGAAACTTCAATTTTCGGTTCATTTGAATGAACTATGAACTATGAACCAGTGGACACTCTGTATATTTCAAATTAAAATCTACCGAAACATATTTTACCCATCTTAACCGAGCTGAAATAGAGCACTATGTTGCAGTACAAGATATAATTAGTCTTAAACTTGGCAAGAATAAATAGAGAGCTGGAGATATCTACTGTTCTGAAGATTAAACAGAACCAGATATAATCACAATTACATCATGAAATTATGTTACACGATGCAGTTCAGACTGTTCCAACTAAATTATTCCCTATTTTCACTTCCTAATTGATTCTTTTATCCAGTCCACATATTTGGCAGCATCTGTTAAGATTGAGTACTGCTTGGGATCACAGACAGCTTCACTTTGTCTTGCAACACCTAGTGAAATGATGCCCCTAAGTTGCCAGACTGTGTTTTGGCCGCTAGTGCCTGATTTTGGGAAAACCATACCTCCTCCTGAGTCACCATTGCATACAGATGTATCTGAAAATGTTTAGTTCACTTAGCAAATGATCAAAATGTCCAGAATATTATACATTTGGTATATTTTGTGAAATGATTTTAAAATGGAAGTCGGTTTGATGTAAAATACTTGCTACAATATACTTCTTTGTTGGGAAGTTGTTTTTTAATATTGCCTTTAATTGCACAGGCCTGCATAAAATTTGTGATCAAGCTATTTTAATTTTTTTCGCTTAATTAGGACTTATATTTGCCTTAATTAATGAATTTTTTTTTGTGTCTATTCACTGCAATTAAATTAAATTCCTTCTTTTTGCTCGAAACGTTGAGACACGTGTTAAAACCTCATCTAAAAGAGAGAGCGATATTATTTAGTGTCAACGTGATATTCAAACGGATGTTGTCTATTTAGTTTTCTAGTTCTATGAGTGTTTCGTGTTCACTTTCTATAAAAAAAATGTCTAGTAAGTGTTGTAAAAATAAATCTGATGACTTTTGTTGTATTTGTGGACAATTCATAGTGAAAAAGTTTAAAAGAAACTGATTTTGTAAAAATGCGTATTTTGCTTACTTTGAAGATCAAGATAAACTTTGGGCACCACATGTTATCTGCAAGATTTGCGAAGAAGCCTTAAGACATTGGGTTAAAGGAACAAGAAAAACCTTACCGTTTGGAATAGCAATGGTCTAGAGAGAACCTAGAAGTCACACCGATGACAGCTATTTTTGTCGTTGTCAAAGAGAAGCCTTAAAGCTGTTCTACTACACAATGGCCATTTATATACGTCTGTTCCTGTTGGTCATTCAACTCAACTAAAAGAAAATTACGAAAATCTTGAAGAAGTGCTTTTAAGAATAAACTATAAGCAACACAACTGGATTCTATGTGGCGATCTTAAGATTTTAACATAGCTTTTGGATCAACAATCCGGGTATACCAAATACCCATGTTTCTTGTGAGAGTGGAACAGTAGATTAAGAGATGACACTGGAATAAAAAAAATTGGCCACCAAGAAAAAAATTAACACCTGGCTCCAAAAATATAATTTGGGAAAGCATAGTTGACCCCAAGAAAATGTATTACCCTCTCTTCATATAAATTTGGGACTAATGAAACATTTTGTCAAAGTTCTAGATAAAAATGGTGGTTTCTTTTAAGTACTCGTTTGAAACATTTCCGGGTCTTTCTGAAGCTAAACTAAAAGAAGGCATTTTTGTTGGGCCACAAATAAGAAGGTTAATGAAATTGAGATGGTTACGCAGGAAGATGAAAGAGAAGCATGAATAGCTTTAAAAGAAGTTACAAATAAGTTTCTAGGAAACTACAGGTTGGATAAATTTAGAAAATTAGGCTGTAAGATGAGCGTAAAAATTCACTTTTTACATGCTCATCTTGATAATTTCCCGGATAACCTCGGTGATGTCAGTGAAGAGCAAAGGGAGCGTTTTCACCAAGTCATTAAACAGATGGAAAGGCGATATCAAGGGCGTTGGGATGTCAAAATGATGGCCCACTACTGTTGGATGCTTAAAAGGGACCGTCCTACAGCAGCATATAAACAAAAAACAACGAAAAAAGTTTTTTCGGAAAAAGAGAAACATTTTCCAAGAAAATAAAGGATTAACGAATGTTATCTTTTTAGTATTTTCGTGGTTTTATTATTTTTCTTGTTTATCCTAAATATATATAAATATTCTTACTTTTTACACTGTTGTAATATTTTGTTTAAAAAACTTAAGTGATATAAAAAAACTGATTTGTTCAGCTAAAGGTTCTGGGGTGTAATCCTCCCTCATTTGATTTTGGAATATCTTTATTTTATTTTTTATTTCGGTTGACAAAATATTTGCGACTTGCGCTCCCTAGAAAATATTCATGGTATGCCACTCTTGCCTGAAAGTCTAATCTAAAGATATCATGGTTAAAAAAGAGGAATTTTCTGAATATGGACACAGATTACCTACAGTTAAACTAATCGTTATGATTTGAAGGGTCGAATTAGGGATATTGAAATTCAATCCAAAAAAATTTTAAAATTGGACGTCATCAAATTAATTTATTTGTAGAAGCTGTCCCAGGACTGATAATAAAAAATGAAATGGTGGATTCTACAGGCTAAAATAAGACTTTTTTGTGTAATGAATATATGTGCTTAAGTCCACACCTTCCCAGTTACAGCCCTTTACACATTTTTTGAAAAAAAAAAACAATTTCATTAGGTAATTACTGTTAACGAGCAATCCGACTTTTTAACGGGCAATTAATAAAATTCGGTTTTATTTTCAAAAACTTTAAGGGAGAGCAACTTAAGGTTTTTGTGTAATATCGAGAAAACTAAGCATTCAGGGAAATACGTTTATATATGTATTTATATTTTTATACTTTTGTCGTTAAAGTTTCAGCTCTTATGTTTGTAGGAGTTCATTTGAAACATAGCTAGAAAAGTATATTGCAAGAATGAGTATTTCATTTGTTTACTTGGGAGAACCCGAAAATAATATTTATATACTAGTTATAGAGGGACACAACGTGTTCTTTTATGTGCTAGTTATGAAGCTAGTTTGCACAACAAAAAGTTTGAAAGACCGTATTTTTAGTGGGTAATAAATATAACATTAAGAACAGACACAGAAATATGTAGCCCGTTCTTGTAATAATGCGTATTTTAACTATCATAATATATCACATATACAGAGCACATATACAGTAAAATATGTATATGATTCGTATATGGTCTTCATTAAGGTTCTAATGAAGTCGGCGGCCTCTTACCGTTTCTGAATCCTGCACAGAAATTTTTGTCAAATATAAATTGAGAAAAGAAATTCCTGTTAGAAAACAAACAGGTGGTTGTAGATACTACGGGTAGCTGGACTTGCATCAAGTTCCTCGACAGCTCCCTGTTCTCGTTGAAGCCCCAACCAACTACTGTCCCTGAAAGAAAGAAAGAAGGTACTTTAAACAACTTTGTATAGAAACATATAATACATCTGCTTATTTTTCCACAAAATATACTCCGGTGCACTGGAAGTGGATCCAGAAAGTTGAAGGTAAGTCCTTGTAACTTACAACATTTTTGATAATATTCAAGAAGTTTCATATGTTTTTGTTGTTAAAATCCTGAATAATATAGTTTTCCTGATATGGTTATTTGTCTACAGGTTATTTTACATAAGTACTTCCATTGAGGAGGAAAAACGGTTTTTTTTTACTTTCCCCATATTTCTTAAGAAATTCAAAATAGCCAATCCATGTATTTTAGCTCGGAGAATTCGAAAATCGTACCGAAAAACAATTGAATGAGAAACAAAAGACTTACGTCAAGGATTTTGCGTTTTTTAAACGGAACCCCTATATACTATTACATTTTTGGATTCTATGATCAATTATAAGTGTTTTTTAATAAGGGTACTGTATGTCTATCTTCATCTGTTTTTGATTTATTGATGTTTGCTTTTTTTGCTTCTTTGAGCCGTCATAGCACCTGAACGGTTAGATCTAGAGCAAAATAACTTTCCTATCTTATAATGCCAGTCAAACAAAAAAACGGAAATTGTTTTGCTACTTATTTAATTGAATATATTCATATGAACTTCAAAATTTTTGTTTGACTGACATCAAGATAGCTTATCAAAAACTAAGATAGGAATGTGAAAGTTATTTTGCTCTAGATCCAACCGTTCAGGTGCTATGACGGCTCAAAGAAACAAAAATGTAAATTTTCAAACATCAATAAATCAAAAACAGTACCCTTATTAAAAAACACTTAGAATTGACCATTAAATCCACAAATATCAAGTGTTACAATTGGTAACATTTTGATATGATTCTAAGAGCAACAGCGGCCTAATAAAAAATTTAAAAAAATCAGCCTGAAGATATTATATATTTATTAAATTAATTTAAATTTTTGTGCAAGAATTAAGTGTGATATAGAGATAAATTGGTTAAGTTGTGGTTCGAATTTGAGATGGCGAAACAAAATGGCGGCCAAATAAAATTTAAAAAAAATCGACGTAAAAAAACCTTGTTCCACTGACTTTAAATTTTGCACAAAAATTAAATGGAAAAATGAGATAAACTGGAACGAATTCAACATGACGTAACAAAATGGCGGTATCTGTCAGTGGAAAAAACTACTTATTGAATTTAGGTAATTTAAGTTATGCCCTTAAGTCAAGTGTGGCATAGGTAGAAAGAAACTAGTAAAATATTAGTAGCAATCAAATATGATGGAACAAAATAGCGCCCGAAAAAAATGTTAGAAAAGACGGTATATGTATACATATATATTGTGGCTATGTACTGAACTAAATTGAGTCACACTTCACTATTCCTAAGAAATAGAAAAAATATAACGAGTTCCGGATAAAGGAAATTTACCGATTCTTTAGTTCTAAAAATAATTTTAATCAATTTATAAAAAAAATGTAACTTTTGAGAGACGAAATTTGAAGCAACATCGCCCATATGATGAGGTGTACAAGATCGCAAAAAAATCAGTTTATAGAAAATCACAATATTTACCTTGTTTTCCGATAAGATTTTCAATATTAGTATCTCGTCCCTCCCACAAGCAACAAGGTCTCACAAATTTGTTGATCTCCGCTGGTCGATCTAATTTCACTAAAGCAATGTCGTTGTAGTAAAACGAAGAGTTGTAATCAGGATGAACTATTATTGATTCAGCTTGCCTGTCTTGCACCTCGTTTCCAAAACTGATACGATTATACTTTCCTAAAATGCAGTGAAATGAAAACATTAGCTTGTTCTAAAATATGCCATGCATTTTTGGGCATATATTTACTTTAATTATACTTTGATCTCAATTACCTTTCCATTTCTTATTGGGATAATATTTAAGTAACATTTGTTTCTAAAATTCAAGTATTACCGCTTTTTACATTTATTTCCTAATGATGAAAAAAAATTATTTAGCTCTTAATTTGGGAAAACTAAACGCCCTTCGTAGGAGCTGCAATCATGTTTAAGTTAAATGTGCCTTTTACCTTTAAGAGTATTAAAACATTAAAAAAAAGAAGTCTATGCCCAAAGCAGCCTTATCTAACCACTACAAAATATAGTTGATGTATTTTATATTACATTACATATACACCAAATATATAACTTGCCTTATATCTTTCAAATCCAATCGCTGAGCCCAAAGTCAAATGGCAATATTGACTTCCTATAGGATATTTATAAATGTCCTATAGTAAGGTGCCCAAATAGACCAATAACGAATTCGCATTTTAAGACATGCGCAGAAATATTTTGGGGCCTTGCAACTGTTGGCTAAGTTAGTGCATGATTTTATTGACGGTCGTATTATAAAAGATACACATAGGTAAACTAAATGTTAACTATAAAACAACTGCAACCCTAGCAGCAACCAAATTTACTCGGTAGTTCGACTTCAAAATAGTGACATGACCCTCTCTGAATAACATGTTAAATTCTGTATTAGGTTTGTAAGTTTAAGGTTACTAGAATAGATCAATATAGCAACGCAGTAGATTGAACAAGACATTACAACGTTTAGGCCCCCCTAAATGGATGCAGGCATCCGAGATATTAATGTTGCCAAGTGTGTTGAGGGCAGACGACAGTAGCGACATCAGACTTTTGCCAAAGTTAATTTGCGGATATCCCCCGATGTATATATTTTTCTACGGCGGCTATATTAACTACTACTACTAACTACTAATATAAAATTATTAACCTCAGGAAACGGCAACGATTCGTCCAAAAAAAAAAAAAAAAAAATTTAGTTACTCGTTACAAAAATAACTATTTTACTATTTTAGTATATTATTTCGGCCAAATTTTGTTGATTATGAAAAACCCGCTTGTCTGTGTGGCGACGTGTTTAGTAAGAAAAATTATTTAGCTTCTTTTTGATTACTTAATTTAAAAAAAGTGACCATCACTTTTTGACTTGTTTCAAAAATGTACAGGGTGAGTCATTATATTTTGACACCTACCTACAGGGTTTATTAGCGAAGATACAGGAAAAGTGTAAATATAAAAACTTTAGGGTTTCTTTTAAACGGCCAGAATCCGTTATGAAAAAACAAACAATTATCGCATTCCTAGGTATATACCCAAAAAAATATAACGAAATACGTTTTCTTAAATGGAACACCCTGTATTTTTATATTTTTTATGAATGTTCTTATTTTCCTGATTTCAAAAATATATAGTTTGACTACTTTGGCGTAACCCGTTTTTCAATTATTTTGGTTTAACTGTAACAAGTTTTGCATTATATTATAATACTAGCGGATACCCGCGACTTCGTTCGCATATATGACTATAATGAAAGGGTATAAAAAGGTACTTAAATAGCCTCATTTGAGCACCTCTTTATAAATCACGTTTGTTGTTGCATTCTCTGGCTGTAAAATAGCCAAGCTACTACGCGAACTTATTCTAGAGCATGCGACATAGAGTTGACCATGGGAAAAAACAATCGTAGCGCAAGTCCACTCCAGCTCTACTTAGGGATTGCCCTTGAGCTTTGTTAATTGTCATGGCGAAACCAAGCTTTAAAGGAAACTGTACACGTTTAAACTGAACAGGATAGTCTGACGGAATTAAAGGGATACGTGGTATAAAAACCGTTTCTCCCAGACCAAGACCAGAAATAATAGTAGACTGTTACATTGTTTTGTATTATTTTAGTTACAACACAATTTGGTTTTAATTTTGCAGCACTGGTGCTCCCACTTTTAAAGTTAACTCATGAGGAGGGATTCCTGAAGGGTTTAGAGAGTGTAGGAACTCGACAGGATAATTAACCGCATTTTCTTGGTCTATAACTACAACTATTGAATAGTATGTTAATTGTAGAGCAGTCATTTTTTCCAATAAAGCTAGATTTTATTTCAACTGCTGTGCTATTTTTTTGGAGTTAATATAGCTCGTTCTTTAAACCAAGAAGCGGTTTTATTTTGACAACTTTCGAGTCCACTATAAACATTTAAGAGGTAGTTTCACCCCCTTGGAAACTGAGTTTCGAAGAATCCCTTGGCACCTTGGACTGGTCTGGGTTTTTAAAAAAATTTAAAATATGTAAAAAAATAAAATTCAAAGCATATTATGTTCAAGTGTTTTTCGAATAACGGTTTTTTAAATAAAATATATTATAATATTTAAGGGATGGTTTTACCTCTTTGGACACATTGTATGAATTTTTAAATATTCTAAAATATGTAACGAAATAAATAAAAAAACATGTGTTTCAGCGTTTTTTCGAAAAACTAATCGGTTTTTAAATAAAATAATCACATTACCCCTTTAACCACCGTGTGTGCATTTTTAAAAAAATCTTAAAATATGTAAAAAAATAAATTAAAAAACACGTGTTCAAGCGTTTTTTGGAAAAACTGGCCGTTTTTTAAATAAAAAATATTGTAATATTTAAGGGGTAGTTTCACCCCCTTGGAATTTGAGTTTTGAAAAATCCCTTTTTATCGAACCTTTACTCCCTAAAATCAACCTGTATGCCAAAATTCAGCTTTTTACCTCAAGCGGTTTGAGCTGGAGCATGATGAGTGAGTCAGTCAACTAAGTACTTTATATATTAGTATAGAAGTATAGATTACCTTAGATTTATATGGAAAGTAATGTTGCAGTTAAACCAAAAAAAATTAATAAACGCTTTGCGCCAATATAATCAAGTTATATATTTTTGAAATCAGTAGAGAATGACTTTTCATAAAAATAAACAATGTACAGGGTATTCAATTAAAAAAAAACGTATTTCTTACCCTACACTTTTTGTATTTATACTTTTTCTCTATCTTCGTTAATAAATAACCCTGTAGGTGATTATCATAATACAATAACTTAACTAATAACTCACCCCGTACATTTCAAAAAATGTTCCTCTTCCTGTATAAGTTAATAGGTTTAAAACTGCTTTTTGGTTCTATTAAGACGTATGCTTACTCCTAGAAACTTTATTTCAAGCTAACCTGTATCAAATTTCAACCCCAAAGATTAACAGCCAAATTAAATATTTCTCTTTTAGCTCAAAGATCTCTTCTAAGATTTAGTGATTGGAAACGCCGCGTCTCGTTTCCGTTCGCGAGTCGAGGGTCGCCGAACGAGATAATATAGTTTCGGGAGCATTGATGTTTCCGGACCGATTCAAGGCGTCCGATTTAAATGAGTTATCTATTTTGTAAACTAAAATGGATCTTTGTTATTAGTGAATATAGATAATACGTGTATGTATATGTTTTTAATATACATTATTACTGAGTAGTCATTATTTGGGCGGACTTCAAAATGTCTATATTTAAGGAAAAAAAAAACGCCCTCTACAATCTGTCGTTTGACTCATTAAAATCGGCAACGCCGTTTAGACAATATGCGCGAACAAACATAAAAAAATTAACTACTAGTCGAATTGAGAACCTCCTCCTTTTTTGAAGTTGGTTAAAAACAAGATAGTAAATTGCAGAAGCTTTACAAAATTGTATGCCAATTTAATTAAAAAAAAAGGAAAAACTAAAAAAAATCGGGCCAGGGCCTAGTAATTTTGTACACGACATATCATAATTGTTTAATTATACATTAAAAAAATAGTTAGATTTAACTGAGTCGATTTGAAAATTTAAATTGTTTTTTCTGTAAAATAGAACTCTACTTCTTAAAATTAATCGAGATAAATAAAAAATAAATTTTGAGACCGATAATTTCTTGATTTTCCGTTTTTTACACACATTCTTCGATACAACCTTTTCTTTAACAGAAAAATTATATTTAATTTTCATATAAGTCGATTAAATTTATTTATTTAGTTAAATGCGTGCAGTGGTGTATCGTTGGCATTGCCAATGCCTTTATGAAAGTCGTTTTTTTTAAACCCTTCACTTCTATTAAAAGAAGAAATTGGTAAATTTTTTCTTTAAACATGTCATGGGGGGGAGGGGGGTTTAATTTAAAATGAATTCCCCTCATGTATAAAAATGTCAATATGAAGCGTGATGTTTTCGCCGAATAGATAAGTGAAATCGTATGTGAAATAAAAAATTAAAAATTAGGTCGTTGCTCCTTCCACGCTAGCGTGAACGAATCGTCGGAAAGTCGGTTCACGTTAAATAAGAAAAACGTGTGAATGACTGCTTTTTTGACAAACTTGTACTAATTTAACGGGGGGATTCATTTAAAAGTATAGATTTTGTCAAAAAAAGTCCAAATCCTAACCTAGAGAATAAGTAATCCAAATTTTTATTAATAATACATTTTGTTAACAAAAATTGTTCGCGTTTGTCGGGATTCAAACCCACAACCTATACGACGCGGGCTGAGAACTCTACCACTGCAGTACCAAGCTTCTCGACAAAAAACATATAATAAATAACTTATATTAGTTACCTTGAACGATAATGACGTATGGTATCGCGTGAACCAACATTTAGAAAGTTCGTTCACGTTAGTGTGGAGGGAGGCATAGCGTAAAAATTAACCTACGATGACATCATTGTACTCTTTACAATAAATAATTAAATGACCTAGTCTTCAATATTTTTATTGGGCAAATTCTCTACCGAATACCATACATAAAAGTTAACCAGGAAATTCTGTTGCCTATAAAAAAAACATTCGTTTATTTTCTTCATTGTTTTAAAAAAATAGTCCACCGCCTTCAGAATCGCCTAAAGGAAGAAAAATAATTTTAAAGTAATTCATTTTAATTATTTAATAGTATTAACTTTACGTTATTCCAAGCACCTGTTACGTCAAACCATACCAACATTATTTTAAAAAAGTTGATTTTCCGCGACCTAGACCGAATATTTCAGTTAGGGAAGAGTTTAACTTGGTTGGTTTGGCATCTGGAATACACAGAGTGTGAGATTACTGAAATTTTCCTTTTTCTTACCGAGATATAAAACCAGGTAGTCTGTTCGAACAGGTACATTAGTTCTTTGTCTAGTAACACAATGTGCTGCAGTTATTACATATTGGTCAGATATTAATGTCCCTCCACATGTATATTTTAGTTCAGGGCCCTTCGATAAATAGAAAGCAGCATGCCAAGGCCATTGACCTGAAACAAGAAAAAATAAAACTATATATTTGTTTTTTCGCAAAAACAAAATACTGGAACCTTCCAACCTTTGAGTTAACTAACAAATCATATATCCTTAAGAGTGAAATTTAAGCTTGTTAAATTGGAGATACTTATTTTTTCCCGACATTTGCATTCGATAGCACGAAACATCTTCAGGGATCTTTACTGTTTCAAATCAGGGTTTTAATCTAAACGGTAAATAACCTTGATGATGGATCGTGCAGTTTAAGGAGAAACGTCTAGTGTCATTCAACTTGGTCTAAACGATGAAACGTCTAAAAATCGTCTAATATGTTACTACGTAATACGAAAACTTATTGTAAAGTGGCAAATTTTGACATAGATACAGTAAAGAAAAGACACCAAAAAATGACTGATTTTTAGTCTAAAAATCGTCCAATATGTAGCTACGTAATAGGAAGATCTATTGTAAAGTGACAAAATTTTAGCAAATGTGTAAAGTGACAAAATTTTAGCAAATGTATAAATGTGTTTCTATAAATTACCTATGAAAGGTTTGTAAAACAGTAATAATGTTTCTTACCTGGAGAGGTTTCTTGTCCATAACTGATCAAGGGGCTGGCTCTCTGCGCGACAGTGCCGCATTGAACAGGGTCAGTGGATGCCGCCAAAGGCCTGGAATTAGGTCGTGCATTTGTAAGAATATGAAAATCTCCTTGGAAAAAATCATCGTCCTCTGTCGATTCAGACAAGGAACCTACATTGCTAAGAGGCCTAAAATATCGTTTATCGCCCTTTAGTTTGTAATTTTGGGGAACTATTTTCACATTCTGGTTGGTTATATTACTTAATAACAGAATATGTCATTAAAGTAACTATAGTTTTAGCAAGTTGTAACTTCTGATAATAACTAAAAAGATTATGAAAGAAAAACTACTAGATGATCAGGACCAGGAAGCTGTAGCATGCACCGTACAAAATATGAACTAATGTATCCATTTTCTCCGAGAGACCTTTCAAATCTTTCCAGGCTGCTACTATGCAAGATATCAAGATTCTACACAGTAGAACTGTGAATCACGTATCATACTCGCAATACATGTTTTACTGAGACCGAAATTCGTTTCTTATCTCGGGGAAAATTGTATACAGAAATACAAAGTTGTAAATAGATGCAGAATTTTGACGCATTCTTCCCAACAGAGTGGTTTACGACTATAAAAAACATATTCCTAAGATCATATTTGTTGTAATGTTAAAAAATAATATACAGGGTGTTTCCTAACCTCTCTGACAAAATAAAAGAAGAGAATCCTCACTTAGGACGCTTAGTTTTCAAATACATTTTTTTATAAAATACGTTTTTTATTTTTCTTTTTAATTTCCTTTAATTTTTTTAAATTTTGGTACCGTTATTGGTAGTTACAGTATATATATATATATATATATATATATATATATATATATATATATATATATATATATATATATATATATATATATATATATATATATATATATATATATATATATATATATATATATATATATATATATATATATATATATATATATATATATATATATATATATATATATATATATATATATATATATATATATATATATATATATATATATATATATATATATATATATATCCAAACGATATTCTAATGATATTTTTTAAACATAATAAGGGGTTAGAGCACTTTACTTTGGATCATTTTTAAGTTTTACAAATAGTTCATTGGCGGAGATCTGGATAAAGAGTACCTTAATTTCACCCTGTATTTTGAAAACTAAGCGACATTCGAAAAAATTTTGTACTGCGTTTTTGTTTAAAAATTAAGTGAGGAATCGTCTCTTTTATTTTTGTCAGAGAAGTTAGGAAACAGCCTTTATAGGTATTAATACTAATAGTAATACTAATGATAATAATAATAATAGTTTGATGAATATTTTACTTTCTTTTTTCTTTAATTCTTAAATATAGATAGAGGTGTGAGAACATGCCTGCATATGCCAAAGGCTTGATTGCTACAGAAAATGATCCGCTCTATGCTAGGCAATAAAATGAAATTAGTCTACCATGACCGCAATACAACAGCATAGTATTTACCTTTTGACATTTGCTGCTTCTGTACTTGTCTTGTGTGGTCTATTGGTACCACTGTCATGATTCTGACTTGGTCTCTTTTGAGAATTTTCATTTGATTCGGCACTATTTGGTCGTCCGCCACTTATGTGTAGAGTGGGTTCGGTAGGAGGAACTTGCGGGTTTGGACATATAGTTTTACCTAGAAAGAAATTTAGCTTCGGTAAGTAAGACTGTTCAATTCTAACTCCCTGCTGAACTAAATTTCTTGTAGAAATCTAAAGTTCTCCAGATTAATTTGAAATGTCTAGTATCTATTATAATTATTTATAATGTGAAATGACAATTGGCGCTGGTTAAAATGTATTTTATTTGAGTACAGATATTTTTAATTTACCCCTTTTAAGTAGACCACTGCTCGAATTTCACTAATCTCACTGTTTTCTACGATATACTGCCTTCTATATTGGATTCTTCAGGCAGCTGGATGTGGTTTATTTAGATTTCTCGAAAGCTTTTGATAGGATATACCACAACGTTCTTTTAATAAAATGTTGAGGGTTTATTACTAACGATTTTATATATTACACATAGTATCTTACTGATCATCCTCAATATCTCTCGTAGAAACGTTTTAATTTGAAAAATATCTTGCTCTCTCGAAGTGTCACAAGGTTCTAATCTAAAAATTATTTTTTACCTTCTGCTCTCGAGATATATAATTTAGGTATTATTTGCAGACTTCAGGTCTATCAATATTATCAATGACTGTTATTTCCTTACTTTGGCTATAGTGCCAAAAGATATAAATAGCTTTGTAAAATACGAAAAATAATGAATACGAAAGTTGTAGGCGAGTCTTCCAGTGTGTTACGTACCATTTAATAAAATCCTTTTCACTGTGGGAACAACACCAGCGGCATTATATTTGACAAAAAATTTAACCAATATAGGAGGTCCTGCTGCTAACTTATATTGAGGGTCCCGAATAGAGAATTCGATATTATTCTTTGAGACTGCATCAGCAAACCAGTTCTGCAAAAAAATGTTATTTTTTTATTATATGGTTTCATTGCTACAAAGTTTTAATAAACAAAATGATATAAAAAACATTTTTTATCAGATTGCCAAAATTTACAAAAGTTGACCAAAGAATAAGTTATTTGAAAATAAAATCAGAAATGGTTATTTTCAACTCAAATTCTTTAATTTTTTTAAAATTATTTAGTAGCTAACTTATTAGAAGGTTATTAGAAGAAGATAAGTTTGACGTGTTCATTTCAGAAAATTTAAATCTTAATGGTTATTATGCACATAGAATATATTAATCGCACTAGTGTGTTGAATATTCTTCGAGTACGTTATACCGAGCTTATAACCTTCTACATTATTTCGAAAAGAAAATTTCCGCTAATAAACAATAGTTCGAACATGTTCTTAAACCAAACCGCAATTCTATGAACCACAAGGACACAATATTATATATAATTTTAATAAATACATTCTTCGTATCATTTGTTGTTCTGTCAAGAGTTGATTATATATTCAAATAAGGAGATTTTTTAAAATGTTTTTGTGTCATTTTTTAAAACTGCGTGATAATGTGTAGGTATATCGATATACATCAAGATGAAATATTAGATCTGGGTAAACACATCGTAAAAAATGATTGCATAGAAATTTGAAAAATAATGTTTTAGACATAGATTTAATTTCCCTCCATGCAATATTCATGGTCGATAATGAACCCGTTTTACTAAAAAACACCTAAACGATAGTTTCAGATCTTAATTTGTATATAGATGATAGTCTACTTAATAAACACTTTAACCGACTTTCCATAGATCCTACGTTCTTACTCGTGATCATTTAAATACATTTTAAATCCTTAATGAACAAAATATTGGCCTTTTGGGACAAACAAACAGCTTTACTGCGGTATTCTAAAAGACTTATCTATTCTGTAAAAAAGGCGATACTCTTATCAATCTACAAATTTATCCGTTTTCAAGATATTGGAAATTCAATATGTAAATGCAATAAATGACAAACACGTATTTTTTGTCTCAATAAATGATTTTTATGTAATACATGAGGAAGAAAGGCAACACAATTGTATCCACCTGCTATTAACGTGTTTCTACCATACTACAAATTTCTTTCTTTCCAGTTGTTTAGCATTAAACTTCATTACTGTGAAAAAATTAGGTTTTCCTTGGCTAGTTCATTGACATCAAATATTTCAATATCTAATAGTCTAGTTTTAATATTCTGAGAAAAACTAAATAAAAAAATCTTTGACAGCCTATATCTTGTAAATGAATTTTTTTTTATGCCAAAAAATCCATGCCATTAAGGGATGACAATTTTTTTCTTAAAACACCCTGTATAATAAATCCTTTCAACAATTTTCAGTTGATCAACAGGAGGGATTACGTCTCCCCCATCAAGGATCTTACCTTATTAGCCTTATGATAAAGCCATTTTGTAAATTTCGTTTTATCTGTACTTACACCCAGTAATTCCACCTTTCTATCTAACAAAATCTTGAGCCACACGCCTTCCAAATCTTCGTCAGTACCCACAGTTATCACTCCATACCATCTGTCCGGCTGGTCGGCATTCCTTGGTTCATATTTGAACACCTCCGGACAAGAAGACACTAACTGGCCATGAACTATACTTATCACGAGTGAAAGCAAAGTTATAAGATGAATTAACATCGTGCTGAAAATTAAAGAATTTTGTTGTTTTTAGAATATATGCATATATCGTCTGTATTTAAATATTATAATAAAATTCCCGTTTCATAGGACAATATTTTGGCGTACGCGTACTATTTAAAAAATGTGTCATGCAGGGGCGAGTTTTTTAACCGACAAGTGCACAAAAACCGATTATTATCCGGCAATCATATTGCTTCAAAATCAAAATGCTTCTTTTAAAGCATATTTATATTGTGTTTCAAAATAAGTAGACCTAAATCACACTGAGCCAAATATTGTTGCGTGCATGCTAATATTACGATTGAACGGCGACCTTGTCTGATGGACTGTCTATTTATTATAGTTGGTCTTTTGAAGTATTTAAAATAACCAGTATTAAGTTTTTGATTCTAAAAATGTACTTATAGTATTAAGTACCAGTATTTTGCAAAAGTACTTGAAATATTCAGTAGTTTACTTAAAAATGAAAATTTAAGTATAACTTAATAAGTATATGCTCTATTTAGTTTTAAATACATTTCCTAAGTACTTAAAATATATCTAAATACTTAAGGACTTGCAGTACATCTAAATACTTAAGTATTTAGCCGATCTTAAGTATTGCAACCATAATGAAGCTAATTTTTTTTAAATTAATTACTAAATATTGGTAATTCTGATTGTCATACTTTCTTTTCTAAAACACATGACCATCACCGTAATGTTTTAATTTTAGCAAAAAAAACAGTTTATATAAAAAATGTCGTTATAAATGAAGAAAAAATGCAATATACTAGTCGAGTTTATAACGTTTTGTTTTTCTGTAAATAACTAA
Source organism: Kuschelorhynchus macadamiae (assembly GCA_030620095.1). Classification (NCBI taxonomy): domain Eukaryota; kingdom Metazoa; phylum Arthropoda; class Insecta; order Coleoptera; family Curculionidae; genus Kuschelorhynchus; species Kuschelorhynchus macadamiae. The sequence goes on from JAUTXW010001744.1 coordinate 3,136,541, forward strand.
TTATGCATTATCTACATTTTTAAAGCTCCTATAGTAAAAATATATTGTTCTATTCTTTTAATTAAAACGGGAAATATAATCAAGAACTTGTACCAGTACGCTCTACGAATGACAAACAACTACCATATTCATTATGTTGTAGCCCGTTTAAAAAACTTTACTGCAATTTCTATAATGCCTTTATCGAGATATTAAATGCTTTGTTAATTGCTTAATGATAAACCCTTCAAAACGGTTTCAACCCTTTTAAGAATTCCTTTTTGAGAGTAAATCCACAGAGATGTTGCCGGTTTCAAAAGAGAGTGGACTTTTACTGGTTATATAGTTCCTGAGAAAAATTCCAGATCTCTAATTGACATCTAATATGCATACGCACATACATTCACTTAATATTCCATCGTTTAAAAACACCACATATTTATGATTATCGCTGCGCTGAAGGCGGGCATCTTGGAAAGAGTCGTTACTGTCATACGGTGCTAATGGATACCAAATTTACGTTCGTTTAACTTCAACATATGGATAATGTGACCGATAGGGCAATGGAACTTTATTTTAAAGCCTCTTCCATAATTCAGTAAATTGTATGCTTTAAAAGATGTCTTTTGTGCCGTGGTACGATCCGGTCTTAAGTATGCTTAAGACTATGACTACATGTCATATAGATTAGTTGGAAAAGATTCTGGTATTTTTAAGGCATATTGCATTTATACTCCATATACCCATTGATAATATTAACTACTGTGAGCTATACGCATTGGTCTTCCATTATTGGAAGAGGGAAGGTCTCGTGTAATTTATTTAAAATTCTTAACAACTTTATTCGGTCATACAAGTCTTATGTAAAATAAATTTTCCTGTTCCTATCAGATCCAAGAAAGGATTAACTATTTTGGACCAAATTTCACAGAACTAACTATGACCCAAATACTCCCATAGACAGAATGTGTATGTACACCAATGCCCTACCAAGTCATATTGACTTTAATATGATTTCTCCAAAATTTTAGAAGGATTTTGAGAAAATGTAATGGTTGTTTTTTAACTTTTGCTTTAATTAAATGCTGGTATATTCATAATTATTTTCTACTTAATGTGATACTTTTTAAATAAATTTATATACATTTTTACATATTTTGTATTTTCAATTCTACTTTATATATTGCTCTAACATTCAATATTTCAGTAAACTATTTTTATATTTTTTTTATTTTTTAATCAATTTACTTTCATAGTCAACAAAAAATATTATTTTCTTCGCGATAACGACGGATTTATTACAGAAAATAGAATATTACCGACTTTTTAAAGGTTATATTAGTATTATATCTCTGTTTTATTTTGCCAACTCGGAATCGTGTCAAAACTCTACAACTTCACCTCTATATCAGTGTAGATATCACCCATGCTTGTTAAGCAATATTTGGATCAATTTGGATAAGTAGTTTTTTGGTACTGAGATTTTGTTAGATCGCTGTTTTGTTCCGCAATAATAGATTTTTCAGCAAAAATGTAAATCGGGATAATTAGTTTTTAATATATTTTTTTGTTTTTAGATTTAAAACAATCTGTTTGGCTCTTTTTAAAAATATTGTTTCGTTTTGCGCAAATTTAATACGTATAGGAAGCTCGGTAGGGGAGCAAAGCGGCATATACATTTAAAAGTTTTACTTCAAACAACAAAATATTCAAAATAGAAATGATTTTTTAAATAGCATTTCGTGCGTTTACCAGAACAATTAAAATAGAATGCTCTTGTTTAGTCTAAAAATTTTAACGATTAATTTACCAAAAAAAACAACAGTTAATATGTATATACTTTCTCGTTTTCCGAAATTAACTTATATATTATATTATCAGTTATTTATCCGCTATTTTATAAAATTATTTAATATTTAGTGAACATTTTTTTACTCAAACAGTGAATTAGCTTACAAAAATGCATCACTTTTTACGTCGTTACTACTTGTTAAAACTAGGTGAATTAGATAAAACAATTATACGTTTGCCATGAAACATAATATATTATTAAAACTCAATAATTTAAGTATTATTATTAATATTATTATATTCAGTTGTTTCTAATCAATTAGCCACCACGTACTATGAAACCAGTATCCAATTTTGTGGCATTTTCAAATTAATTTATTGGTAAAAAAATAAAATTATATATTTTTGCAACACCGAGAATCCCTGTAAGTTTACCAGAGTCTGGCAAGAAATACAATTTTCTTTATATGTTTGTGTACTAATTGTTAATACACTATAAATATATACAGATCTTTACAGTACTTCCCTTTTGCGGATACCATCCGATATTTTTCAGATCTTTTTTTAAAATGATATCGGAGTAACTCTAAAACTCGTCGAGTTTTCGACAAGATATCAACCCACTTTTTCGTTGAGATTATCGGAAGTTCGCTCGTTCGCTAAAATAATAAGGTCTCTGTCGGTGACCTAAATCGGCCTGTCCCACTGCAGATATCATGTGATTTATGTGCTGTAGCAGAATCGAGAATTTATATTCACTCCAATATACTCTTAATAAACACACGTGGACCAAGGAACAAACCCTGTTATCTAAAATCAGTTAAGAAACATTCCCCAAAATCATGCATATTGTAGACTGGTATGAAAATCGAGATTTGAACAAGATTCATAAGTCATGAGTTTGCATACTAGTTCAGTCAAACAGTCGAAAAAAGGACGAACTTGGAAAATTTCTTTGAACAGTATTTTTTTGGAATTGCTAGATTAAGGGTCCGACTTTGCACCTGCGCGAGAAGTGGGGTAACACCCGCAAATCAAAATTGGCTAATGAATTTTGATTAAGAACTTAAAAACGAAGAGTTTGAGGCCTTTTAGATGTAATTTGACCTATTTAAGCCCAAGAAATCCGTTATTTTTGTATTAAAAAAAATCAATTAGCATAAAAACTAAAGTGTTTGTTATTTATTTTTTTTGACGTATAAACCATTGGAGCATCATCAATAAGGTATGCTTTAGTAGATCCAACCATAAAGTTAGCCCTTTTTAACAATTTAAGTCCATTTATTTCAACATATGAAAATTAGTCATATTATGCGGAAACAAATTTCCTTCAAAGCCGTGTTCTTTTTCTAATAATTTTGTTAGACTAAACGGTTTATGAAACTTGTTGGTTCTAACTTGTTGTTCTTTAGGGTTTAAGCTTTCATTTGAAACCCTACAGAAGTCATTTTGACTATTTACACCCGAGAAATCATCATTTTAAGCTCAATTTTCGTGTCTACGTAAAATTTCGCGTTTCTTGATACATAATGAAATTTTTTTTTAGTGTGATCGGGCTTGAAGTTGCAAATATGCAAATCGTGTATTACTAGGTAAATTTAATTATTATAGTTAAAAAATATCTGTTTTTTATTTTTAGTATATATTTATACCGGATTTAAACTGTTTTAATAAAAATCGCACATTATATAAAACTTCTATATTTACTTACTATGGTCAGACAACCATTGTGCACTGTGGAGAAAGAAAATAGACTGAAATAGTACCAACGTTATCGCCCCTATCTTCAAACGCGCTAAGATTTAAAACGTCTGATGATATACAAATTATTGCAGCATAAAAATTTATATCAAATTGATAATTTAAATTATAATATCTTATAAAAAACATTAAATTTATTTATGAAAAATACGTACATTCAGTTAAAAAACACTATTTTCTAGACCAAGTTACGAAAATGGCTTCTTAAATCTCTAAAAATGTTTGTAATAAACTCTTCTATATTTCAAAATGAATATTTATAATTTAAAATGCTATAGGGTTATCATAAATAGCTTCATTTTTTATCAAATAACATAAGTAAAAACGCAAAAATGGAGCTTAAATTGACGGCTTCTCGGACTCAAATCTTAAAAAATGGCTTCTTATATTCCTTAAAATGTTTATTCTGAACTGTTTTATACATTTAAACCAGTATTTGTACATTATAGTACCAAAGAAAACTAGAAAAGAAAAATACGTACATTCAGTTAAAAACACTATTTTCTAGACCAAGTTACGAAAATGGCTTCTTAAATCTCTAAAAATGTTTGTAATAAACTCTTCTATATTTCAAAATGAATATTTATAATTTAAAATGCTATAGGGTTATCATAAATAGCTTCATTTTTTATCAAATAACATAAGTGAAAACGCAAAAATGGAGCTTAAATTGACGGCTTCTCGGACTCAAATCTTAAAAAATGGCTTCTTATATTCCTTAAAATGTTTATTCTGAACTGTTTTATACATTTAAACCAGTATTTGTACATTATAGTACCAAAGAAAACTAGGAAAGTAAAAATGACTAATTCTTGAGACCAAATGGTCAAAACTAATTCTAAAACCCAAGGGAGAACTGCACGCAAAAAGTAAAAAACTAGCGACAAGGTCTAGTCAAGTTCAAAGTAAGATGAAAGGGTAACTACGTATTAGAAAAACCTTCCTGCATGTGCGACCTCAAAAAAATGTGTTATGTATAGGCAATTTAAATTACATTTCGTTTAAAAATGGGTTCAAAAGGGTTCACGCGCTGCAGAAATACAAACACATGAGTAGACAAAGGATCAATGCAAAGCGGTAAAGAGCCATTTTGTGGAAAAAAAATTATATCCGACGGCATTTGCGTCAAAAAATGGTCGAAAATGGACAAATCTACTTCTATTTTATTATTCTAGATTAGATTTTTTCATAAAAAATCGTATTTAGCGCCCAACTATACATATTTCCCTATTGAAATCACATTGAAGCTAATACATATCTCTTATAGTTTCAACATAATATTGCAGCGGCGGAAGGCTTGCAAATGATCCATAATACTGCGTGCAGTTCCCCCAGCAGTGTATTAAACATAAACAAAGTTAATTAATGAGAGTATGAGAAAACACAAACAAATTGAATCTGACTGTGAAAAATGCGAACATTGTACGCAAAATAAGATTATGATCGGTTTTATTCATCCATAGGAATATTTGCAACTTCAAGGACGATAACAATAAAAAAATTTCATTTATTTGTCGAGAAACGTAAAATTTTACCTAAAATCAAAAATAACTCAAATGAAACCTTAGAGTCTTATGAACAAATTAGGACCAATAAGTTTCATAAACAGTTTGGTTGAACAAAATGGTTTGAGAAAACGATAATTCGTTTCCGTAAAACAGTGGCGGCTCGCGGGTAAAAAACTTAGTGAAGTGCAAATGAAGCAAGAAAATATCGCAATAAGTTTTTTTCCAGAATTTTTTTATATGTGGAGCCATTTTAAATTCATACCATAATTTTACTAGTTTTTCTTTATATCACACTTAAATCTGGCACAAAATTTGAAATTATTCTAATAAGCATTTTTTTCAGGCTGATTTTTTTAATTTTCTATTAAGCCGCTAATTTGTTTCACCATCTCGGATTCGTACTAAGCTGATTCCAAGTAATACTTTAATACTTAATTTCTAAATTGAATAAGTAGTGTTTTAATGTTTTTGTTTTAATTTCACTACGTCAAATATGCTTCCGTAAAAATATATTTATTTTTATTAATTTTTTTCACTTGCTCTTGCAGCGATATATTCCAAGTACTCTCATTGGCAAAAATAAGACCAAGCCTTTTTTTAAGTCGTTCACTTTTTGAAAATAATTCCCCATATAACTGTAACAAATTTTCAAACGGGCCAGTCGGAAAATTTAAACTATATTCAAAAAATTTAACAGTTTGTAATAAATTCAAAGACGTCTTTTAATTTATTCCAGTCTTGAACAATCACATTTACTAACTTCAAATTTGAAGTTGTAACAATACCATAAATAAATATAACACAAAACAGTCAAGTTAACTGCAAAGGAACTCACCGTTTGCAGCGAAATCCGCGAAAATAAAAGTAAGCAACCACCGCAAACTCAACGACACGTGGGTGTAGTGCGTGATATAATAAACGGAAGGTATGACATCTAGACGGTCTCGATTGCGTCCGGTTTGCGCAGTGACGTCATTGCGTGCGTAGATTTTTTAATTTCCTTATGGAGATGCATGTCGTTTCTAGCGTTTAGACATTATATTACCATTTTTTTCAATTAAAAATGTTTTTCTAACGAAAGATTGACATATAACTCACTAAAATAAAGAACTTGTGACATGGTAGTTATATATTTATTTAATAAAAATACAAACAACACGCTAAAGAGTAAAGGTTGTATAAAATCCGACAGTATTTAATTTTATACTGTTGTTTTGTTATACATGTTTATATTTAGTTCAATTTAGAACTAAAAATGCTATAACATCTGTGTTTTTTGATGAGCACAAGGACGTAACTAAGTCTAAGGGAGGAGGTCTAATTAAAAAAAATGCAGGTATGAGGGGAAATAAAACAACACACAATACAATAATATATTACGGTTTTATAGTTTACAAATAAATAAGTTTTTAGAGACAATTAAATTATTCTAGATATCGAAAAAAGATACTGTTGAATGCAAACTTGTAATATTGTCTACCACGGAATGGAAAATTTCGCTAGACCATTTATTGGCCTGTATTGAAATTTTTCGTTCCTTAGCATAGTATGCCAGTAAACCCAAATGTTTTACAATTTAATCTTAGCTTAATATATGTTTATTAGAAAATAACAAATATTCTATAAGAGCACATGAGAGATAAATAAAAAAACACAAACAGCGAAAACAACAGACTGGGGTTGTGGCTGAATAAATCAAAAGGAAATCAAAAAGAAAAAATAGGTTTAGTTTTAATAAAGGTTAATTTATTTAAGCAATATGTAAAAATTTTTGCTAGCGTTTCATTAACTTTTTAAAATTGTCATAGTTGTGAATGATAAAATTTTTTATTTCAAAATTTAGCCCTTTTTTGTATTCGTTTCTTCCGATTTTCACCCTTAGATTTAAAGGTAGCATTTTAAGAAACTTAGGAAGCAAAAATAGTATGTTTTTTTGTAAATGTGATTTACTGAAAAAAAAGGCTTGCACTCACAAAAAGCCCTCTAAAATTTAAGACATTAAATTCAGAATAAAGGCTTACTGTAGGATATTGATTGTTTTTATTTAGTATTATTTTCAGAATTTTGTTTTGACATACTTTTAAAATTTGCAGTGCATTATCATTAAGACTTCCCCAAATTACTATACAATACCTTAAAATTGATTCAACTAGTGAGCTGTAAACTATCCCTATTGTTTTTTCATCCAGGATATTCCGAAGCTGACAAAATTTATAGTAGTTTTCTAAGTTTTTTTGTGGTTTCAATAGCATGTTCATTCCATCGGAGATGCTGATCAATGTACAGACCTAAATATTTAGTTTTATCAGTTTTCTGAATATACGAACAAGTACAGTTATTACTTAATAATTTACATGATGGGTCAAAAATTTTAATGTCATTTTTTTTTGGTTGATCGGAAGCTGTCAAAGAGAATGTTATAAATTTTGTTTTTAGTATATTTAGACTAATTTTGTTATCACATATCCAGTTATAAATTACTCTAAGACCTTGTTCTGCTTTTAAGAATACACCCTCCCAACTATCGCCCGTAAATATCACTGCAGTATCATCAGCATAACAAATAACTGAGCCTTCCTTTACTAGTGTTCCTAATTCATTTACATAAACTAAAAATAGAATAGGTCCTAAGACTGTCCCTTGAGGAACTCCAGAACTTACGACCGTTCCAGTGCTTAAGGTATCGTTACATCGCACTCTTTGTATTCTATTTTCTAAATATAACCTAAAAAGTTCTAGCACATGCCCTCTCACTCCGACACTTTCCAATTTCCTTAGCAGCAAGGAATGGGAAACTGTGTCAAAGGCTTTAGCAAAGTCCATATAGACTTTGCTAAAGCATTTTTGATATAATTTCGTGAAACCAAAAAAATATCGCATCATCCGTACTTCTATTCCATCTAAATCCAAATTGTTCAGTAAAAAGAACATTCTGAGAATCAAAAAAATCAACTAGGCGTGTCTTTACACATTTTTCCCATATTTTGAAAAGTTGCTTAAAAGAGATATTGGTCTGTAATTTGTCATTTGGTATGGGTCTCCATTTTTAAAAATAGGAACAACTATAGCGGTTTTCCATTCTACAGGTATCCTGGAACTTGTAAAGGTTAAATTAATTATATGGACTAAAGGCTTTAAGATATACATATGGATTGTTTTAATTAATCTTACAGTTATTCCATTCTCACCAGGGGAAGAGTCTGATTTTAATGATTTGATGTATAAAATAAGTTCTGTTTCGTTAACTTGTTTTAAAAAAAGGGTTTTGTTTAAATTATGTTTTGTTTTGTATTGCTGGTTTTTAGAAATAATTTTGTTAGCCATTGTCTCTCCTATTTTTGCAAAAAAGTTATTAAAAAGTTCAGATGTTTGTTCTTTGTTTTTTACTATATTACCAGTTTGGTCTTTAATTAATATCTCGCCTTTTTCATTATTTTTATTTACTGCTTGGTTAATGACTTCCCATACTCTTTTATAGTTTTTACCTGCGCCTTGAATTTTTGTTTCATAATATTGGAATTTAGTTTTACGGATTAATTTTTGTAAGTAGTTTCTGTATTGTTTATACTGTTCCTCTTTTTCAACTGTAAAGTTTTTTAATAATTTTTGTTTTAAATAATCTCTATGTTTAATAGAATTTATTAACCCCAGAGAAATCCAAGGTTTGATTTTTCTATATTTTTGTTTAATGATCAAAGTGTTTGTAGATATGTTTATATAATTTTCAAGTGTGGACATAAATTGTTGATAGGCGAATTGAGCATGGTCTAGAGCTGAACAGCTTAACCACGTCTCTTGCGATAAAAGCGATTTTAATTTTTCATAGTTTATTTTTCTATAGTGCTGTACTTACTTTTTATTTTTTTCTTGTAATTTTATTTCTGTATTTAAGCCTATTAGGTAATGATCGGTCATATCGGTTTTGTAGATAAAACGAGTTGGTTTAGATATAAATTCTTTGTTATAACGTACAAATATGTGATCTATACAACTCGATGAAACTGCAGTAACTCTAGTAGCTTTGTTTATACAAGAAAAAAGGCCCTTCTCGTTCATTAAATTTAAATATTCGTTTGTTTTTAGAGACAGTGTATCCAAAATATTAATGTTTATATCGCCAATAAATATATCTAAATGATGATTACTCCAATTTATTAAGTATTGTTCTAAATCACTTAACAATAAATCTAAATTTGTTGACGGAGGTCTATAGCGACATGTTACGTAGATATCTACTTTGTTTATTTCCAAGCATATTTGAATACACCTAGTTTCTGAAAAATGTATTAATTTTGTTATATGTTTTATACTGTTTTTTATGTATACAATTATGCCATCATTTTTATTAAATTGAGAATTATTATAAACTAATTTAAAATTAGGCAAATGAAAGAAACTTACCTCATGTTTTTCCAAATTAAAAGTTTCCGATAACACTAGGATATCAATATTATTTGGTTCGATCGATTGAATTAGTAATGTTAGTTCATCAAAATTTTTTCTTATACTTCTGATATTTATGTGGTATATTTTTAACCTACTTTCTCCCTCAATCAACATTTTTACCTCTCCGGCAGCTTGCAAATAAGGTGCCTCAAATATTTCGCTCCCCTCTATGACTCCGAAAAAATTTAACATAACTAAATATTTATTACGCTACTTAAGATAATGTGAAATCTAACATTATACATATAATGCTTGTATTCACTCACGCAACAAAAAAGAAGTATTTACAAGAATTTTTTTTTCGTTTAATAGGCATCTATATCTTCCAGATCCCGAATTTTGTGATTTCTTCCATCCTCCTTCTTGACGAATATATTTCCATTTCTCGTGAAAACCCGTTTCCAGTCAACCTTCTCTTGAGCTGCTTTAAACAAAAAGAATCTAGATTTAGTCAGTTCCTCCACTATTCCAATGTTAGTACCTTTGAGGTTACTCTTATGTTTTAATATTGTAGTCAGCAAATTTTACTCGGTTTTCTCCCACTCTGTAGCACTTAATTATGTCTTCTTTCGTGGTATTTATTTTTAACTTCTTGGCGAAAACTCTCCACCTGCGCCTCGAGCTGCATGATTGCGGTGCGTTGGGTATTCAGAGTATTTTGCATCTCATCCATTTTTTCACACATTTTTTTAAGAATGCTATTGACAAAATTCTCGTCAGATAGTAATTCTTTTATTGTTTCTTTGATAAGAGTTTTTTGGTCCGTGGTTCTGGGTGGGGCCATTTTATGTAGTAATTATGATAGACTGTGACTTGAACTATCAAATGATACAAAATTCTTGTAGAAAATCGCGTTTTTAACTGCTGAAATGTACGTTTATTTGCGCTAAATACACACGTCTTTACAGCATGACTACCATACTAATAATCTAATCACTAAACAAGCTTAACCTTTATGTCACAACCTATCGTTTGTTCCTATATTATATGTAATTATTATTATAGCCTTATTCTAGTTGAAAATCTTTTTTTTATCAAAAATGTCGACTATTTCGTCCAGATTTACATTGTTGTCTTTTATGATTTAGATATCATATATATATCATATACATATAGTCATCTTTAACAAAATGCCTTGAGCATATCCGCGCCAAATTTGTATTAAATTTAGCTTTGGGTTTACACAAACGTGTCCATTCACATAAATATTTTTTGTTTTTAGGGAAAGTAAAAAACCTTATATTCCCATCAAAATTCTTTGCTTGATCACCCGAACACAACACATCTATTTATTGTTGTTTAATTATCTAAATACGAAAAAAGACACAGAAATACGCAAACACTTTTAAACATCAACTGAAAATGCACTGAAATCGTATGGCCGAAGGTCAATGACAGCCAGCGTTAATCACGCGATGACGTAGCAGATCGATGCGCGATATCATACCTTCAGTTTATTATATCATGGGTGTAGTCTACTGCGCCTTCAATTCACCGAGAGCGTTGTATGGCGCTGGGCTCGACGTCATCACGTACGCGTTGTCATGGCAACATAGTAGGAAAATCGTAAACTAAACATAGCACCTCCAGCAAAGTCAAAGCGGTTTGCGTCACTGTTATAGTTGTTATAATAAAGTTCGATTGAAAGTTTTAAAAAGACATGCCGCCAACGGTCAAGTAAAATATTTATTCGAGATGTACAGTTTATTTTTTAACAATTAGGTGAATAAATTAATGTAAAAACTAAAATTTTAAGAGATATATAATAAATATAGTTAGATGTTTGCTTGTTTATTTTTCTGCTGAAGTAGCACTTCACCTACTTCACCTGAATAGCCGCCACTGTCGTGAAATAAGAGTAATTTTCATATATTTACATGGCAATTAAATTGACAAAACTTTATGGTTGGCTCTTCTAAAGTTTACCTTATTAAAGATGCTTCAATGATTTTTATAATAATAAAGTGATTTTTTTAAATACGACCAAAAATAGCCGATCTTTCGGGTTTAAATAGGTAAAATTACATACAAAAGTCAAAATTTTATTTGCTCCTATACAACCTAAAATATCTGCAAAAAATTAAAAAATGGTCAAAATTGCCATTTTTAAGGGTGTTGCCCCATTTTTGCGCAGGTGCAAAGTCGCACCCTTAATCTACAACCTAAAATATCTGCAAAAAACTTAAAAAATGGCCAAAATTGCCATTTTTAAGGGTGTTGCCCCATTTTTGCGCAGGTGCAAAGTCGGACCCATAATCTACACCCCAAAATCTAACGATTCGAAAAAAAAATGTCTGTTTAGAGAAGTTTTCCTCAAAAAAAAACTGACAGCTTGACTGGACTATACCAGCTCAACATAAGAATTTTGAAAAAAGTGCATTGATATTTTCGAATGTTTATACCGAGAACAAAAGTCCAAGAAGGTTCACAACCTGTATCCATTATCCGACGGAGTATATCTACCTGTGCTGATAATTATTATGCACTTTCTGCAAAACGGGTATTTTTTGCGATGCATTCCACCAAAAGGGGTATTTTTTGATAAGTATATATTATTTGAAGAAACTTGCCCACATTTTATTATAAAAATTAACTGGTTTGAATTTATTTTTTTACGATTGCAATTTACAATGCAAAACGTTCAAAAAACACACAACCAACAAAATCTGAAAACGACTAATTTCGCATATCGTGAGAAATCATTTACTACGGCCCAAATTGTTTCGTCATTGGTCAGCTCCTGTCTGAAAAGTGCAGCCTACTCATGAGCCAATGCCCTAGGCGCTATATAACTTCAGGTCCTCTCGGCAGTCATTATTAGGAGTTGTAATAACTTTTAGATGTTTTGGGAGGAATGGAAGGAGGGGGAGTCAGACACATTAACATATTTTACTAATAATATTACTTTACAGAACCATCAACTAGGCTTTACTTTAACAAAATCGTCGACTAATTCATTGTAATCTATGCTTTCAAGAATTTTTAATTAGATAAATAAGATCGAGAAATCGGAAGATTATTCCTGTTGCATATATTTTTTAGTACGGGATCCGACTACATGATTTCTACACCCATCTCTTTTTTTAATCAAAATGTAATTTTTAGAGGCAATTATTAAAAGAGGCATACATTTCTGCAGGGTCTTTCTGATACACAGGGTGATTTGTGAAAAACGCCTCAATATACGTTTCGTGTTCGAGCCAGCACTATCAACTTATTTTTTTTTTAATACGGACCTGGATTTTTAATACTAATTTTAACACATTTCTATTGATGTACTACATAAAAACCATCGACGATGTTTCTACTTTGTAAGAGGTCATCATGGGTGATTTTTACAAGTACAGCCCTGGTTTTAATTTAAATCCCTTTATTGCATTTTATTTAATATTTAAAACATAAATGGAAATGAATTAATTAACAATTAAATACTAATATAGGAACAAACATCGTTTTACCTCAAAGAATTACAATAATTACATGGTCATTTCCAACACTTATTTTATTACACAATATTTTTTTTCAATTTAGAAAATTCCTTTGTAACTAAATAAATACATATTTTGCAATTTGTTTTGATTATTTGTGTTAAAACCTTGTTTGTTCCATTATTAGTATTTAATTGTTAATTAATTAATTTCCATTAATAATAAATAATAAATAAAATGAAATAAAACGTATCTAGATAAGTACTTTCGGCATGATGGCATTTGTGCAGGGTCAAAACGTCGTCAAAGGTATTTGCACAGTACATCATTAGAAAGGGGATAAAAACATAAGTCTGAAAATGAGAATAAAAAATCCAAGTCCGTATTTAAAAAAATGAATTTGATGGTGGTGGCCTTAACACGAAACGTCCGAAGTGAAATTTGAATGTACCCTGCTGTACAGCGAAAATAATTTGCTCTGTGAATCAGAAAAATTATTTGTGGTCTTATTTTGACAGGCAACCCTGCAGAAACGTATTCCTCTATTAATAATTATCTCTAAAAATTACATTTTGATTAAAAAACGGATGGGCGTAGAAATCATGTAGTCAGATATTCGTAAGTAATTCTTTATCCTTAGAACTGAAAAATACGGCTCCCCTGAAGCATTACTGACAGCCATTGTTAAGAATTTGCTTTAATTGAGAATATTAAACTTTGTTAATATAAAGAAGAAAGGCTAAAATAGTTTCTTTCTGGGGATTCTCTATGCAAATAACACAACACCACCCACGTCACTTTTATGTTACCCTTACGCAAAAAAATGTATAAAAATAAACTAAAAATCATGTCCTAGGCACATTCTATTCTCAATTTAAATTTAGGGAAGGCTTAAATATTCGATGCAAGTGTTCCTAAAGGTTTTGTGCAAATAAATATGACTTTTCAATATTTTCCCATTAAATTTTATTGAGCTTTATCTATACTTACTTTGATAACGAAAATATATCGATACTTAGCATGAGGCCCCCAAGAAGTTGAGGCCCTAGGCTAACACCTATTTTGCCTATTGGCAAATCCGGCCCTGAGTCTACTTCATATTTTATTTTATAGAACGATATATGGTTACTAGTTGTTCAGTTAGTGTTTTCGTTACCAAAGTGTCAACAATATTTAAAGTACTTTTGTGTCATTAAAAGTTAGATTGTCATAAAATAAACGGAGGGTACACAGTGAATTTTAAGATTCGCCCCAAATACAGTCGTAGAAGAAAAACATTGCATATATGCATAACATGTAGGCCATGCAATGGGTCAAAAAATCGTGTAAAAAATGGAAAAAAATATTTTTTTATAGCTAGATTTGAGTCACGAAAAACATATCAAAAATTCTGGCAACCCGGATGAACCAATTTTATACAATTTTTGCATAACATCAGCACTATCGCCGTAGCAGCCAGACTGTACAAAACATGTTTTGTGATAACATCGTTAATTGAACTTCAATCAACGATAATAGTCTTAACAGCAATAATTGTTGTACATCGTACACAAAATGTTAATTTGTCGTCACCAGACTTCGGTTTCTTTTCTGACAAATGACGAATCGATTAAGGTGTGTTCAAGTTTCTAATATTTCCACTAAACCGTGGTTTTTACACGAATAAATATTTGTTTCGTCCCAAATTAACAAGAATTCTCTTATCTCTTGTTGGGATTTTTAAGACAATTTAGATAAACATATTTTCTTAAAACGGAAATATCTATGACCGACTTAATTTTTTTTACTATTTTAGGTCAAAAGTCAAGTCAATTTATATATATTATTAATAATAAAACGATATGGGTTTTTGTAATTAAAATGTCCTTAATCTCAAACTGATAATGTTGGTGCTGTTTTTGCAAATGTTAAAACGCAAGAAGTCCTGGAGTACTTTTTGAATGCGCATCTCAGTAACAAGAAATGTTTGTAAATTGGTTTTCAGTAAAGCCTATCAGTTTTTATCTAATTTTTCTCTTATCCAAAATATTTTTTCTTGTTGGATATTATGTTTTAAAACGTATGGCTCTTATTTTTACTGAAATAAAAGTTAATTACGCCATGTATTTTTTAATTATTCATACAGTCTTTATATGGTGTGATTAATTAAAAGGCGTAAATTCATAACTGAGATCATAGGGCATTTCTATATTTTTGGTTCCATATAGCTATATACCTTTTCCAAATGTTGGCCCTAAATAAGGCAAACCATTTTTTTACACAAAATAAACACTGGAATATTTTCTATTTTGCTGTTGTCAAGACTTTCTAGCAAATTTTAGTTTTGATAATTAATAAGCAATTTACCAGAGGATTATATAAAAGTACAAAACTTTCGTAAAATTTCTTTTCCGGAAGACCACGAAAAAAATGTAATATTATTTTTATTTTTACCAGGGCTATTACACACCTAGTATATTAAAAAAAGTGCGTTTTTTAATTTTGTTTGTTACTACCTACAAGTTAGATGCTTGTACCGATTTTCATAAGTAAGGCATCAAAAGGTTTTTTAGCTAGGTTTTCCGATAAAAAAAGATCAAAGTGACGTAAGGAGCACGCCATCTAGTCCAACATATATATATATATATATATATATATATATATATATATATATATATATATATATATATATATATATATATATATATATATATATATATATATATATATATATATATATTATATATATATATATATATATATATATATATATATATATATATATATATATATATATATATATATATATATATATATATATATATATATATATATATATATATATATCTACATATCCAAATAGCTGCTAATATAGGATACATGGTGTCCCAAATATAAGCAATTATTTTCAGCCCTTGGTTTTAAGATGACTTGGTTATAGAAATTATTGAAAATCCGAAATTATAAGTAACCGAAATTCGCCAAATTAACGTTGAACAAAAATGCTTAATTTTTCAAACTCTGAAATAAAAAACAAACTGCAAAATAAAGACTGAGGGCCTTTTTGACATTTTTTTTCTAAATTGTTACATTTTTAAAAACTTGTTTATCCAGTCAATCAAGAGTGTTTTTTTGCCTTTTAAGTAGCTAAAAATATGATGTCTATATTGAATTCTAAAACCGGTAAAATTATTATTAAAAAAAAATAGGAATTTATTGGGAAGGGGTGCAAAATTAGGTGTCTCAATTACATCAAAACCAAGGAATAAATCTAACCATTATGATTTTATAATAATAATTAATAATTCTTAGTTGGAAAGAACATGAATCCGGCGTAAATTACTAAATTGCTTCTGTAAGTTTATAAATAGTAAGGATATTATGATTTTGTTATTTATTTTCAGATTTATAACGAAATAAATGATACTACTAAGATATAAATAAACAAAAATTACAATTTTATTCCTAACCACCAATTAACCTTTTCCAACATTCCTAGAGTAGGAACGCACGCTTAGTCTTTCAATGGAAATATGTAAAAATAAAAATCATTATATTTTTAATTTGTTTTCAATGCAACTGCGAATAACATATATATTGGATGGCGACCTGTGATCAAATTAAGAAATAAATTAATTTATTAAAAAAGTAATATTTCAGCAATTGTCTTCAAAAATATCAACGAAAAATCAATGAAATGAAAAAATAAAAAATAAAATAAAAAATAAGATTAAAATTAGTTATTATAATAAATTTAATTAAGAATAACAAATAGGTAATAATAAAAATTAACAACCATACAAACGATTATTGCCAATACCCAGGCCAATACAAATTTTTAAAATGAAATGTCATCTGGGTATACTCTATCTTATTTGGTATCGTTTGAAAGCTGAAGATAAAAAAAGTAATAAAAGTAGGTAAATGACTATAAATAACCGAGCCATAAATATCAGAAGTGACCACTGACCAGTTTATAAATGACCAGTCATTTGCCAACACTAGTTTTAAGCTTTCGTGCCTGTGTATCGGAATATTCCTTTAACGACAAAAACGACCGGACAAGTCAAAAGTTCCATATTTTTGCTACAAAAAAAAGTGCAGAATGATATCTGAGGAGATTCTCTATTCGGTATACGTGAAGTAGTTTTATTTTTATTTTTTTCTTTACACGGGATATCGGATAAAAATAAAATAAAGTGTGGCTTATTTTAATTTATTTTGTGGTTTCTTTTCCTTTGTTACTTATTAAATACTAGCTCTATACTGTAGGGTTTTTTGGTTTTTTTTTTAATTCTAGTTCCCGATCTTTCTTTAATCTTAGAAAATCGAAGGATGCCAAATAAACCGACCAAATTTCATATATTTTTTAAATTTTGTTACGTTTCGGCAGATGTGTTCTACCATCATCAGCTTAAAATGACACAATTTTTGTTTAGACAAACAAATTAAGAAATGTAAATTATGTAAAAAGAAAAAAATAAGTAGTAGAAGTTTTTTTTTAAAAATTTGGACAATTCACAAGGTTCATATATACATGTAATATCACAAACAAAACATATTTTTTTATTATTATATAATACTATGTTAATAATGAAACACGTTTTTTCGGACACCAACTGAGAAGTATTGCAAGTAGGTATCGCATTTACCTGCTTTAGCACAAAAAATATATAGGGTCTTGCATGACTATATGGTTACGGGATACGGAAAAATTAAACTTGTTTTCAACATTTATTTTTTTTCCTAAACGTATTGATGATGATACATTTTACTATTGTTGTTGGGACCTGTGATTAAAAATACCGAAACGGTTTTTATTTGTAGTTCGATTGATAATTACAAAACATCGAAAGATACGGGGTTTTGATTAAAAAAACCCGAAAAGTGATAGGACGTATGTACATACGATTGAAATTCAAAGAAATACAATGGGATGTTTTTCTACCTGAATTCTTTTACTTCCTAAAAAAATACCGCATAAAAACCTTAAAATGGAAAAAGCACAGACTGTTTTTTTAACTCATCCTCTGGTATAAATATTTTTTTTTAAGTTGATTAAAACCAAAACAGAATCTGTAGTGCCTCTTAAATATTAATGCAAACACGTGATTAAAACACCACAAACTGATATGTTATTTTATTTGCTTACATTCAGATACATTATACAGGGTGCATAAAAATGTAAAAATGAAAAAGGCTATTGAATATTGTACAGGGTGTGTAAAAATTATTTGCAAAAAAGTGAATAAAAACATCACAGGTCGATACTATGCAGGCGCAAAAATTGGCAAAAAATTGTTATACAAGGAGCCTAAAAATATAATAATGTAAAAAGGTGATTAAATAATTGCTAACTGATACATGCACAACTTAAAATATAATTTTTATTCGCGTATTGAGAAGATTTAACTTTCGAGGTAAAACCAAAAGATTCATTGTAATTCAATATTCAGATATATTATACAGGGTGTATAAAAATTAAAGCCCTAATTTTCTTTATTTCGTTAAAGCCAAAATAGAAGCATTGTAGTGGCTGTTAAATATTAATGATAAAAGGTGAATAAAACATCATAAGACTAAGTGTAGCTTAATTTAATATGTTTTGTGTTTTTTTCCTATGTTAATATACTACTTATACTTGTTAAATTAATCGAGTTTGAGAATTGAGAAGTATTGCATTTACCTGCTTTAACTGCTGGTATAAATCAAAATAATTTTTTTTTGCGGATTTCCAGAGAAAAGGAAAATTTTATATTTTTATGTAACTCTATAAATAAATTTCTTGCTGTCAAAACTAGAGTCAATCTATTAATTCTTAATTCCCTAAATTCTCTTGAAAACAGAACTTTCATATTTTATTCCATTTTAAAATAATCTAGAGTTCATTTTGCGGTAATTTTTTTTGCGTTATTTATGGCCAGATCTTTAATTTAATAAATAGACATCTGATGTCTATACATTATTTTTTAAATTATTCCTTACTGTCCAATGTGACATTAATACAATAACAACGTGTTATTAAAAATAATAAAAGGTAAATATCAAAAATCTGAGACCCATAATTTGCAATTCAAAGCAGCTTACTACAATAAAAACACGCACGACACAATTATACGGATTTCCTTATTATTAATTAATTTACCTTCTGTTTACACACTAGAAACTAGACACACAAACGTAAAATATAAGTACTTCAAACAATTAATTAAAAATTTTATCAGAACACTTAATGGTAAAAAAAGTCAAGAAGATTGATTACCAACGAGATCATAAGAACTGAAAATAAACAAAAACAGGAGAGCGAGTATAACCTGTTCACCTCCGTACTAAGGAAATTCCGAGCTAAGCAGCCACGATTATTCTGTCATTCCCGGTAAAATTTAAACTGATTTAAATTTACTATCTATGGTTTCAGTACAGAGTTGCCAGATTGGAGATTTTATCGCAAAAACTCAAAGACTTATGCATTTGGGGAAAGTATTTTGAATATTTAATTTTATTAAAGCGCCTGTTACGTTGAAATACCTTCTACTTAAAACCTAAATCGGAGCCCCTTTTCTAAATAAACTGTTAGTCAAAAAGAACCTGCAAAACGTTTTCTTTTGACATGATATTTAAATGTCAGGTGTTCCGACACTTTTTACCCGATTTGAGAAAGCATTTCGGGTTCCAAAAACTTGTCTCATGTAGAATCAGCGGCCGGAATATTTTTCTAACTTTTTTTTAACGTTGTACAGGATGACAAAGAAGGTAATGTCAAAAAATAAAAAATTCAACAAGGTGTATTTTCTTAAAGAAATATTGTCCTCGTCATTATGAATTAGTATTTTAAAACTCAAGTCAATATCTCGGAACAATTTTGGAGGTTTTTGGTTTACTGCCTAATTACGGTACTCTTTCTGAAAAACAGTTGATTTTAGGTAAAAATGATAAAATATGCAAATTTATAACTGGTTAATGTCAAATTTTCATTGTTAATGATAACTTTAGTTCATTTCAAGGACATACTTTTTAATGGGATCTTTAAATGTATACAGAGTGTCCCAAAATAGCGTTCGATCAAACTAAGGTCTTATGTAATGGTAGTACTATCAAACATTTAATTATTTGCAATATTCCATTCATAGTTTTACTTTAAAATACGTACATATACTATTATAAGGTCCAGAGTATCCCAAATTCTGTTATATGGATTATATAGAATCTCGGATAAAATACAGTGTGACCCGTAAAATCCGCATTCCATGGATTTTTTTTTTAATAATTGATCTTAGTAAAATTTGTGTTAGCAGAAAGTTTTTGCTTGAAAATTAATGAAAATGACAATAAATAAATTAATTCACGATTTATCTTATCTGTAAATTTTTTTTTTCAAAAAAATGGCAGAAAACCGTAAAATTTGCTACTTTTTTTGATTTTTTTTATTTATATACTAAATTTCAATACTTAATGCTATTTCACCTAATCAAATATATGCATGCATTTTCCTAATTATTTTTTTTAATTTTAAGCTGCATTTTGTACATGAAAACATAAATCGGATATTTTTATTAAACTATTGAAATAACCAAATAAAGCCTAAGTTTAAGTTGTAAAATAGCCTATGAAAACAATTGATTAAATTCTTCGTCCAAATATCTTGTGATTATAAATGCAGGGATAGTTTGATTCAGGTTGGCGCACAATCCTTTATCTAAGTGGAAAAGCATTACTTAAGTTAAAAAAAAGAGAAAAATTTGAAGTCAACCGATAGAGCTGAAATTGGTACGTAGGTATAAAGAAAAATTCTTTGCCATGTTTCAAGATTTTAAGAAGTTTTCTGTCATTTTTTCGAAAAAATGTCAGATTTGCTAGGTACGATAAATCGTGATTAGCTTTTTGGGAACACTCTGTATCTTATAGTAGCATCTGTATGTATTTCAAAGTAAAGCCTTTATGGAATCTATTAAATGTTTGATAGTTTTCCACTCACATATGACCTTATTTAAATTGAACCCTATTTTATGATACTCTGTATAAGTTAAAAGGATCCGTTTAAAAATTAATTTCTTAAAATGAACCAAAGTTCTCATTAACAATAGAAATGTGGCATTAGCCAATCATAAATTGGTACATTTCACATTTTTTTGCGTAAAATCAGTCATTTTTGTCACAAGGTAGTAACAAAAACTGCCAAAAACGTTCCCAGATATTGAGTTAGGCTTTAAAATATCAAAACATTATAGAAAGGAATCTTGTTCAAAATTTAATAAAAAAGCATTTCCCGCCTTTGATTCTACATGAAATAAACTTTTAGAATTTAAAAAGCTTATACAAATCGGTTAACAAATTTCGGAACTACTGACTTTTTAAATATCGTGTCAATAAAACCTTTTGTCGTTCTGCTTGACGATCAGTTTATATATAGGGATTGCCCTTGTGACCTACTTTTTGTTGAGTAAGATTTTTCAATTATAAGTATCCAACACTTTCATATAATGACATGAATGGCCATTCTAAAAAAATATTAACTTATAATCATGTAAAGCAGCCCATGCCTTAGAGTAAGAATAAAAACTTACTCTAAGGTCCATGCACGTTAGAGCCGTGTCTGAAGTAGTTGCCGCTCGCGTACAAAAATTATTTGGGGGCCCCTATTTACCAAATTTGAAGAAGACCAAAACACTCTTTTTCTTTCAACACAAAAAACCATACTAGATATTTCCTTATTTTGTATCCGTTCTCTTACGCTCGAGTGCATCTGAATTTCTGTTTCTATATATCGCTGCATTACTTTCAGACCATTTGCATTTCGTTATGTTATTGACGTTATATTTCTAGTCTTAGTCCGTACGTAGTTCCTGGTATTATAACATGTTAAACATTTTTCCCACAAGCCCCTAAGAAAACACATTGAACAACCGGACAAAACAGTCGCAAAAACAAATGATAGCACATTCGTGTGTGATGGTAGCAAAATAACGCACAACATTGTATAATATCGTAACGTCTGCTTTGTTTGTTAATAACAACCTCTGACAAATAGGTAGCTTATTCTCCTTCTCTGTAATTAAAATAAAAACATTATTTCTGATAATGCGCTCAGAAATACCGTTACTGTTATAGTAACTCAGATTATTAATAATGGAATCGGCTCAAATGTGCGACGTGTCGAACGTTAAAATGTCCCGAAGTAGGCTGTGCCAGGAAAACCAAACGACAAATTGCACATGATCGGCTGGCGCGTTATTTAATTTAGATATGGCCGTATCTCAATTTAAAAAATTATTATCGTTTATGTTTTTAAAAGATATGTAATAGGTGTTTTTTATTGATTTTTTCTTGTGTAGTGAGAAAAATATTGTATATACCTCGCTGGAAACAAACTCGCGTGATTTAGACAATCGGCTTACGCCTCGTGCGTGAAACATCACACTGGTATATTATATGCCAGATTCCACGCTCGTTATATAATATACTATCCCTCTTAAAATTGGGTAGCTCTTTGTTTTTTAACATATGTCCCAGCTTCACAAAGGCAGCCGATGTGAGCCAGAAGCCTCTCGAGATTTCTGCTGTTTGACCCACAGAAATCATCTGCCTCATAATTTTTGTTTTGTCGAGATTCGTTTGGAGGCCGTATTTAATTCCTCTAGCATTACCTTTTTTTCTCTGGATCTTCTTTTCTTTTAGGCCAGTTCCAAATAATACTTCTCTTCATCTTCTCTCATCATTCTCTAGGAGGATGAGCGGTGCTTCCTTGAAATCTGGATGCCATTTCTACGGCGTTCCTTCTGTGACTGTCTTTTGTTTGCTTGTTTAGATGTTTCTTGGTAGTTTATATTTCTGGGGCGAATATGTGTTAAGTTAATTTTCTTGCTTTTTGCGCGCCTATTTTTGTGTAGTAATTTGAAATGAGTCTGTCCCTAAATTGTATGTCTGTATGTAAAGTTACTGTCTGTTTCGTGTCTATCGTATACTAGTCTGTTTTGTATACGTTGAAGAGTTTTCGCTTGGTTGCTGTGAGACGTAACTCAAGTAGGAATTTTATGTGTTAGCACCGATCTAATGAATACCCTGTATAGGATTGTTTTTTAACTCTGCACTGCAATTTGTTTTTTCTTTTGAGTTATGGGTACATTGCGTGTATTTTTCCGTTTGTTTTTTGAATAAAGTATTTTTTGTTTAGTCGTTTGTGAAAAATTAAACTCAACTATTTGACCGAGTTTGGCCAGAGTACTGCAATTTTGCCATACTTTATCAAAAGCTTTGTACACGTCGACGAAAACTGCACCTGTATGATGTCTTTTATTAAAGGAAATAAGTACATCAGCCGACATTCTACAAATTTATTGTTTTACTCAGTTCCTAGTCCTTTATTAAAACGAAATTAGACTGGTGGAAGATTGTTATGAACTTCCACAAATATTTTAACACAACGTAGAATTAGTTTTTCAACTATCAACTATGTTTCCTATATTTGATAGTACACTAATAGGTTTATAGCTTTTATGGGTGAGAAAGGATCTCTCCTTTCTTTCTCAGTAGAATTATTTTAGCATGCTTCCCACTATAAGGAAAATAGCTGAAGAGATTGCTCGACAGATGCTTGTCAAATGACGAAGTGATCTATCAGAAAGTTTTTTTAGAGCAATATTGGGGATTGCTTCTAAAATCGGTGCCTTTTTGACATTTAAATAGGACACACGATCCTTGACACATTCAAAGTCTATCTGAGGAATGAAACGCATATTTTTATAGACTTGAATAGTCTTCGCTATTCCAATATCACTGCTTTTCTCGGTATTTGGGTTCTCAGTGAACTGCTCTTGCAGATAATCTGCAAACAATTCAACTTTTTCCCCGAGGTCGGTAATGGTGACCCCATGATCATGCAGGAAGCAAGGGAATTGTGTGGTGTACTTTTTCGTCCAGGACTAAGTTAATTTATAGATACAATTACTCCAAACTCAGAGATTACTCAGAGAAACCTTGTCGTCTCGTCTTTGACTATTGATAAAATTTAATTTCTTAAGATCTTATAATTAAGGGTGCCCTGTTAACCCGTTCTTTGATATTAGAATCACCAATGCTAGACTTTTGAGGCGTTTTTTTCCTAATCTCGTCTAGCAACTCTCTGGGAAGTTCTTCATATTACCGTTTTGGTAACGGAGGAATGGGCTATTGATAACTCAGTATCCTCCGTTTGTCTTAACAACGGCGGATTTATTGTTGTTGAAGTTCAGTGTTATTCATCATGTACTGAAATTTCTTCCAAATATTGTAGGTTTTTGTGTGGCCCCTTGTTTGGGAATCTCCGTATTCTATAATGACTGGAAGACGGTCAGAAGAAATGCCAAAGGTTGAAAAATGACATATAGGTATTTTACGCGATAAAAATATCAAATAACCTCAATACTGCCAAATGAGTTGGTTCTGCAGGCGCAACCACGGTGTAGTTGTATCGAGCTAGCTAGTTATATACAGCTAGTGCCGTAGTGTTTGTGCGCCTACAACCCCATTCTCTACATTTAACATTTAGGTCACCACCTATAATGGATTGGATCGCCAGTGTCAAAAATATTTTTGATATTATTGGGGTGAAAATTTATACCTAGCCTGATGATAAATCGAACATAGTCAAATAAGTGTTTTTAAGTTTGACTTTTATGTAAGTACCGTATCCTTCATATCCCTATAGAACTTGGGTAAGGGAACGCTTGTAAACATGTGTATATTATATTGTTTATATTGTATATAGTGCCTGTGCATATTATTAGAATTCACATGCCAATGTTTTAAAATGTAAATAATATTGAAAATATATTGATTGCGTGTGGCTCTAATCTTTGCCTGCGGTGCATTTTTTTCCATTGTTCATTAGACTGAATATATGAATTCCATTTTAAAATATTTTTTCCTCGGAAAATTTGTTTTTCAGCATTAGTGCAGAAAATATATACACTGTAGAGAACAAAAAGGAAATGACGAATGTGATTCTAAATTCAAAAGATATTACAACACCAAGCCCATCAACTTGCTCTCTCCAGAACCGTGGTCAGGAACCGACATCCAAACAATGAAATTTGGAGTAATTACTAGGACCCCAAATAGGGGCTCAATAGGCCAAACAGAAGCAACCAGTTAGGACCTGCTATTAACTAGTACAATGCAACTAATTGTACTTTTATCACAAATTACCATATAAATAATACAATGTAACGCTTTAAGTAAAAATTAGAATATAACTGTTGGACTTAGGTTATTTCCGCACACTTGTAGAAAAATAATTGTTCCTAAAGTTTGTGCAAAATCCTTTTCCGCACTGCTTGGCAGTCTAGGCAATGGCAAATGTTTTTAGAGCTACGGGTCACTCGTCTATAAACGGGGAGATATCTAAGAAAATCAGAAGACATAAAGGACAGGAAAACCTGTAAAAATTAAAAATATTTATCATAAAACACATGAGTTTAAAAAGGTAGAGTGCAAAAATCTACTATAATTCAAACACCCTTCTAAACCACAGGAATTTTTTCTTCACGCAACAGTTTTAAACTCGTTTTGAACCAGTCAAAAAGGTTAATTTGTCTTATCTTTCTGTCTCTCTTCAATTTCTTACTTCCCATTGACAATAACAAATCATAACTTCTTTATGTTTCCAACCTTTGTTTTTTCATGTTTTGTAATTCATATTTGATTAATTGTAGTTCTTCTAGTTTCAGGATCTACAATAATATGGGCGCCGCCATGATGAAATCCCGGTGTGGGCGAAATTACCGATGCCTAAAAACAAAAAAGTCATTCCTTTTGTGTTAGTATCTATTAACTATAAGTTGGTGGTCTGTAACTTTTATCAGCAGATGAAATCCCGGTGGGAGAAAAATTATATCGAAAAAAAAAGTGTAATTTGTAATATAAATTGGACCAAATTTATCTTACTGGTGACTTTCCAGCCCCCTAACTGTAATATGCCAATTGCCAACGTTATATATTAGCTAGCTAGTTGTGGCTTTTACGTTCCCATTTAAAAATATACCACCCATTGCATCACTGCAAAGTTCCTAAGTATATACGAAATACGAATAATTTTAATACATTTTTTATAAATTCAACCAAAACAAATAATCTGGATTCCTTGCTAACTTTTAATACTGTAACGAACAATTATATGTTCAAATTATATTAAAAATTAAAAGTAAAGTTGTGGGCATAGATGATATTAATATAACCTTAATCTCCTTGTGCTGCCCTTATATTATTGAATTTATAACACATGTAGTTAATGAATATATTCTTTAAGAATATTTATATTTATCTCTCAAATCGTTATACCCTCATAGAAATTATCTTGACCAATCTACTAAAAAGGAGCTCTGCGATTCGTTATTATTGTCACATTTTAATCATTGCGATCATATGTATGGTCCGTGTTTGGATAGTTATGATTTACGTAGAGTTCAAAAAGTACAGAACAGCTGTATTCGATTTATATTTGGTATCAAAAGGAGAAACAGGGTATCTCACAAACTTAAAGAAATGTCATGGTTAAATATGTATAACAGACGTAAGCTCCATGCCTTGTGCTTTTATTATAAATTACTTACATTTGAATCTACGTAGGAGTACCTTAACAATTCCTCGTCATAAAACTGAAATATTTAAAAGATGCTTCTCCTATAACATTGCCTTAAATATAAACTCGTTACGTCCAGATTTATTTCAAATTTCATTCTATTTCATTACAAAGTTTTAAAAAGAAAATTGCTACTCAGTTACTCAATTCTCATTAGCTTTTGAAATACTCTCAGCTTCACTTTTCTTTCTTTGTATTTCTGTCCCCTTCTTTTTCTTCTCTTCATTTTCTAATAATCTTAGTACATTTTTGTTATTAATTTATTATTTAGCTATTGGCCAAAATTTATTGTTTAGTTTATAGCCGCAATGGTAGAACAGACTCTGGTCTACAGAAGTCTGAAATGAAATGAAATTATTTACCTTATTTTTATGATTTTCAACTTTGTATTTATATATGTATATATATGGTAAATAATAAACGTTATTATTATTATTTTTATGACTTGTTGTATCACAGTATTCTTGTGGTTTTATTTTATACTGACGGGATTATACCAAATCAGTATAAAAAATAAAAATAAAAAAAAAGAAAATGGAAAAAAAGTATTGTGTATTAAGAAATGATCTAACGATGCTACATATGTTTTCAAAATGACCGATTTTTAGATGTTGCTGTGAATGTCTGTATTAAGTCCTAATTGAGCCAAATGCGGTGTAAACGTTG
The DNA here is from genome assembly GCA_030620095.1 of Kuschelorhynchus macadamiae. Lineage (NCBI taxonomy): Eukaryota > Metazoa > Arthropoda > Insecta > Coleoptera > Curculionidae > Kuschelorhynchus > Kuschelorhynchus macadamiae. The sequence continues at coordinate 3,163,714 of JAUTXW010001744.1, forward strand.
TTGGGGTGAGACCTGTTACTGATATGACGAGAGGAACAATGATGACTCTTTCCTGTTTCCACAGCCTTTTTACTTCCATTGCCAAGTCGGTGTATTTGGCGATCTTCTCACTGTATTTCGCTTGGATGTTCTCGCCGTTGGGGACAGCCATGTCAATTAAATAAGTGATTTTCTCTTTTTTGGATTGAAAGGTGATATCGGGTCTATTTGCGGGGATTGTTTTATCTGCGTGGATGTCAATGTCCCAGTAGAGCTTGTAGTCTTCGTTTTCAAGTATAGATGTTGGTGTATAATGGTAGTAAGGGTTTGTGTTCTCCGTTAGTTTGTATGTTGTGGCTAATGCTTGATGAACGACCTTCGCTGCTGAGTTGTGTCTCGCGGTGTATTCAGTTTCGGCCATTATTCTACATCCACTCGTTATGTGATCGATCGTTTCTCTCTGCTCGTGACATCTCCTACATCTCTCGTCTTCAATGGTTGTGTCCTTGATGATGTACTTTCGGTAGTTTCTGGTTGCTATGACTTTGTCCTGGATGGCAAGCAGGAAGCCTTCTGTTTCAGGGAACAGCTGCCCTTCTTGTAACCACGTATATGAAAGCTTTTTATGTATATGGTCTTGCTTTATGTGGTATCTGTGTCTTCCGTGAAGTGTTTTTTCAGACCAGGTGTTCATCTTTTCTAGTCGTGATTGGATGTGACTGTGTGTGTCTGCTGCGTGGCTCGTTTGTGACAGATCGAGCGGTGTATAATTCTTGTCCGCCTTCACTATTGCCTTGTGGAGGTTAGTTTGTTTGTTGTGGAAGAATTTTCTGAGTTCGTAAATTTGTTTTTTATTTAGCGATTGTATATCTATAATTCCCCTTGCTCTTTTCTCTCGATGGTGAGTCTTTCCTTGCATGCGTTGGGATGTAACTTCCTGTGTTAAGTGAATTCAGAGCGTATGAGAATGTGAATGTTTTCTATGTTTGTGTGTGACCATTTAATGATACCAAATGAATACGTAAAAATAGGTATGGCGAAGGTGTTTTATTATTATTATTATTACTAGATATAAATAATAAAGTAGTAAAACTCAAGTTTAAAAATATATTTGTAAAGCAAATAAATAAAAGTAAATAGTACAATTTAGTAGTTTCAGTACTTTTAACAAGATTTCCCGTATTATATTCCCTCAGAAATGTTCTATATTTCTATACAATGGGTAGAATAGTCCTGAAAATTTGTCAATCGCAAACAACACAAAATGCAAGTCTATATCCTTTTTATTGCCTCTTCATAGCTTGGAACAGATTGATCTAGTATATCTAGAACAACGGACGTTTCAGGCTCCAGCTCCGGATCTGACTCCTCATTTGCATGATTTTGCACAAGCTCGCTGGACCTAACAACTAAAACTTCTAAATTAGGTTGTGGTTTGGGCATTTGTAGAGCATCTACGTACCGAGGAGGGGGTTCCAGGTTTTCTAATTCTTCAACGTCGTCAATGTTTGGGGCCGGCTGGCATTGATTCAGTAAACCTTAAAATAATTTTTAGATAATCGTATAGTACAGGATTTATATATATATATATATATATATATATATATATATATATATATATATATTTAAAACGGTACCTACTTGTATTAATATAGGAATTTTCACGAATTTGGATAGATATTTTTTGATGATTTCAAAAATATATAAAAAGTCTACATTTAGTTCAGCAGTTTTCTCTCAAATCAAGTTTAAATGTTTGAAAAAATCATTTTGCTTTCAGTTCTATCAAAGAGCGGTAATACGCAGTATAAACGATTCATCTTATGTTAAATAAAACACCCCTCTAAACGGACCCCAACTTTTGCATTGTGTTCGCTACACGATAAAAATGGTGAATGTATGGTGTATCTAATGGACCGTCTATGCTAAGTATAATCCCTCCTTGGAATTTATTATAATTTTAATAATTTGACACAAACACGAAACCAATATACTTATAAGAGAGTTTCCTCGCAGAGTCTCGCCTTTTGATTCAACAATATACTACACGCTGAACAATTCAAAGAGAGGAAAACTTTTTTTTTATTTGTTGGACATACGGAATACAAACAGGTACAAAGGTACCCAATACAGTATCCACAGACTTACATAAACTAATAATATTGAAGCTATGTACATACTATATAGTTCCTATATAAACCTATATATTATCCCTTGAATAATTAATTATTTAACAGATTTTTTTTTAAGTAAGTTTAATGACATTTGCAGACATATAAAATATATCTATTAGGTTGCTATAAGTGTTTGCACTTTTTACAACCCTACACAGTGGAGAGTTCTGTGAACAATTTGTTCCTCGAAAGGGTACACGAACAATTGATTTGACCTAAGATTAACTTGGGGAACATTTAAACACCCCAGCGAAAGAACATCTGGACTATCTATCTTACAATTAATGATTGTATATAAAAACAATATGTCCGAGATGACCCTTCTATTAGATAAGGATAATATATTAAAATGTCTTCGAGCCAACGACATATCAATAAACTGATAAACTTTAAATTTTATTCTGTATGAATTCTAAGTGGTTTATATACACAACGTATCTCGGGTTCCAAATTACACTACCAAAATTCAATTTGCTCAAAACAAAAGAATAATAAAGACAGACGATTGTTTTAATATTGGTAAACCTGAAACACTTACGCAGAACATAACCCAACATTCTGGATGATTGATCGATCGAGCCATTATATGTAATACCCAGATCACGAACATAATCAACTTGAGGAAGGGTTTTGCCCGCCTACCTTATAGTCAAACAAATATTCATCCCAATTACGCGAAAAGGTTATTGACGAGCATTTATTTAAATTAAAAAAAAGACTGTTTTGTTGTCAAAATTCAGTCAGTCTGTCCAGATCCTCCTGTACTCTCTTGCAATTATCAAGGGACTGTATGTTTCTAAATATTTTTAAATCGTCGGCGTAAAGCAGGAAATTACAATTATGAAAGCAAGATTTAATTTTATTGATGTATATAATGAAAAATAGGGGCCCGAGATCCGATCCCTGTGGGACTCCCGAGGTAGGACTAATCGAGTCTGAGCAGCAGCCTTGAAGAAACATAAAGAGTGATCAATTCGTAATATATAAGTCTACCTATTTTAGGAGGCAGCCACCCACACCAACGTCAGCCAGACGAGTATGAATAATATTATGGCTTACCTTATCAAATGCCTTGCTGAAATCAGTGTATATGGCATCCACCTGTACTCTATCTAAATGATCATGAAGGTACTCATTATAAAAGAATAATTTGGATTCAAGAGATCGTCCAATGAAGAAGCCGTGCTGCTCTGATACTAATATATTCCTAACTAAATTAAAAAATATTCATAAACCAATTTTTCAAAAATTTTTGCCACAGCTGACAACTTACTAATTGGACGTCATTCATTACATCTTTCTGATTCCCACCGTTAAATATTGGGCCAATCTTTGCGGATTTTCAGCTATCAGGAATTTTTCCACACTTTAAGGACAAATTGTATAATAAGGTGAGCGGCCTTGAGATTGCTTGAGGAATTTTTAAAAAGTATTGGGTGTATTTTATCGGGCCCGGCGCCCTTTCTTAAGTCAAGGCTCAACAAAGCTCGCGTAACCTCATAATCACTAAGAACTATATTTTGAAGAGAACAGCAATCATTTTCTGTATTTATTTTTGAATAATTGAAATTAAGTCTTTCCGGCTCCAAAACACTTGAAAAATAGTTACAATATAAGTTACAAAAGTCTATTCCAGTTGTGGCAAATGTCTAATCGAATCATCTCTTTAGACTGAGTTTCTAGAATTTTATTATTACAATTTTATAGGAAAATATGGACCATATGAATTTTTTTACAGTTTTTGACATTTTTTAAGTTTTTCTTGAACAAAACTAATAAAAAATGAAAATGCGGATTAGGTTAGGTTAGGTAAGGTTAGGTTTAGCTGTAAAAAACGCAAAGTCAAATCATGCTGCCGAGCCAAGCTATAGTAGGGGTAATTTATGGATATTGTCCGATATAGTCCGACGCGAGGACCTTAGTCTGCAACGTCGCCAGTTTATTCGACAATATCGGAACTTTTAATAATTGCAATGAATATATTTTGCCCGCATAGTTTCTGTAGCCCACGACTCGTTCGTCAGACTTTACCAGCCTGATCTTTCTCAACTTGATATATGTTTATTGAACAGTTATAGGGTTTATTATAATAGATTTCCTGAAAATATACAGGATGTTTACCTGTTTAACAAATAACAAATTTAATGTTCATTGGTTAAATTTCCGATAGTCATTTATTTATTTTTTTTGATAAATTAGGACGGTTCAGGAGAAGCCTTAAAACTTTTGTATTTAGCAGTTTTGGATATTTCCTATGGAGTGGTGAAGCATCACAGAACCGGTTAAAAAACGGTGAAAAGATGTTTTCAAAGTTAAATAGTAAAAAAAGAAACTCGTATTCACAAAAACATTTATCTATTTCACATATTATAAATGTTGTTTCTTGTTCTAAGGATTCGAAAAAAAATCCCAGCTTGAATTTTTCAAAAATTTGTGTGATTAGAATTTTTCCCCTATATAGCCCAAGTACTAAATATTAATTCTGAATAGTAGATGCAAAAAAATAGCAACAAGAGCCGCATATGCAGCCCGCAGGCTGTTGTTGGGTAGCCCTGGTTCTAAGCATAAACAAGTAAAGCATTAAAAAATCTGCATACCTATGCTATTTAAAAAATAATATACATATTTTCAAAAACATAACTACATTAGAAAGAAAATAAAGAAACACTTGACAGTCTGAAAGATCAAACGTTTGTTTCTAGATTTTCCTTTTGCGAAGTACTTAATTATTTTTTTACAGTCCAACTTTTGGAGCTCTGAACCTCTTCAGCCCTTAGGCGACCGCTTGCATAACTTAATGATAAATATGCACTGAATCACCATGTTATTTATCGCACAGATTCGATAACTTCAGAAAATACTGAAGTGCGGAACAATGTAACCAAAGTTCTGTCACACGCATCACAGGAAGTTGGCTTGATAATACTACTATGTAGAAAATACTGAAATATCCAAGTTTATAAAAATTACAAAAATATATTCCTTATTCCATTATAGAAACGGAGGAATTAAATTACCTACAATTTTATATCGAAAATGCCTAACTTAACTAAAATAATAATACTTCAGTTAGCGTATGTTATCGGTGCTGGGTTCAAATATATGACGAATGAGATGAGTTGTCTGATCTAAGCTTGCGAAGAAACAACGCAATCTTATTAAAAAATTAGTAAATATCATTAACGTTAAGGCTCAAATGAAAGGTTTCGATTTTACGAAAAAATATTTTATTAAACAAGTTAACTAGTTGAAATACGAAATATACGATACTAATTTCTTAAAAAAAATAGATAACTTGTTTACAAAAATAATCGATTAACCGATTTTTTTCGATTAACTCTTAAAAATCGATATTTACCATTAGTAGAAAAATTATACACAATTCTGCACACCATATTAAAATTTTTGCGCACCAGCTTCCGGGAGACTATGAGCAAAGTTAAGTGAGTAGGGCCAACTTAACGCTAGCCCCCCCACCAAATTTGCGCTTCAAAACTAAGATTTTTGCACACTTAGCCTCCCCACTAAAAATTTTAAGGTTTTTTGATGCGATTCGAAAGTATGATTTTTGCACATCTTCTCTAGAGCGAGATTTTCCACTAGCCTTTTCGTCCACCACTTATGAAATCATTGTAGCGAAAAGCACACGTCCACACAAACCCTCCATCTCGTACAGAATTGTAAATATGAGTGCCTGAGGTATATCGTTTATCATAAAGACCAATTGAACCTTTTGTTTAGAATTATGCATCATATCTCAAGTTTTCGATATGCTTATACTAATATCATTGCGGTCTTTTATGTCTTCTTAGCAAAAATCTTAAAGTTTGGTACGGACACATCAGGCACATACAGGCCGATTACACACAGTAACTTTTTTTATATACGCGCAGAAACAAGATTAAAAGTTAAAATCATAATTTTGAAAAGTAGTAGTAGGAGTAGTAAGAGGGGCCCAGCTAAACCCCGGTCCAACCCACCTCACTCCACTTCTGTATCCAATCGCATTAAGACAACGTAAAAAAGTTTACATAAACATTATTTTTACAAATAGGAATATCTTGCTTTGGACAAGTGTGCAAAAATCGGCAATAGGTGCATTCTGCAAAAAAGTGCAGAAATCATACTTTCCAATCGCATAAAAAAAACATTAAAAAGTTGAGTGGAGGGGCTAAGTTTATTTTTACAAACTGACATATTTCGCCCTGGACAAGTGAGCAAAAATCGGCAATAAGTGAGCAAAAATCGGCAGTAGGTATGCAAAAATCGTACTTTTGGGGGGGGGGGGGGGGGGGGGGGGGGGGGGGGGATAGCCTTAGGATAACCTCACCCACTTAACTATGTTAATAATCTCCCGGAAGTTGGTGCGCAAACATTTTAAACCTGTGCAAAAATGTGACGCAAAAATTATTTTAAAATTTTGACTGGGGGAGCCAACTTAACTGACCTTGTTTAAGCTTCGCTTAAAATACTTACGACTTCTGTAGTTTAAAATTAAGGTCTCCAGTAAATGATCAACACTGTCACCATCTACTGTTCTTAAACAAGGTAAAACTCTAGGCGGATTTCGGTCATTTAAAGCTCGTTCTCTTTCCGCTTGGCGTTCCTTTTCCAACTTTTTACAATACCAGCACAAGAAGTAGCAAGCTAATACTATACCGAAAACAATTAACCTAAAAATATTTCAAATTGTGAGCACCGTTGTTTAACTTATGTTAATTTATCCTTACCAAAAGCACCAAGACTCATAATACTTAGTGGAACGTATTGGACAACAGCCATTTCCACGATCACAACAAATTTCGTTATCGTAGCATATATACGTCACTGCACTTGTTACGTTTAAGTTATTGTTCTTTTTCCCATAAAAAGTACAATATTTAATATCTGGTATTTGCTGAAATGAAACAAACTTAAACATTCTCCAAAATAAGTTGTTCTTTTCTAATGTGTTACTGCCGATGGCAGTATTAATTTTGAAGGCATGTTTGAAAGTTTGATAAATTATGTCACATGTAAAAATGACAATCTTCAGAACCTGAAATGAAGGTCGGTACAAATGTCGAATTGTGGGACTGTTCAAAAACAAATTAGTCGGGTCTACTGTCTGTTAACTGAGCGATCATACGAAAGCGATTCTTAATTAGGGTCGCCAAGTGTCCCGCTTTAGTGCCTATTTGTCCCGTGTCCTGCTTTGTGCTTGAGCGGGACGCAACATGTCCCGCTTTTTAATGTAAATAATAAATATATTTAATTGCAATAAATTTAGAGTAAACTTCAAAAGATTATCTATTATTTTTCAAAAAGGAACTAAGAGCAATTAAAAAATTGTTGAAAATTCAATCCGTTTTCCGATTTTAAAGTACTTTAGAGAATCTGGAGGAATTTACTTGTATACTTCACTGCTATAGTAACTTCCAGATAGAACCGTTAAGGTGTAAGTTATGTATCTTGATTGTTTAAATATATTTTTGAAATTTTAGATTCGATGTTTTATTTATGTATATTGATGAGCTAAAAAAGTTTTGAAAAAAAAATATATTTTTGACCAAATTTGTAGACTTCCTAGATATATAGACAAAATCCTGATTTTTTAAAACACATTTCTTGGAATGAAAGAAAGAACCAAACATAGTTGTGATCGTCAGAGCACCCGACACTGGTCTACAAAAATAATCCTCGTATAATCCAAGAAATAAAAAGTCAAGGATTTCGGTCAATTAACGTTTGGAGTGGTGTGATAGACGGAAATATATTAGGTCCCATATTTATTGATCAAAAATTGACTAGGGAATATTATTTGCATTTGTTACAAAATAAGATAGCTCAACAGATTGATAATTTACCGGCGAACACATTGTGGCAGCAAGATGGTGCTACGCCTCATAGTGTAATTTAAGTTAAAAACTATCTTAATTTGGAATATCCAAATAACTATATTGGAAAGTGAGGAACAATTGCTTGGCCCCCAAACAGTCCGGACCTGACTGTAATGGACTTTTTCTTTTGGGGGCACATTAAGAATATAATATATAAACCACCATGCGATAATGCTGAAGAGCTGAGACGAAGAATTATAAATACAATAAATGAGTTAAAAGAAAATCCGGAAATCTTAGTGAATTTAACAAATCATACTATTAGAGTGTATGAAAAAATGTGTTGAGAAAAATGGCAGACACGTAGAGCCATTTTTAGGATAATTTATTGTTTGTAAAAGTGTTTTTAAATAATGTGTTACTTTGTTAATCGTTAGTCCTTGGTTTTATTTTTAAAAAAGAAAAAACTTCCTAAATATCTATGCAAAATGATTTTTGTTTCATATCGATATCCTTAAAAATATACTTGAAACTTCATGTAGAATCAAAATATCCGAAACTATAAAACGCTTTCCATTAAAAAAAATATAAGTTAGGTTAATATTTTGAAAAAACGTTTGTGTTTTGTTTCATTCTGATATCTTTAAAAACAAAAAAGTTACATCTCATCAAAATGTGGAGCATTTACAAGTGGATAAAAGCCCCTCTGAACCTTGTTCCTTGCCCTTTTTGACCATTTTAACAGCTATGACCATACTTTTTTTTCAACAACGTAAGTTTAATTGAAAGACAAAACAGCTCCTTAATAAAATTATCGAAATAAAAAATCATCCACCGTAAATAGGAACGGATATAGACGGATTAATTGCATTGTATTAAAATATTAGCGTTTAAAAAAACCATAAACAACTAGACATTTTACTAGATTTCCACATTAAATCAGTTTTTACCCTCCTATATAGGTATTAATATCGAATTTTAATTCTATGTGTATTTATAGTGTCGTCAAAATTTTCCCGTCTATCTATGTAATGTCCTATATTATATGTAGTAATTTTACTATAAGTTATCGTTCTTTTCTTATGTGTTTTTTAAACGAATTGTATAATTAATTTTTAAAGTCCAATTTAAAAAAAACAACAAATTTAATAATGCTAGACTCTTATTAAACTTATGAATTATATCTGCCTGTTGTTTAAACATAGGCTATATTTTTTAAACTTTTTAAAACTATTTTTAAAGTGTATTGTTGTAGAGCCTTGAGTAAGGAAATATATTTTCCGAAACGTTGGCAGCTTAACATTCGGTTTCATTACCAACTGATCCAAATAAACCATTAAAATGATTGTAATAGTATTAATTAGATCATTAACAAACTTTGAAAAGAATTAATGATGTTCATGCTGTGTACAAAGCCGATTATTGCTGCAGTATCGGAGCAAAAAATGCTAACATCCACCGAAGAGTGGTGATCGGTTTAAAGCCGTCTCTATTGCTAAAGCGGTTCTAAAAGAGAGACAAAACCACTAATATGCCTTCTCATTTAACTCTAATTATCAGTATCTGTCAGATAAGCATACCTAATTCGGTTTGCGGTTCTCCCTTCCAGGACCTCGCATATCACTCAACTTATCGATGTAGGATATTTCAGTAGTTTGACACTTATTTTACCTCAAAAGGATAAAATTAAAAATTTACAGAAAGGAAACATGTTCCGAATCACAATTCAAAAAACCACTTTTTTTACAAACTCATTTCTAAAAAAACTTTGATATTCCTACTGCTATGAAGAAAGAGAAAGTTTTTTTGGCACGGGATTTAAAAGTAGGATATTTTAGTCATATTATAACTTCTTTGACGCATGATAGATTGGCTTTAATACAAATTTTGCCCCTCCCCCCCACTTAGGTCATTCATTGTTCCTGGCATCAGTACTACCCCACATTACTCCCTTTTGCAGTATGGTAGTTTCGTTGAAGTGAGCCCGGGCTCTTTTCGCTCTCGTCATTCTCTGCATGATGGTTACTCCACTATTTCTACACAAAAATAATAAAATAACTCGGATAGAACTGGGCTTAGAATATTCTTCCACAATTTTGTTTTGAATAGCTTTTTACCAACTCCAACTATTTATATCGTTTTTCTCCGTTATACGTACAAAAAAACTAATTGACATTTAAACTTTTATTTTGAGTACTTTCTGTATAATAACATAAAATGATCATTTTCAGTCACACAACATTTTTGGTTACATGAATCCCTGTAATTTCCACAAAAATAGCACATTTTATTGGTGGAGCACAAATATGTTAAAAACAACATACATATTTATTCTTGACAATTTGTCCGTTATCTGCTAGGGTAAAAGAAACATAAACATGTGTATATTTCAATGGATCCTAAACTTCTCTGTTATCTCACAAACCTTCTTTAACACACTTCTGCCTACTGGAGCTTAAAATAGGTTGTAAAATTAAATTTTAGATAATCTAATTTAAATACTAAACGATGAGCAACCAATAAGACAAGCACATAAGAATATCATAGTTCATTCACGAACCATTCCGAACCCATGCTGAACCGCTACAATGAGTGGCATCTCACTTAACAGCCGCTCAATCCACCGCGTGACGAAGATTTGATAACATTTTACGCAATAACAATCATTAGTATTTCGCAATTGTATAGTCAATTTAGTGTAACTCGAGTAGCCAAGTCATTAATCAAAAGAACCGCTAACGATGTACCAATCCTACTTGTGTTTTTTTTAATTTAATAAATAATTAGTAAATAAATCCAAGTTTTTTTATTTGGACAAATTGAAGTGACAACTACGGGCAATAGAACAAACGTTCCCATTAATGTAACTAATTTTACATTAAAATCATGCCGTCACAACCAAACTGATTTAAATTTTATTTAAACATTCTTAAAAGTTCTATATTTTAATTTTCTAACCAAACATTTAAAATAAAACAGTTAATTTTTAAGTTACAACATAGGTTTAATTCTTATGGGCAAGTTTTGCAATTCATCACTAAAACATCCGATGAATGGAAGCATTTGACAGGTGTGATGTCATTCCTTTCAGAATGGAATGTCAGTGAACCCTGACATTAAAATATTTGATCTAAAAACCATTTGAATACATACCTCCCTTCACTTTTAAACAAAATTAATGTTCTATGAATTCATATTTTTTAAAGATTTTGACTTAATGATCTTTTCTGCCAAGATGACCTCCATTACGGCCACATAAACATCAATAAAAAATTTAATTCCTAATTTTCTCAACTTAAAAATGTCACTGCTGACTGTTTTCATCCACTAAAAAAATTGATGACTGATGTATTTCTGATTAATGAATACGCATTATCTAAAGTGTTCGACTCTTTTGTGAAAATGTTAACTAATTAATATTGCATCAAGTCTCTTGATATTGCTTTTGAATGGACCGGCTTTTTGCATGACGATCTATTCATAGTTCATAATTCATGTCGGTATAAGTTAAGATTATTGTAGATTGAATTTATAAGTTAATAAATGATCCATGTTTCAACTCTACAGCGTATTAACAAAGGGTAGCATTATATTTCCAAATCATTTAAAACTAGAGCCAATTAAGAAAAGAAAAACTGCACTAGAAGGCTCAGACAACGTTCTTATATTTTTTAAATGTAACCTTAAAAAAAAGCTTCTTTCTATGCTAAAATAGGGCGTAGCCCTGGATATGATCCTATAACACCCAAAACTTCTGAAGGCATATCTGAACCTTTTTTTGTATGTTAATATAAATTTTCTTTAACATTCTTTCATAAATAGTGAGCCTTTAAATTTCTTTATTTTTTGCTGGACATCTTCTGAATCCCGATATTCACAGATACCTATTCGTACAAATTAGTAGTGTTTTGTTTGTGAGATTGCAGGGAAACTTTGTCAATCTTTTTGTATTTAAAGTTGCGATTTGTCATTTTTTTAATAGACACACACTGTTTAACAAAAGTTTCAATGTACATACACTGACGATAGAAAAATTGGGACAGTTTGCTTAACGGGCACGGCCATAAATCAAAAATGTGGCATCACAAGCACTTTACAAATTTATAACTGTCGAATAGGACTTTTAGGAAAATTGTATGATTCTTATATATTTCATATGATGTGTCTTTTATTTATACTATTCTAAGTTTAATTTGTTAATTTATTCATCAAACTACAGCATTTCAAATCTCTTGCAATGCAATATATATTAAAACAGCATTTAACATTTTATTGTTAATTTAATTCTGCCAGTTACATTCTGATCTAGGATGCAACGTGTTGAGCTATATACTTAATATTTTTTTTTGTTTTAATAAGGTTATATATAGTATTTTTCACCGTGCGCTAATTAATGAGTTTTCTGCAAGACATCTTAAGTTGAATAGTATCAATTACTATCAATAGCATCAGTAGCTGTCTCCATATTTTTAGCGTCCCTGTTAAAAGAAGCCAGAATGAAGAAAGGTCAAAATGGTGGTTTAGCATACAAGTTTCTCTTTAAATGAACGATCATTTAAAGAAAAACTGGTTTGTCCCACGGACATGAGCACAAACCAAAGTCTTAAGCAGCGATATTCCACAACAAAATGAAAGAGATAACGAAAAGCAGGTAAAACCTGAACGCAGATAAATTCAGAATATTTGCTAAGCAGACCATTAATCTTAAACAACTTTGTAATATTGCTTCGGTACAATATGCCATCCAGTAGCAAATTTAGAAGTTTTGTCATATCAATTGTTAAATACTACTTAGTAAGTGGCAATTCCAAGAATAGAAACGCCCTGTGACAGAAAAAAACCTAGAAGGCAGATATTTTTCCTTGACCGGGTTTTTGTTTACATGTGAACTTAGCAGTGTCGTGCAAAATCCAAGACACTACTCTGCCACGAATATGTAACATCTTGTATACACAATTTGAAGTCCCTGTCTCAAATTTCGTAAAATTTTTTAGGTAATATTGACTTTTTTAGTTTTCTGGTATTAAAAAAAATCGCTAAAAATAATATTTTTTGAAAATAAGTGATAACTTCAAAAGGAAAATCCAAAATTGCTTTTAGAAAAAGATGCTAGTAAACAGAATACGCATTCAAACTTATTTAAAAAAACTGCAGTTTTGGGATACTCTTTCTTTTAAAATTTGGTTATGACTTAACTTGTCAGCCTGGATACGGTAAATTGAAAATATTTAATACAAAATGTGAACAAATGTAAAACCTAGATTAAATTTTCGACGAGCGAAAACAATTTTTTTAAAAATCGGTTACACGAAGTTAAATTTTCGTCAAAAAAACGAGTACCTCACATCGGGTGTGGACCGGTTTATTAGAAAAAAAAGTTTTTATAACTCTGAAAATGCTAGAGAGTTAGTATGAAACACATATCATTATGTCTGACACTAACACGAAAAGTCAATAACGTATTAGTCCCAATTTTTCTTCGATTGTGAGTGTACATATTGTAATACATAAATTCATAATTTTTTTAAAGTAAAATCACAAAATTCTGTTTAAAAATATTATTGTTAAAACTAAATAAAACAACATTTTTGGTACACTAATTTAACCACTAAAATATTAAATGTAAAAAAGCGGCATATTTTTAACAAATTTGCACTTGTACATTTTATAATTTAGAAGATGTCTTCCAAAGTCGCAAAAACAAACTACCCTGTTCTTAGCATTATTTGTTAAATCTAGTTAATAGCTCTAATAAATGCTATAAAATAATACATATATATATACTAGGCGGAGCATCTAAAGTTTTCATATTAGACATTTTTCGTTTTGGGTTTTTTTTATCGCAAATTTTTGGACCTCCTGACAACAAAACATTATTTTCAAACAGCCTTTTTACAGTAGATTAAAAGTACCAGAGCTAAGTTTTTGAATCAGTCAGATGATCAAAGAATAAGTAAAGCTATATTTGTTTTGAAACGGTTCGATTCCCATCAGAATTTGTCTGATGACATCAGTTCTTTTGAAAACTAAGAACACAAAATCCAAATTGGGCATAATAAATATTTAGTTTTGATTTTAAAATTTTGAATACTTTTGGTAAGAGTACCGAAATTTCAAATTATCCTGCAAAACCTGATTATATATTGATAGTTTGTTGACATATTAAATAGCAATAGTAAATAAAAAAATATCGATATATCGATAGTTATCTGATAATCACGATAGGCATCCAATAATATCGATAGTATCTGATAACTATCGGATTTAATAAAGTTTTCAATGGCTTGCACATTTATAAAGGTGAGGAGCTTTTTTTCCCTCATTTATTTCAAGAACGATACCCCACTAGGAGTGTCTCCCCAAAAACATATTTGTCACAACTATCGGTAGGTAAATCTATTATCACCAAACCCTGATTCTGATAGACTGAAAGGCAAAAAACCTAGATTCATACTAAACCAAGAAAAAAAACATTCAAGTTTTAAACATGTTTAAAATAAGTAATGAACACATTTAAAACACTTATTTTTAATTTAAATGTTTAAAACATAAACCCTGCTGCATGGTGAATGGATGACTTTTTAGTCCTTCTTACCATTCTAAATAGTCTAGGAAGACAAAAAAAACGTATTTATAATAAACTATTTTATAATAGAACGTTTAATACTTCAGACTCCAGAAGGCAAGTTCATTCTCTCTACTCTCTCTCCTTTCTTTAAAATCCTGTATATTTTTGAGATTCTATAAGTAAAATATCAACCTTTTTCACGAAAACGGCCATTTTTGTCAATTAATTGGGTTTTCTACCCCTTTTTTAATAAAAACTTATTTCATGCAAAACCGTCATTTTATCTTATGTGTTACAAGCGAAGCATCTTTTTCTTATTATAATTACTGAAAAACAGAAATAATACATCTTTTTGTCAAAACAGAGGAAACTAAAAATAATTTGCGAAATGGAATGTCCCAAAAATGTTCAAAATATATCAAAATTGTAAAATAAAAGAATTCTAGGACATAAAGAGCAATCTAGTAAATAATATATTAGGAAATATGTACCTCTCATCTATAACGTTTATTTAAAACATCTATTTTCCAGAACTCAAAATATACTATGATTTGCAAAATAACATATAAAAGATTTGCATAAAAAGTGTTTTTATTAGAAAAGTACAATCGATGATGCTTTTACAGATTTTCTGAAAAAATAAGACGGAAGTCTTGTAAACCTCAAAGAAGAACGAAACATTAAAAATACTGAAATTTTAGTGAAGAAAAAAGAAACGAAGAGCAATTAATTTACTTTAAACTGTTAACAATAGAGACCGCTTATCAACAAGTACTTCAGAAATTTTACACAGTCAGAAGACAAATAAAAAAGGGCTAGTTGAGAAGTTGTTCTAGATGCAAATTAAACATTTTGCACGATAAAAGTATAAGCTTTTTTAAAACAAATTTTAACCTAAACATATTTTATATAGTATAAGGAAAGAATTGATGCCAGGAAAAGTAGTTTCAAATTGCTAAGTTCAAAAACCATATATTTTGCACAAAAAAAATTAAATAAAATTGTTGTAATTTGCCATCCATAATATTTTAATATTTACCTTTTTCAATATTTTAGCAGTTCTTTGAATTTTCTTGTCATGCAAAATTTTTGGTAAGATGAGAAAAATATTGATAAAAATCATAATATTACTATTAGAGAAAAATAATGAAACAACTTGACCGACAAAGAAATCACAAGGCGTCTAGTCTTGGGACCGTACAGGCCCTCCTTTGTTGCAGTTGACAAAAGTTTAAAAACATTTATTTTCTTGTTGGAACTGACATGTAACATAATACAGTTAAATAAGCCGTGCCGTCTGCTTTAGATATGTTTTGCTGAAAGGATATTTTTGTACAATACGATTAAGGTCGTAGAAGTATTATTCTATATATAACTTTAAATGCTAAGCCCTGTATAATTAATACGTAAGTGTAATTATTTTCAATAATATTAAAAATTGCAAATCAGTATATCACAAAAATAATTATCAACGAACTAACACGAGACGTATATTAAGCGACAAAAAATTTTAATTTAGACAATTTTAAACTTAAAAAAGCACCTAAATATATTGGCAGTGGTATAAAAAACGTTAACTTTACAAAATAATTTAAAGCTAATAAATGGAAATATACAGTAAATATCTGAATTAGATGAAAATTCGAAACATTTTCCCTTCCATTTTATTGTTATTTGATATCTTAAAAACTCTAGTTACATTCTTAAAAAGCTGCACAGCTAAGAGCTCTTCTATTAGATAGATAATGTTAAAACTTCAGGCAGTTGCAGTGTTAAAAGTATATCGTCTTCAGAGGTTCACACCTAAATACTTTGGTATAATTGATGAAACTTCAGATATTTCTCACTTGGAAGATAATAACTGAGATTTCTGCAAGATGAATTATACATTCGAGAATAATACAAAATCTGAGACAGTTTATTAAATCTTAAGACACTTTATTTCTAGAAACAACGCATCTTTTGCATCGATGGCTTTAGATTTTCTCAACAAAAAGGAGCCTTGGGATCTGCATTTTAAATTAGTTGTGACAATTTCAATA
Source organism: Kuschelorhynchus macadamiae (assembly GCA_030620095.1). Taxonomy (NCBI): domain Eukaryota; kingdom Metazoa; phylum Arthropoda; class Insecta; order Coleoptera; family Curculionidae; genus Kuschelorhynchus; species Kuschelorhynchus macadamiae. The sequence goes on from JAUTXW010001744.1 coordinate 3,180,296, forward strand.
TCTGATAAGTGCCCAAAGTCCAAAAAATTAACTGTAACATACAGAGTTAAGCGTAAAAAAAAGGATTTAAAGATTTTTGGATACAAATACTGCTAGTTCACTGAGGCGAAACGACGCGAAATGAAGAAAAGAGAATGTTTCCGCTTCGGAAACTTACAAATAGTGAAATGGGAGTCCGCACACTGGGGCGAAGCGAAATTTTTCAGTTGAGAAGTCTGCAAGGCAAGTAGACGAAGTCCAGGAGCACATATAATATTGATCTTTGGTCGAGCAAGGCTCTTCGTTTCGACGTCGTACATCATCGGACAGAGTCGTGTTAAAATTTCCTTCTCGGTCTCTAAACATGGGTAGTTTGTATATTTGGCGGTAGACCTGGGCCACGGATAGAAGTTATTTTAGTATGTAATCTAAAAAAATAACAAGGAACTAATTGTTCAGAACATGCAAAATATAGTAACCATCCGAGAAAATGCTTGGGAGGAAATTAGAATAACGATGCAATGTAAAGGTACGTAATTCTAGTAACAGAATTTTAGCATGGTTATCTTAAAATAAATATATCTAATATAAAAAGAGAGGCACATTTTTAAATGGTTTTTGTTCACCAGCTTAACTTAAAATATCGTGTCCAAATTTTACACAAGGAGGATATTTTGTCACAAAATGCATAAATGCTTATTAATGATCAGTGTTAATATAATGCTGAGTCTATATGTTACAACGAATCATATTCATATTTAATAAAATGTGTTAACAATACAGGGCCACTCTAAAACTGCTTGCAAAATAGTTGGTTTTATAATACGGTTTATAAACCAGGCTTAAAACAAAATAAAAATGGTTTACTTTTTAGTATTTCATGGGAGCCCTGGGTTCTGCATAACTTTCTAACAACTAGAAAAAATAAAAACGGGAAATCACTAAATATCTTAGAAACTCAGAAATTTACTACAATTAAAAGCTTTAACCTTTGTCCGATGACGACAATGACATAGTGCTCATGTTATAAGTTGTTTCGTGGCTGAACTAAAAGCGCCGGCCACCGACTTGTCTTCGTCTCTTCGCCTTGCCTCAGTGAGTACACTCCTTAAAATTGTCGCTTTAGTCCGTCGTGCAGGTCTTCTCTTCGCTTTGCTTCCGTAGGCTAGAAGCTTTCCACTTCCAGAGCGAATAGCACCCCACAAATTTGACGACGGAGGATTCTCCTTATAATTTACGATTTTACAAAAGTATTAGAGATAATGCAAATTTGGTATCATTTAATGACAGGTTCCGATGTAATATTATAGATATTTAAACAGCGTTGAAAATTGGAATTGAGCTCCATTCGAGTAAAATTGTCGAGGAACATATTGATAAATACGACTTTATTCCAACTGAAACAGAACTTATCAATTTTATGAATCCTAATCTTTCAGATTTAGTGCCAGAAGTTAAGGAACTTGTTATTTAATAGTATTTATACACAACCAATATATGGGCAAACAAAAAACTTTTCGATGATCTCATGAAATTCACCTACTCACTGTATAATATTAAAAAACCGAGCATATATACCTTTGCCCGAACAAAAATAATAAATATAAGATCTAACCTATTTTTGTTCCATGTATTTCTAGACTAATTTCGTTTCTAGGCTACTGAAAATTACCTGTACATTTAACGTTAAAATATACATTTAAGCCTTTATAAAATATTTCTTAAAAAATGTGTTTTTGGTATACTTGAGTTGATTTGTTCGTTCGTGCCGTCCTTAGTTTTTTCTTATGTTTGAGTAAACTGGTAGCTCACGACTCCCATCTGATCTAAAAAATACTTTAATTAAAAATGCATTTTTAATATAGGGTAAAAACTGGAAAAATTAGTGGTATTGCAACAGTTCATATCATTGTTACAATATTAGATATTGTAACAAAATAACATTTGTTGGCGTATATAAATAGTTTCTATTAGGCATCCTTTATTATCGTAGTATCGCAAATACCCTAATCTGCCTAGCTCAGTCTGATTTCAAATTCTTGTTAAGATCGGAAGTTTCCAGATCTCTAAATATCCCCTACATATTTCTACCCATCCATATTTTACAATCTTCAGTTGGTATTCCACATCAAATAAATATCAAAATTGTTGTTATTTAAGCATTTTTTTTTATGGAACGGTCAGCCGTTCTATTGTCAGTTGTCACAATGCTACGAAACTAATAGTTAAAAAAATTATGTAGGGAGATTCTAAGACCGGAAAAGAATCTTGACAATACAACTACATTAGATATTACATTACAAAGGCAATGAGACAATCACTAACACATTACAATCTTATTATAGGTGATTTCAAGGCGAAACTCGGGCACAAAAAGGACGAAACAGAGACAGCATTGGATGAAAATGGATAAAATAACGAGAAAGGAAGCATGCTCCTTAAGTTTATGTTACAAAAGGCTAAACAGAGAAATGGTTTTGGCGAGTCAAGAAATATATTTCATAATCGAAGACAAGAAAAACATGGTTCAGGATTTAATAGTCTTAAATAGGTTCTCAGCGATTACAGACTAATTAAAGCTAAGCGAGAAGGAGCAAATATGATAAAGCGTGTCCCTTAAAAAGGAATCGCCATTCAAGATCTAGAGGTATACCAAGAAAGGTACACATAAAAATAAGCTCAGTGAAAAGTCAGAAAGACTTATGAAACACGGAAGATAATTACAACATAAACAAAGATGAAATGAGAACATTTAATAAACAAATTTCAAAAGCAGTAAGGAAGGACATAAGGAAATGTAAACAGAAGAAATTAGAAATGTAAGAGAGAAAAATAGAACTGAAAGTCGTGCGCACAAATCTCGAAGTTGAAAAGAAAAACATCGGTAGGCTCACGGGTAAACAAGGAAATGTAACTACGAACAAGGATGAAATTATGAAGGTAGAAGATGACTTTAACAAAAAGCTTTATGACAATAATGAAGATCGTGATTGCATTGAGAACCTATCCCATATTCAAAATCAAGATTCCAAAGATATGCCTGAGATAACCGTTGAAAAAATAAAAAGACCCCTAGTAGAAATTGAGAATCACAAAGCACTGGGCGATGACAAAACGATATTGAAGCAATTAAAGAAGGAGGTGACATACTGATGAAGGTCTTTTGCCAACTTCGCAAACTCTTTATTTCATGCTTGCATCAAGGAATAATAATCTTTAAATGGGATCTGTAAAGTTAATTATGTTATAAGGATCGAAATAACAATCACTATAAGATGGGGTATCAGCCGAGGTTGATCCACGGCATGTGTATATGGTAAATGTTCAGGAGACCTTAGATACCACCTACACTGGTAGATGTATAGGGCGGGAAGGTATATTTCCATGACCGGCTACAAGGGATAATAAGATTGGCCGAATAAGGGACTATATGTAAACTATTTCAACAGCAGAAGTAGAGACTGCGTCAGTGCATAGAAAATGATACCTTACATGATTTTTAATATTAACGGATTCTTGTTGTTATATCAATTTAAAATTGCGCTTTAACATAAGTATATCATCTTTCGTTTTTCTATAGCCTATTTTTTGTTAATCTGGTGACGCACGTAAGTTTGGGATAAAAATAACAATAAATTGGTGAATTGCGGTTTGCCACGAAAGCCCGACAGCTCTATCATGACAGGTTCCAGAAATATAGCATAGCTGGCGGTCTAATATTATTTATTTTATTAATATCTCGGGATAGAAAGAAGGTAGGAAGTTGCGGTTTGCGCTAACTTTTTAAGAATTTTGGCCTCTATTTAACTATGTAAAAAGAGACGTTGCAAATGTAGAAATTTCAAACAGCGACCTCTAGTTACCACGGCAACGATTCGGACAAGGTTTATATTGCAGATTGTTCAGTAAGAAGAAAACTTTTAAACGAGAGTTTGTTCAATTCTGGAGTTATTCTTATTGGAATAAAAAAACGTTTTGACATTCCCCACCACTATATATTACGAGAAAGAGCAAATTACATTAAACAAAAAATATATAATTTTCCAGTGATTACCATATCTCTTTACTTGAATATTTCTGAGAAAAATCCTATTTTTTTGATTGACCACAACATATATGCCCCCTAGCGGCCATCTTTCGAACTTGAAAATAATTTCCAGCGATTGTCCGTGGACCGATTTAGCATCTATTAGTATTGCCCTGACGTAGGAAAAAGTGACAACCTGTAAATGTTGCTAAAACGTATTTTATGTGTCAAATTGCAATGCTTTATCGTTAGAAATGTAGGTATAGAAAAAATATTTTAACACCTATCTCAAAAACTTTTAGTCCTAAAATGAGGCAAAAAAGTGTTTTCTTAAATTTTAGCCATAAATTAAAAAACACCCTGATAACCTGCATAAGAAGTTCCAGTATTTGTCATTCTATTTAATTAAGTTGGTAATCGCTGCCTACATGTTTAACAGCGAACCTATAACACCTGTCCTAAAAATATTCCAACTGGCCAGAATATGTTAATATACAGTGCAATCAATATATTATCTTGACAGCATTTTAAACGTTAATAACTTTCTTTTTTACTTTCAATAAGTTATATTTTAATGGAACACCCTGTATATTATATGTTCATAAAATGGGCCTCTTTTTGTTATTTCTATCTAAAAAAGGACACCAGGCTCTGAGAGAATTTTACATAAAATAGTGTTGCCAGAGCTGCCGGATTATTACAAATGTTTTTAATAACGTAGCATATGTAACAGCGAGTTTCTAAACTAAGAAACAGTTTAAACCTAAAACCAGCCAAGGTATAGGTTAAGATGACGAAGTAAGTCGTCCATATTATCTGTAAAAGACTTGGTTAAATAATTGTAAGAAAGAAAAACAAATACTCGGGCTCGGTCAGAATAGTTTAATATAGTGGAAAAGTTACGATGACACATGTTTCGCTAATCAAACAGGCATCATCAGATTTAAAAAGCATAAGAAGCTAATTGTAAGCTATTTAATAAATTAAGAAATAAAAAGCCTACCTTAAAACATGTAAAAATATATAAAACTGACACGTACAACTATATAACTGGACAAACACTAAACCAAGGTTATGTCTTCCAATAACAAACAAATAAAAATATTTAAAATGTTTTAGTAAAAAAATGTTGTCTATGGCAAGGATCGAACTTGAATCTCCTGTTCTAAATTAAATTACTTTATTAAACCCACAGACCACAGTCTTATTGAGATAATAATGAGAGGTATAGATTTTTGTTTAGTACCTAATTTAAATTGCTAAAAATCAAGTTCGATTTAAAATTGAAAACGTCATGAACATACAAGAGAACTGGGTTTTTTTTTTGGCTCTGGTTATCTCCATCTAGTAGTTCTAATTTTGGCCCCTTCAGATATTCATGTAAAAGGGAGAACATTTTCAGGGACAAAAAAAATCTGGTGTGTTGAAATTAAATAACTAGCAAATGCCGATTTAGTTTCAGTCACTTCTGAGTTCTTAAATTTATTAACAACTCAAGTGTTCCTGGACCCTGGTCAAGATTTTTGTCCCAGAATTGCCAACATAAACCGCAGAACAATCTTAATAGCTTAACGAGTATACTCGGATTTGACAGTTTTTCAGTGTTGTCTTTAGGTTTAATTAGGTGGTGTTTTAAAATATCAGTTGTTTTGAAAGCTAGCAGATTAAGATTTTTATAAAAATTGGCCAGCTGTAGAAATGTTACCGAACTAAGCCAGGCAAATATATTTGTTGGTAGACCCGTTTGATTTAATATGAGTTTATATTTGTTAAAACATTTAGAAAATAATTTATTGGAATAACAGTTAGGGAAACTACTGTTAATAGCAATCTATCCCTAACTATTTGATAAAAGCGACATCAGACAAAGAGAGTTTAGAGTCTGTAGAAAAATGAATTAAAAGGCAGCAAGTTTGTGTATGTGGAGAGGTAACTTGATTTTTACCAATTTAAATTAGGTACTAAACAAAAATAAATACCTCTCATTATTATTTCAATAAGACGGTGGCCGAATGGTCTACGGCTTTAATAAAGTAATTTAACTTGGAACGGAAGATTCGAGTTCGATTCTTGCCATAGTTTGCCAGGTTTTTTACTAGTAACATTTTAAGGATTTTTATTTGTTTGATACTGACGACATAGCCTCGCTTTAGTGTTTGTCTAATTATGTAGTTTTACATGTCAGTTTTGTATAATTTTACGTGTTTTAGTTGTTTTAAGGTAGGCTTTATATTTCTTAATTTATTAAATAGGTTAATATTTGCTTATGTATTTTAGATCTGATAATGCCCGTTTGTTTGGCGAAGCACGGGTAACCTTAAATTGTTCCACTATATTAAACAATTCTGACCGAAACTTTATTTTTCTTTCTCACAATTACAAGTCAATACGTAAATAATGAACAGAATAACAGTAATAAAAAGGCGTCTAGACCAACTTTTTGTAGCATGTTACAATTTCCAATAAGTAATAAAACATGCAGTTAAATAGTAGCAGAAGTTAGAAGTCGAAAAATCTATTAACAAATACCAGTTCAGATCTAAATAAAATGCTAAACTTACCTTTTGGACAAGCAAATTTTGCAAAATCATCGCAAAATATAGTGTGAGGTGAAAATTGCGCTTAGAGGTAACTTAAAACTGCAATAAAATAACCAATTAGTGAAAAAATCAAGAAAACAATAATTAATAAAAGCAAACTAAACTTACGCTTTTCTGAGCAAAACAAGTGGTTGTAAATCCGAAATTAAAAAAATAGCAAATAACGTCTTCTGAAAAATATCTACAATTCCGAATTTAAAACACTCCCCCTGTTATAGAACTATGAATAATAGTTACAAAAGAGAGATAAAATGGTAATTAATATGTATTTAAAATCTTCTCTAAAAAACATTTTTTTTACCAGGTACCAAAAAGGAGTCTTTTGTTGTAGTTAAAACTTCTAATGATCTTTCGCTTAAAGATATAACAGATATGCCTCGATTTTAATAAAACCCAAAAATGATATCCAAACCTGAGCAAATAAAACATAAAAACATAAAGATAAACCAACATTTTATTGATAAAACAAGGCATGCTTCATGCACAATCTTATACTAAATTGCAAGATATTTTTTACATAATAATCTATAACATAAAATATATTTTAGATTATATACAAATATTTAAAGTTTTTTAGAACAACTTGAATATAATATGTTTTCTTCACTAGTTAAATATGTTAAATAATTGCCTTACTAATATACTTTTACTAATTAAAATATTTACAAATGTTTTAAAATATAAAAGGAAAAATATGTGTATTTTAATATACAACTATTATCAACTTTAATCACATATTTTGTCAATTTGTTATGAATATAACATAAATAGCTGCAAAAAATAATGATTTTCTTAAAACAAAAAGAAAATCACAAAATATATTTCGGAAGCAACATTATATTTTGCTATTATTATGGAGCCAATTTGCCAGAAATTTTCGTAAAAAAAAGAACTGTCTTTTTTTTAATATAATCATGTTATATAAAGCATCCAATGACGGCTGCTCTTTGAAAGCCGGCCGCACGCCCTTTTTTTAATGCAATTTTAGATCTTATAAATTTACTAATATTAACATAAAATTCTGTTAAAATTTCAACAAAAATCACAGTTTCTATATCTAATTATTCGTCCTCGTTGACCCCTGAAAATATTTAAACATATGATTCGGGCGCTACAACGCAGTGGGAACACGGGGGAAGTGTTTTGATGCACTTCTTCAGTGACAATGATATTTTAGTTCATTTATATTTCTCGAGTAAAGTGGTCCATGGCGGCCGGGTAGGAATTCGGTTTTGGTTTTCGAAGTCCGTTTGCAAACTATCTGACCGATATTTATCGGTATTGTAAATAATTTGGGATTGTTTTCCGATAGAGTGAAGTATAATAGGCTTAAAATACGGTATAATTACCGTAAACTAAAAATTACAAAGCTGTATAGGCCTTTGCTGGAATTAAAGCTGTGTGTACAAACATTATATAAAACCAATATTTTGACTGACAGGTACGAGAATATCGAAAAAAAAAAAGAATATGCTTTCAGGGAATTTTCGGTATTTCTTATCGGTCTTTGAGTTCCGGTGCGCCCCTCCAAACTTAAACCTCACGAGCCGCCACTGGTGGCATCATATAGGGGCCCCCCTATATAATCCCACAGCAGATGATATAACCTATAATAGTTTATATCATCTGCTGATGATGTTAACTTGGTTAGCGAAACGCGCGTCCAGAACGTAACAAGTTGTCGTGTAGTGTGGTTAGAACTCTCGCATTTTGATTTTAGTTGTTGTCAACCCAGTTACAAGAAATATTTAAAGAAAAAATCAAAATCTTTTAAGAAATTATCTGGTTAGTCCCTTTGTATGTCTATCGATGGTTGCTCAAAAATATTCATAACGAGCCTATAATATGTGTTTAGATTTCAGCAATATAATATCCATATACATATATAAAAATTAGAGTGAAGCGCGAACGTCTCTGTACAAACCTAGGGAAAGGTATTTATTAAATAAACAAGATTCTATTTTTAGCCTTGGTATGAATACCGACATCTATCTTCGCCCTGTAAGGCGGGATTTTTGTGTGCAGGTGGTTAAGCTTGAGTTCGGCCGAAAAGTTAGTTATTCATTAGAAGTGATAAGTATAACTCGCTCCGGCGTTAAGCCAGTAATTCTTTTCGCCATTATTGGGCATTTTCACGTTTCAAAAATAAGTTCTCTTATAATAATGTAATATGTGCATTATATGTTTATACAGTGGCCGAATAATTAAACAAAAGTCAGCCTTCTCTTTATTTCTCTCTATATTTACAAAAATAAGTTCTTTTCACGCGCTGTAGTATCAGCATTCACATGTTGCTTGTGAAATAAAGTGGTTACCGATCTTCCTTTCGATATAAGCGAGATCGCGAAGCTCAAATTTGTTGTCAAATAATGACTTGTGTTTGAATTGTCCGTTTATTAGTTGTAAACTAATAAATTTGTTCATGAACTTATAATTACGTGTTAACTTATTTTTTATTGTTCCCTTCCTGTTAAAGTGAAAAAATTAACCCTATAATACAGTCCACCTATGAACAATATGTGCAGATTTGACAACGGAATATGGAAGTAGTGTTCTTCTGGAAAGTGTTAACACTCGGGGTCATCCCCATACGGCTGAATACCTGGCAGATATCGCCATTGATTTAATAAAAAAGTGTAAAGATAAATACGAAGAGTGCGCGAAAACAAATTTATGGAAACAATGGATTACCTCATTTTTAAATTCGGATGTTCTGATCATATATTGAATTTGCTTTCTAATTACTTAGAAGACGTGTGGAAGATCATGTAGTGGAAATTGTAAAATACTTTCGAAATACCCATTTGCTACCGCTTGGTATAAACAAAAAGGAGGAATTGTTCGATTTGTTTTTCCTTGGAAATTTATATCAGTGAGCGGCCAAAACTGTTGCAAATTTGTGAAGGATACAAATATGACACTGGTTCAATAATTTTTTTTTGTATTTTTTTTCAGTATTCAATTAGTTCTTTTTAAACGGGGTTCATAATATAAATAAATGTAAACACTTTGCTCTTGAAAAATGAATTAAATATTGAAAACCAGTGGAAAAGCTAAAATAAAACTGCATATCTGTGTATTTTTTTTGTTCTTAGGAGAACCCAAACAAAAACAAAACAAAATGCATGCAATCAAAGCAAAAAAAAAAAACTGTCCCAACTTTTGAAGTGCAAAAATGAATTTACATCACTGACCTTTGTTTTGGCTTTTACACAAGAAGTACACATCATGACACTTAGGCAAAATGTCAAAAATTACGAAGCTCGAAAGTCAAACAATAATTAAATTTAAGGAATAAGGTTTATTCCTACTTGCAAAAATATTTTTTATTTATTGATGCTTGGTATATCCTTGTCAGTTTCAACTTACAAGTTAAAGGTAACTTAAAAACTTTAATATACTTTAAGGGTATCTTGAAATGCACAAAACAACAAATTCAGGCTAATCAGTGATTATAAAATATTTATTTTTATATCAAACACCAACGAATCGTAAAATCAACTTTTGTTTCTCATTAGCCCCAAGTTACATAACAAAAAAATGACATTTTTCCCAAATGTTTTTAATGATTCTAAAGGAACAACCTACACAAAAAAACTAACACAGGCAATAAAACATAGCATCAATCACAAAACGTATAAGAAACTGAAGAACATTTTCTGTTTCTTTAACAAATTAGCACACCTTTTGTTATAAAAAAAACAAATTATCTGATATCTGCATCATTGGAAGAGCTTACCCATAATAGAGGCATTACTCAACTGAGCAATAAGTTACAAATGTGAACATACTTCATACAGTGGCATGGTTTTATCCCTTATTAATGTTCAAAAGATGAATTTTTTTTAGAGATTAAGCATAATTAGAATTGTAATAAATTTAAGCACAAAAATAGTCCAACGTACCACAGTACATAAAAGTGATTTTTTACTAACGATTTGAAGCAATTATGTTTTGAAAACATTCTGAAATTGGAAGACCCTCGCTGCTCGCTGGAATATAACGGATATTTACTTAATTTATTTATTTAAAAAATAAAAACGTAATTTACTTCGTGTCTGGCCTCTCTGATTTATCGAATTTGTATTCATACTTTAGATAATTTTAATATTAATCTATTTGTTTATATAGCTTTCTGGTTTTTAATTTACACATCTTCTGTTAGAAATTTGCATTTTGTACAGTTTTTGTTTTATAAATCTGCAATTTTCCTATATTTAATAGCATAATTTTGGGGTGTTTTATTAACATTTAGCAGTGTTGGCTTTATGCCCCAAATTCAGCGGCCTATTAGAAGTATCTGAAGAACCAGCTAATAGATTACGTTGAAAATTTGACTGACAAAAACAGTTAAATTTATGTACAGGAATACAAAAATGTAATATAACAAAACACAAAATAATCTACCGATTGGTTCCCCAGATAGTTCTAAAAGGCCAATGAATTTGGCATACCTTGTATATGGTAAGATAAACGATCTTAGATAATAACTCTCAGACTCAGTAAAAATGTTCGTGAGATAGACCAGATCTAATTGTCATGGAAATTAAAAGATTTAGTTCACGGTGGCTTATGTCATTGTCATTTTTTTCTAATTGTGATATATAACTATAACTGTTAAGCTGACCGACCTGGTCTAATTTAAAACTCTACAGCTGCAAACAGCTTTTTGTTTTTGGAAGTTAAAAGATAGTTAACTAAAATGAGAAAAGAATCTACCTGTGATCTGAACACTTGATCAGTTTTAATCTTTTGAACCTTTTTAAGGAACAAAACCCTATAGTGGGGTCAAATCTACCGGAAATTTTCGTGAAACAGGGAACTGCACTTCTCTCGGATTTTTTCATATTAACATGTTGGTGGGATCACAAAAAAGGGAATCTTGAGATTTTGCATTTCACAACGACCGAAAGTAATTTTTTCTTGTTTACTTTTGTAGAGTTTTTGACATTTTTTTTTTAAAAAGACATAAGTACAGCGGCTCCTATTAGTGATAAAACTGCGCTGGTTTCAGACGTCTATGTGTCTAATACATAACCTAAAAAACAAAAGAACTCCATGACATAAAGACATTTAAAATGTTCTCCATAATTTTACTTTTTTTTGTGAATTTTGATAAAAACTTGTGATAATATACTTTTAGTGGTCACTAATAAGTATATTACATTTTAGGTCTTTGTATCAAATCGAGCGAATAAAAACTGCAATTCAGTTAGTAGTTTTTCTGCAAACTGGCCAAACTGAAAGTTTATAATTTAAATAAGTTTAATTTCATAATTAAAAAAAAATAAAATTTTGACAAAATTTGATTTTTATCTTTTAAATACTTACTTTTATAATTGAAAGTAAAGAAAAAGCTATTATACGCAAAAAGATTACCCAATAGTTACAAAAGCCTATCTTTACACAGAAAAAATATGAATTCAAATTATTAATATTATATTTTTAAATAAAATAAATTTTAAATTCACATATATATTTCAATAATATTTTCTTCAATAAAAAGAATTATTATTAGTTGTTGAATGAAATAAAATTAATTTCATTTAAAAATAAAATTATATTAATTATAATTCCTTTTTTTCAAAAGCTTTTGTAATTATTATTTGGATCTCCTTATGAGTATAATGGCTCTTTTCTCTACGTTTAATTAGAGAAATAAATATTTTAAACATTATACAAAATTATGAAATTAAATAGAATTTTTTATTTAAAAATATTGTAGTACCTTTTAAAAGACAATACAAAAAATACATTTAAAAAAATAATGCATTCAATTTGGCTGGTTTGCAGAAAAACTTTGCAATTGCAATTTATAATCGTACTATTTCATACCTAAAATTTGGTATACTCATTACTGGTCATTCGAGGTATCTTTTCAGAAGTTTTTATCAAAATTCTTTAAACAAGTAAAATTATAAAGAATATTTGAACATATTTTATTTCATGTGGATTTTGTTTATTTTTAGGGCTATGTTGGCTATTAAACATAAACCTCTGAAAGTAAAGTACATTTGTACGTTAAAAGTTGTTTTTTTTTATGCCGACCGGAACAATAGAAGTCGCTGTATATTACAATTTTATATAAAATAAATTTTTCAACGACAGTAAAAAAATCCAAGGGGAAGAAAATTTTCGGTAGATCGACCAGGCTACTACCACACTGCAAAACTACCACGTTCAGGTCTACTACATCACATCGACAAACATTTCACACGGGTTGCCCATAGCGATCTTAAAGGACTGTCTACTACCGGCTATGTCTTTGCCGCCTGCCGCCACCTGCGTTCCACTGCTGCGTTCCGAGCCGTTGCTGCTACCGTTCCCATTGCCGCTGGCACCTATGCCGTGCAACGGTGCTGAGCGCGGACCGAGCGAGGTCAGATCCGAATCGCTGTTGCTGCTGTGGCCGGCCACGTTGTCCTTTAAGGGGTCGGAGCCGTTGGAGCTGCCACCTAGAAATTGAAAATGAAGACATAGAAGCGGTTCACAATTCCTTATTTAGACGCTACACCCCAGATTCACTATAAAGGTTTAGGATGTAGACCAGATAGAATTGTCATCCCAACTAAAGATTGATTTAGAGATAAATTATTTGTTCGACTACTGCATATATCATCTTCAAGCCATAAATGTCAAGTTAGGCCTCGTCTAAATATAAACGTTTTTAGTGAATTTAAAACTTAGAACCGTGCCCAGTGGGCAGAGCTGAGGAAGTCAGCAGACGAATGCATTTATACAGGGTGTTTCTCAATATGTTTAAGATTATTCTTGGGTCCATTTTGAAAAAAAAACTTCATCTGAACATTTGTCCTAAAGGTTTTAACTTTTAAACTACAGGGTACCATTAGTAGGGTAGATATTTTTGTGAAATCTCATAAAATACAAATTATTTTTGAAATCCTCATTCCCTTCTGACCAAATCTGGTCTCTTGATTTTTTTACGTTTTACGTAAAAATAAAATTCATTCATTTGCATCTCGCTAGACTAGACACTTTAAACAATAATTTAAGAGAATAATTTTTAAACGGAATTCTAATACAAAATTGCTCAGTACACACAAAGAAATAAATTAAATCAGATGTTGAAAATGTCCACCTCCTGCGAATATGCCTGCCTCTGCTTTCTTATGGGCTCAAGTACTCTTTGGAAAAAGCGGGAAGTGTTTCTAATATTTTCGCAAGAAACTATGATGCGATTTCTTAACTGCTCTTCAGCATGAATTGTTGTGCTGGAAATCAATGTTTTAAGAAATAATCTAAACTATTGAGATCCGGGGACCTAGGTGGACATGCCTGTGCTTCTCCGCGACCTATCCAGCAACTATTGTAATATTGGTTTAAATATTCGCGCCAGAGCACTGGAATGCGCTAGCCCCCCGTCGTGCATAAACCATAGTCGGTAATTGTGCCTATTCAACCTCTCATGAAAGAACTATGGTCCAATTAAATAATCATCGCATATTCCAGCCCATAGGTTAACGGAAAACAGCTCCTGGTGACGAGATTCCAAGATTACATGTGGGTTTTCTTCAGCCCAAAAATGATTATTCTGAAAGTTTTGGATGGCGTTTCTGCAAAAATCTGCTTCATCAGTGAATAAAATTTCAGTTTCAAATAATGGATTTTCATACACTTTTTGAAGAAACCAATGGCAAAAGTTCATCCGTAATGGAAAGTCGCGAGGGAGTAGAGCCTGAACCCGTTGAATATGGTAAGAATATAATAAAAAGTCTTGGAGATTTTCCAAACAAGAATATGTGAGATATTCAAAATGATCCCAATTGTTCGTGTACTTAATCCGGGATCTTCCTGAATTAAATTCACAACCGCTTCCTCAATTTCTGGTGTTCTTAGTTCTTACAGTACGTCGTTTTAGATGACTGTCTGATTCATGACTTCCCTTTTCGCACAACATTCTATAAATGTTTGAAAATGTTGATGGATCCGGAATATTCTTATTTAGAAAGCGATCTTCATATAACCGACTTGCATCCAGTGCGTTACCATCAGCAAGCCCATACATGTAATGCATACTGCAAACTCAGAATTCGTAAAACGGACCATGTTTTTTTAAATAATATGTATTGTTAATTTTAATAGCTTAAATATGTGACGACTGGACTAGGTAGACAACTATCAAAACTGTTTATGTCTGCAAAACAACCTACTAGATACGTTTTTAATCCCTGATAATACACAATTTCATAACAACGTGTAAATGAATGAATTTCATTTTTTTTTTCGAAAAACGTACGTAAAACGTAAAAAAAATCAAGAGACCAGATTTGCTCAAAAAGGAACGAGGATTTCAAAATTTATTTTTATTTTAAGAAAAAGAGTGGTGTATCACTTTCCTCATTAAAATGATTCAGTTCAAATTGGGTACGAACGCCACTGGCAAGAATAAAAAAATAAATTGTAGGCCAAACAATGCCTCCTGATGCATAGAAGCTGTATGCCAAGTTTCATAAAAATTTCTAGAGTAGTTTCGCAAATATTTGAAAAAACAATTTTTTACCTTTAGGGCCCTGTATTTCAAAAGTTAGGACCTTTAGGACATATGTTCATATGAACGTTTTTTCTCAAAATAGACCCAAGAATAAGCCTGCTTAAATATTAGCATGTTATTAAGAAACACCCTGTATAATTCCTTCAAATAAAAATCGTTGAACGTCATCGATAACGCTATTAGGTGAATGGTGTAATACCACTACAGAAGCATGCTTTAATGGAATGCTTTCACTGAATTTTCAAATTTTGCGCCTTATGTGGTTGACAAAAAAGTACTTGCAGATTATGCACCAATCAATCAATTTTACATCTTTTTAATTTGTTAACAATGCAAACACTAAAATCCCTTAATTTTTTTTCAAAATTTTAGTGCTTCTTCTTAACACTAAATAAATAAGTAAATAATGTAAATATTTTTCAAGATTTGATAAACTTAATCACGTGCCTGATGACGCGCGATGGTTTTACTTTGTATGAACTATAATAAAATAGTACTTATGATATTATAAGTGTTTACTAAAAGTTTATAGAATAGCAGGAAAAACATTTCATGTATGCAGTAGCAGCAATACAATGTGACAAATTTTGGTCTTCTAGTATTGGAAATATCTTATGAGCCTTTTAAAATTTAAGAAGTTAATGATCCTCAACTAAAAAAAATGAAATTTGGTAGTTCTTTTAGAGAATAAAACTTCATATTTACGTAATACTGAATTACGAAAGGGTTAAATTAAAATGGCCCTTAGACGGTTTGAAAAAAAGGTCCGTAGGTACACAGAACTTCAACACTGCAATGTGAGCGTATTCATCAATCTGTTTGACGGGTAACCTCAAGCATTCTTCTTGATCAGATCGATTAGACTATATACTTAGTTTTTCACTTGGAAATAATACTAAATAAAAAATACGAACATCTAAATCAGCTGTGCCGCATGACCGGAAAGGCCTGTGAATAAAATCTAGTGGTCAAGCCTCATGCAATTGCAGGGGAAACGTCGGAAAGTAGTTCCAATTTGGCCCGGTGTAAATCCAAGAACCGTAATTTCTCAATTGATTCCAGCCGTGAAAGATTTCGTACTATGTTAGGAAACCTCTATGATGATGTCGTGATGTAGCAATAGTTCCCAAGTCTCTTCAAGTCAATTATCATGTTTCAACAACGACAGCCAGAAACATTTAGTCGCGTTAGCATGGCACCGTAAGGGAGAGGATCAAGGCTACTCGTCGTGATTTGGACACAAACGCCCGTAAAATTCTACAAGTATATCTAAAATTAGCTTCGACACTTAAAACCAATTTATTTACAACATTAGACAACATCACCTTTCAGCAAGCAGAAAGGATCTGTTCTCTCTAAGGCACATAATTTTGCAATTGCTTCAAGAACTATTCCAGTACAGGACATAACAGCAAGTGTTGAGGACAGCATCCGAAAACTACCACAAAAACAGGCAGACTCAGTTCTATATGAAAGAGTAAAATTACTTCGCAGCTCTAAACCACCAAAACCGAACTTGTCAGCTGCAGAACGAACAACCATAAAGAGCCTCAATGACAAAGAAGTTATAATTTTTACCTGCATATAAAGGAACTGCAACGGTGGTCATGGACAAGAACTACGTAGAGAAAATAGATACATTACTTCAAGATGTCAACTCAAAATTGAAAGGAAAATTTGCAGCCTTTTTAATGCCTTGGATTTGCCAGACCTAAAGAAATAGAAATTAAAGCCAAGCGGTTCGAAGCTTCCTCGATTTTACGGATTTCCAAAAATACATAAAACTAATATACCGTTACGTCCCATAGTCTGTGCCATAGGTTCGCCATCTTTCGAAATAGGTAAATATTTAGCCAATACCTTAAACCCCTTTACAGGACAATTTAATTCTTATATCATTAACTTTAAACATTTACTTTCAACATTTCGTAGAAAAGCATAAAAATTTTATTTTAGATCCAATATACAAATGTGCCTATTGACGATTCAATTTCTATAATTTCTGACCTGTTTCAACATAAAAACCGTAATCCAATCTTAACTGAATTGATAAGAGAATGATTAACGTCCACATATTTATAAAATTGCTTTATGATCTGTTTTTTACAACCTAAATATTGGTTTGATATGCAGATGATACTTTTGTAATATAGCCTCATGAAGGAGAAAATTTCATTATATTTTTAATCATCTAAAGCAACAACATTCTAATATAAAATTAACTATGGAAATTGAGTTCAGATGGTGACATACCCTTCCTTGATGTACTAACAGTACAAAAGAAAGAGAATGGAACCCTAGGTCAAACTGTTTACAGGAAACCGTCACATGCGAATAAATATGTATTTTAGGTCCTGTAGCTAAAATCTGTAATTCAAAGATTTTTGTCTCTTTTATTATATTATATATTTAATGGTGGATTATAATATGGTTATATATGTGCCTTTTTGTACAATATGTAGTTACTTAGTTTATAGTGTATGTGTAATTATTTTATTTTTTCAATGATTAGACAATCTTTTTATTTTCATAGAGCTTACTTCGTTGACAAGGACTATATGTCCTTTTAACAATAAAGTATATTTGAGTTTGAGTTTAGTTCTCACAATCATCCATTTCAGAAACAATCCGTCATCAATTTATTAGTCTTTGTTGTTAGGGATTTGTCAATACGTGGTACGAATTAAATTGCGGAAGAAACAGAAAAACTGACGGAAGCTTTAAAATCGAACGGATATTGCACTGAAGATATTAGGCATTCGATTAGGTATTACAATAGTCCCAGACCTAAACCAGTAATGGATACTCAACCATCAAGTAGTGCAGTTTTAACTTTTATTCAGAGTACCACAGATACAAATTGCAAGAATTCTGCGGAGATCCAACTTTCGCATAATCTTTAGTAAAGACAAAAAGATTGGGTAATGCTTAAGGACACAAAAAGATGTAATTTCTTTGCAATC
Source organism: Kuschelorhynchus macadamiae (assembly GCA_030620095.1). Lineage (NCBI taxonomy): Eukaryota > Metazoa > Arthropoda > Insecta > Coleoptera > Curculionidae > Kuschelorhynchus > Kuschelorhynchus macadamiae. The sequence continues at coordinate 3,198,377 of JAUTXW010001744.1, forward strand.
AGAAGGAGTTTATAAAATCCTTGCGGTAAAGTGTATATAGGGGAAACTGGACGGTCTCTGTCTACTAGACTTAAGGAACATCAAAGATGTGGAAGTAAGAAACAAATTGTCCAATCCGTTATCGCGGAACACCAGCATTCAAAAGGACACATGATTAATGTAAAAGATACCAAGGTTCTTGTATCAGAATCTACTGAAATTATCAAGCACCAGGAAAAATTTCAATAGAGACGCGAGCTACGTGCTACATCACGAGCAGAAATCAATCATCACAGTAACTCACGCGTTCATCGGCGCTCATTCAGTGTTTTGATCCTGTGCAGTGAAAATCTCTGAAGATGCCTCGTGCTATCGCAACCGAAACGTCGGAAAGTAATTCCAATTTGACTCGGTCTAAAACCAGGAAACATAATTTTTTTAAAGGGTCAAGTGGATTTACAACAAACAAAAAGAGCACAAAGAGTTACGTAATTGAACGCGACGAGCCTCTATGCTTGATCCCACTTTATCTAACTAAGGGACACAGCCAGCGAGGTTTTACGGGGCTCTGATAAAAATATTATAGAGGGGCCGTCAGAAGAATTGACGATAAAAAGAAAAGTCACTCCTATATTAGAATTGTGTCTATATATTATAATTTTGTATCCATAATTCAATATAGCGGGTTAAAACCTGGTACCAACAGCATTCATCACAAGTACGTCTCTGACATGACCTACGAAATTCACATAACTGATTACATCAATTACAAAAAAAAATACATGATTGTGCGAACGAAACAAAAACAGAAAAAGAAGCAGGCTGTATCCGCAAAGCCTGCGAATTTAATGTGCATGAGTAATAGATAAAGATCCTAGCACTGTTCAAGCTGAACTTGCTGATATAACTATAGCGGATAGAGATTGCTGACATTGGCTTGGACGGCGGCCATTTGGATCTAGCCCTCTAATCTGTTGTTGGCAGTTGCAGCAATCAAATAATTCGTTAAAGACACCCCAGCAAACAGATGGCAATAACCTATCTTCCAATTTTAAGAGGAAATCTGTCAATTTTTTTTTTGAAAATGGGAGGTACTAAGGATTTTTATTTCAACTTTTTTTACACAGTGGCCTGTTCGAAAACAGCAACTCAGGCTCAACTTTTTTTTTGAGAAATTTTGGAGAATAACATTAGTTCCCTTGCTTGTATGAACTTGTTTTTGAAAACACTTTCATTCTAATATATGGTTGCACTATTAAGGGAGAACATTCCTTAGAACAAAATACTCAGTATTTTATTTTTTTAATATTCATCTTGTACGTTAAAGCTGCAGTCACAAAGATCGATCGTGGATCAGCGTCTTCGATGGTCTTTAGCCTATTAAAATTTGAGCAATTTATGTGAATACTATTTTAAAAGCCGTCATACAGCATCAATCACGCCCGAACGAGTGCAATCAAGCCTCACCGACCGGTTTGAAACTGAAAAAAATATATATATTTTTTAGTTGGCGCTCGATGGTTGTTATAACAACCGTGGAAGCTCGAAGATATGATTTTAACTTTTGAAATATCGTAAGCTTGCATATAAATAATGTAATAAATTAAACATTACCGTATTTGTAATTGCTATTTGCATTATTTTTTATACTGGCTTTGAAGTTTGAATGCTAATGTCAAAATTGGCAAATAGTAAACGACTGGTTACACTCAGTACAGTTTGGCAACACTTTTTAAAGCATGCAGTATTTAGTTGTACGCGATGGATTACGATAGAAGACGATCTTGTGTAACAGCCACCAAGCATTCTAGATATATTAATTAGTAATATTTGTGCCTTAGAACTTACTGCAATTTACCTAAAGTATTCTTCAAAATAATTAAGTACATCTTAATTCTTTAAGAACCGATTTTACTTTAAGTAATAAATCATTTGTTTGGCTTTATAATTACCTGTTCTATATTTTTGAGGACAGCTCTGAAGTTGTGTGTATATTCTAAATAGCGATACAAAATGTTATTTTTACATATAAAAAACTCGTAGTTTTAGTAAATTTTATGTTTTAAACTTGGCAATATTGTTAATTTTTGCCTAGGCCTAGATAAAACTGCTAGCACTGTAAACATGCGATGATTCGCAATCACTTCTAAATGGTGAATTCTTCGGAAATTTAAGACATTCAAAGCCTAGTGACAGCCCTGACGAGCTGCCTAGGGCCTAGGGTGAACCAGCAGAAACAGTTTCAATTTTAGAATCAGAAACGTCAGATAGTGAAGATGAATATGGAATAGAATAACATTTTTGATTTATTTTTTTTTACGTAACGGGTTTATGCAATAACTTCACCTTATTTTAATGTCTATTATGTTGTTTGTTGTGTGCGTGTTATGTTCATTTACTTTATTTTTAGAGTTTGGATCCAACGTTTGTTATTTTTCTTTTTTTTTCTGGTGGTCTCCATAAAATCTCCAGTTTTTTCCCCCCGAGACCGCTTGAAAGAAAAGGTTGCTGTTTCGATATTGTTGAAACATTCACCCATGGTGAAAAGTGGAACGATATGAGCTGGTCTGGAACAGCAAACAATGTGTAATATTTTGTCTGTCCTGTCAGTTGTTCAACACAAGCTCACCAAATTGATCCCATTTTTGCTCGCGCGATGGTTTTTCCAAAAACTTAGCCTGGAAAAAATTATATGAAAAAGTGCCGCAACATAAGAATAACAAAGATCATATGAATTGTTATTTAAAATGGCGCGGAATGGAAGCTCGCATCAAAAATGAAGGTTCGATTGACCAATTACTACGTGAACAAATTAAAAATGAAACTCGGAGGTGGCATGAAATTTTAGTTCTTATTTTGGATCCGATTTTGTTTTTGGGTGAAAGAGATTTACCTCTTAGAGGAGATAGCCATTTAGTTGGAGAACATAAAAATATAATTTTTTTTGGAATTTTAGAATTAATTGGTCATTATGATCCCATATTAAGAGACTATCTGAAAAAGTAAGAGCTGCCCAATCTTCGCAGAAACGTCTATAGGTTTATTATCTTTCACCCTCAATACAAAAGGAGTTTATAGACATTTACTCCAAATTGGTTGTCTCAACTATCCTAAAAGAAAGATAACAAGCCAAATACTATTCCATAATAGATGCTACGCCAGATTCTGCTCATATAGAACAAATAACTATCATATTAAGATATCTTCGCTTAAATAGTGAAAGAAAAACATATTCAGTTGAAGAACGTTTTTTAGCTTTTGTTGGCTGCAATAAGAAAACAAGGGCAAGGTTATGGTAATGGCAGTAATATGAAAGGTGAATATAAAGGAGCTCAAAGTTGTATTCTTCGAGATAACCCGCTTATAGTCTATTTGCCTTGCGCATGACACAGTTTGAATTTATGTAGAACTGACTCTGCCGAATGCTGTCTTAATGCCGTTACGTTCTTCGGCGCAGTTCAGAGATATTATACTCTTTGCAGCAGGAGTCCGCAACGTTGGAATATTTTGATACATGAAATTGGAATCGATGTTGTTAAGCCTTTCGCAAATCACCTTCCCGAACTTCAAACTGCACTAGGGAATTTAAAGACCTTGAATCTAACTGCAGAAACCCATAGAGATATAAATAGTATCCAAACATATTTGTCTAAATTTGGTGTTTCAATGGCCTGTATATAATCCAAGATTTTAAATGCAATCAATGAGAGAAGCACTCTTTTGCAAGCAATAGATGCAATAATAGATGTTGAAGTTCTGCATTTAGAAAATTTACTGATAGACCTACAATTGATAAACACACTGGGATGTCATTCTTTGTAAGTGTAAAGCAATTGCAAATAAATTAAATATTTCGTCAACTCTCCCTTCAAACCGAAAAAGGACATTTTCATAAAGTACAGACTCAGCAGACCCAGATCCCATGGATGAAGAAACAGACTTTAAGATATATATATTTTTTATTATTATCGATTCGGTAATCGCTGGAATATCTTAGCTATCAAAGATACAAATAACCATTTTTCCTTCATACAGAAATTTATTCAATTGACGAATAAAATATTCGATTTTCTTCAAGCAATTTTCCGAGTAACTATACTCTTGATGTAACAAGAGAGTTATAAAACGAGATAATTCATCTCAAGCATATCTATGTAGCAAATTTTAAAGCTGATCTTTCCCCGATTATATAATTTCTCCATGAGTTTCTATTTGTTTTATGATTTATTATAATAATGTAAGTACTAAGAAGTTCTAATTACCTGTGTGTTGTGTATTAAGTGTATTCAGTTTATTATTTGTTCTATTTGACGATCTTTTGTTACTTGTCGTGATTGTTGAATAAATAAATTTTTATTTGTTCTAGTTTTTATACAGTTTTAGTGTACCTATACAGGGTCCTACATCTTATCAATCTTAACTCCTGTTATCTCTATTACTTATTAACTACTTAATTTACAAAAAATGTAATAAAATGAATATATCTATATACAGCGTGTGCTGTGTATCTAATATCTAGGTATTCAATTTAAAAAAACAAAGTTGGTATTTTAGTGAAAAGAAAGAACTTTTGGCCACTTTATTTGGTCCTACACAATAATAGGTAGGTACTATTTAAATTAGCATAATACCCTAAATATTTTTTTCACAAAAATATTTATACATTATACGTGGGTTTTTAAATATTATGCATTTTTATAAAATCGTTAGTTTAGAGACCCTTGAAGTGAACCCCCCAGACCTTAAATTGTTTTGGAATATATATATATATATATATATATATATATATATATATATATATATATATATATATATATATATATATATATATATATATATATATATATATATATATATATATATATATATATATATATATATATATATATATATATATATATATATATATATATATATATATATATATATATATATATATATATATATATATATATATATATATATATATATATATATATATATATATATATATATATATATATATATATATATATATATATATATATATATATATATATATATATATATATATATATATATATATATATATATATATATATATATATATATATATATATATATATATATATATATATATATATATATATATATATATATATATATATATATATATATATATATATATATATATATATATATATATATATATATATATATATATATATATATATATATATATATATATATATATATATATATATATATATATCTTTTTTTAATATATATTTTTTTGAATAACAAATTTCTTGGGATGAGGTTCATACAAGGAGTAAAACCAAATTATTTGATATTCTTGTTTTTTTGTCATATTTTTTTTTTAAATTCAAACGTTTCGGCTATTTTTTAGTCTTTATCAATGATCTTGTGTACACTAAAACATGAATAAAAATATGAACAAGTGGTAAGAATCGTGGACTAACATTATTTGAATTATGATATTATTAACTACAAAGAGAAAATATACAATTTTTTTTATTACTTACCTAAGGCAGAAATCATTTCACGTCAAAATTACAAAATTTTGAGTAAAATAGTTAATAATATCATAATTCAAATAATATTAGTCCATGATTCTTACCACTTGTTCATATTTTTATTCATTTTTTAGTGTACACAAGATCATTGATAAGGCAAAAAAATAGCCAAAACGTTTGAATATAAAAAATTACTCACTGAAAACTGATCGCGTTTTCGCAAATAATAACTAAAAGTACAGTTTTCCGAAAGATGAAAATAATCTGAGCTCTTTATCCTATTACACTTTTTTAAAAAATAAGGATTATCATTACTCTTTGCAAAATCCCTTAAGGTATTTTATTGAAATTTGGTATGTAAAATAATTTTTTCCGACCAGATGAATACTGACTGTTTATTTTAAAATCTGATAGCTTTTTTGTAATAACCAACTAGAAGCATTTAAAAAATGTCTTTTTTTGTTAAGAATGAGCAGTTTTTGAGAAAATCAGATATGCAAATACAGGCTTCATAAAAACGTTTCCTGAAAATAACAAGTGAACGCTGACAATTAAAATTTAATATAATCAATAGTCTTGTTAATACATTATTAGTTATTTCGTTGTGTTTTTTAAAATCATTATATAATCGATATACAATGCACTTTGTAGTAAGATTCCCGCAACGTTCAGTTTGATTAAGGATTAACCTAGCAATAGAAAGTTCTTTTTGTAAAGTCTTGTTTAACACCCTGTATAAATACATTTTTAGCTTAGGTAAGCTTGCGCTTAAAATCTTTAATATGCAATAAAATTTGCACGAGATTACTGAAAACCGCATTTTAATATTTCTTCTCGTAAAAATATTTATCTTCAGAGAAAGATGAGAAAACCTAGTCAGACCGAACTGAAGCGCAGCGTCTCTCTCCACTAAAAATTGAACATACCATAGTGTGGGAAGATGTAAAAACTGACTTCAGTATAAAATGGCAGGGGAAGAAACTCCTTAAGTTCATCCAGTGTCTAGTCTCATGGAGTAATTACCCCTGTAGTTACGATTTTGAAGATTTTTATATCATTATGTGTATGGCAATCATTATTCTAAGTAAAAAAAAAAATAAAATAAAAATAAGAAAACAATATAAAAATTAGATTTTATTTACAACAGAAAACAAGTCAACATTAAAAAAAGGCATGCAAAATATCTGGCAGTAATTAATACTACAGTAACAATTACTTTATGTAACGAAATTAAAAGAGGAAAGTATATTAAAAATGGCACAAAGTAAATCTTAAAAGTGAGTAAATAATGAGTGCAAAATTAGTTACTTTTTAGGAACTACAGATTTTTAATAGAGTTAAATATTAAATATAGTTTTTAATTACTAAAATATAAACAATAAAAATTAAACCAGATATTTAACAGAAAAAAATAAAACAAAAATGGATTATCTACTAACATACATTAAATTATAATAGTAGGAGTTAGTGAGTATTAAAAAAATTGTACAATACAAAAGAGATAAAAAATAAACTGGTGCAAAATGTAACAAAACACAAAAAGCAACAAAGCAACATTCACTGGAATCTGACTAAAATGTAGCAAATTAAAATCCGTGAAAATTTTAAAACAATTTCAATAATGGCAGTTAGTTTTTTTACTCCTTATAATATGGAGCAACATCTCAGATCTACTTGAACCGATAATTATTTTTATACGAAACTATTTTTCGCTTTTATTTAAAAAATGCAAGAAGAAACCCTAACAGAATTATCAAATTTACGCAACCAGAAACAACGACAAAATTGCACTTTTAGAAGAGTTTTATTAATACTTCAAAATGTTGAAAGTTCTGTAAGAATTACCAATTTATAGTAATATGGTTCTCTGGAACAAATGACTATAAAGAGTCAAAGATAGGTTAGATGTGATAGACATAAGATAAACACAGTCAATTTTCAATATATTTTATAGTGAAAGATGAACTGGTTAAATAAAAGTGTAATCATGTTACCGTCGTTTTAGAAGCATTATTTATCCATGGGAATATTTAGGAACTAGCACCAGTCTACTAACAACTAATATTAGTAAAAAAATAAGCTTAAAAATCACTCTAAAAGGTACAATAGCTTTCTGTCTTAATTCTCCCCGGAATCTCCCGGATTCCTTGTTTTACACCCGATTTGACCTCTATTAACCTCTCATTGTAATGGCACATGTTAAGATGATTGTATTAGAAGGACATCTGAAACAAACAGAGTTACCGATTCTGATATTTTGTCTGTACTTTGTGCTACATACCTAATGTTCAACTACTTAAAGTGTCGCTGATATGCTTGGCACTTAACTACATATCACAAACCATATGTAAAAAATTAAACACAATTAGAATGATGACAGTTTAATAACACACATATTAATGGAAATAATCAGATGCGCGAATAAGGAACGTATTTTATTGTTGGCTTTTCTAGTCTCATTTTCTAACTATAAAAAAAAGTTATTAATCTGTTTAATATGCACATAATAACTGAATTTTAGTTTTACAACTGTCTTAAAATTTCTAACTATGAAAACAATTTCTAAAAAATAGTGATTGTATATATGGGATGCCACAAAATAATGGGTATACCCTTATATTTTTTTCAAAATTTAGCAATTTAGGATTGTTGACGTTTCCGGCGTTGCCACATCTTGTTTAAATTTGGTTTTTTTTGCTACTAACTTCTGATTTTTACATGGGATACTCCATATATTACTACGGTTTTAGATACTGCTTTAAATTTTAAACACATTTTATGTTACCTATTATATAACTAAATGTAGTTGTTTTCAAAAATGTCATTTTGGAGCAGTTGGAACCCACTTTTGGCCAAAGGATTAAATTTAAGAACAGAAGGAAGGAGCAAGTTATTTTGTTCCAAGTTTGCCGTTTGTCCGATATAGTGTTCTAAAAACGCCAAAAATTAGTATTTTGAGACGCCGTATTCCCGAAAACAATTGAATTTAGGTATAGGAATGTAACAAAAATAAAATGTTTGAAATTTAAAGCAGAATTTAAGAATTCAATAATATATAAAGTGTTTAAAAAGTAAACGTTAGTAACAAAATCTCAGAATTTGTACAAGACATGGCACCGATCGAGACGGTAAAAAAAATGCGATATGTTCACATATTTAAATTTGCTTATTTCGTACAGACCTTTTAGAGACATCCTGTATAATTCCGATTCTGGTCTTTCATTAGATTTTACTATGCGAAAACTATATACAATTTAAAATTTCTCTAACTGGTTTTAGTTATAAATATATAAAACATTTTAGCATAAAAAGCATTTGCTTAAACAAATAATTGTCCAAATCCGATTTGGCTCTGAAATAATTTTAGTAACGAACACGTAACGTCGATTTTTTAAACAATAAACAATTCCTTTCAAACTTTCCCATTTGGCATAAAATAAGACGTTAACTGAAGCCCATAAACACTGACTGTTCATCATGCGAATGATACCAAAATTAATTATCACAGACACAATTTCTACTACATTCTTACAGCACCAGACATTGAACTCACCGCTTCCGCTGAGAACGCTCTCTTCCTTATTGTATCCATAGACAGTGTTTTCACTATAAAAGGGCATTGGCATATACTCGAGGGGGTTGTATGTACCACTATAGGGCATGTAGCTCGGCGCGTTGGGCAAAGGCCCCACGCTATCGGTGTCTCCTTGGAGTTTTAAATTGCTCATGGCAGAGCAGAGGTCACCAAAAATGTAGTAACACTGTAAAGAAAAATACATTTTTTAAACTAGTTTGTCCTAAAACTGTGAACAACGATAACGATAATGTTTTTTTATATTTCGATGAAAAATAACAACTACTTAATACTCCTAAAAATGCAATATTTCTTGAAAAATCTTTATCAAGGTATTTAAAAAAGAGTTTTCACAATGTTGGGGATAAGAACTGCTAGAACAAATTTAGTTTTAACACTTACAGAATCTGGCAATTACAAAATAAACTTCCAGGCTTACTTGAATACTCAAAGCGTATTTTATATGTCACAGATAAATTAATCTGAATTTAAAAGCTAATTAAAATTAAATAACAAAAATATATATTTACTTTCATAGGTATCTAGAAAAACATTATATCAAATAAGGTAAACATAAAAATGAAACAAAAAAAAACTATTAATGCAAATTTTACAAAAATCGGTAAACTGGTTAATTAGACTACTTTTTTCTAGTTTATAAGAAAAGTTTAATTTTTCCGTTTCGCTCGACCCAGAATCGAGATCGACGTTCTACCGTTGTGCAAATTCGTAATTAATTACAGTATATCAGAAAAGGCGAAACAACGGTACCAACTAGGCTAAATGCAGCAAACCTGTTTTGCAGATGACCTGCAACGGGGTCGGAGCTTACCAGAGAACATCGAGTCGCCTGCGATTTGCTAGGGAACATCGTCAAGGGAATGAACAGAGAAATGTTTTGCTTATGGAATAATCCAGGTATTACCTCAGGTCTCCAGATGGTCAAGAACGTGTGTGGTGTAGAACAGGAGGAAAATATGCCAAATGCACTTTAGAGAGAGGATGTTTTCAAGGCAGTTCCCTCATGGTGTGGGGTGGCATTTCAACAGGGGTACTCTTAATGCCGAAAGATATGTGTGCGAAATTTTGGAAGAATATGTTGTCCCTCACAGAAGTGTAATAGGAAAACATTTTATTCTCATGTAGAATAACACCAGACCTCATACAGCCAGTGTAGTACAAGAATATTTAGACGAAGAAAATGAAGAGCGGATGGAATGGCCAGTTCATAGCCCAGATCTTAACCCAACTGAGCATCTTTGGGATAAGCTAGGCAGAGGGACTTGAGCTTTGGTACCGGTGCCCATGACACTGAAGGAAGGGAGCTTTCCGAACAATGGGCAGCTATTCCCTAGGAGGAAAGTCATTGCGTAGCAAGTATGCCAAGAAGAATGGAGGCTATTATACAAGCTCATTATTAATTAATATAGAACGAAAGCTTACATAGAACGAATACAACGAAATAGTACATTTTTATTTTTTATTATATTTCCATTTTATCTGTTAATCCATTTTCTTAGTTAATTTTATTAAACCCAATGTTTAAAAGTCGTTTTTAAAAATGTTCAAAAAAATGTAATATTTAATATGAATTTTGGTAAAAAGATTATTAAAATCGATCCAAATCCAGAAAAGTTAAAATTAAATTTGGTTATTATTTTAAGGTGCCCAGTTTTAATACCGGTCAGAGTAGATTCAAGAAACATGTTACTTTTTAAAAAGTATCTTAGACACTTTCAAAGAGTTACATTTAATAAAAAATAAATAAGGTCCTAAAAACTGTAAGTTACTTTTCAAAAGTAACTAGCTGCTCTAGAAAAACTAGTTATAATTTAACAGTACAGAAATAATCAGCTGCTTCCATTTTGTACAACTTCTATTTTTTGCTGCTATGTCTCCAGCATTTAATTAATAAAACTACTGTTCAACATATTTTTATGCTGTTTCAAAAGCTTCTAATGCAACTGCACGTGAAACTTTTTCACTGTAGTCTCTACAATCCAGTTCATCATCTTGGTCATCATCAATTTGTTGCTTATTATATATTATATTACATTACTCAAGTCTTCATTTTTCACTTTCTTTTATTCATCAGCAACAAAGCAGCATTCTAGGTCCTGCAAAGAAACTTCTTCACAACCTTCCATTTTTTTCCGTTATAGCTAGAAGTTTGTCATTATGGAGAGAATTGTGGTCTACCTGAGGCTCTGAATCTTGATTATCATACATAATATTGTATCATCACTTTTGCAGTGCATTTTTGATTGTATCATGTGCTGTAGCTGCCCAGTAGACAACATAATTTGAATTAATGATTTTTAGAGTGTTAATAAAATTTTCGCCACTATCCACTTGTTCTTAAAAATGTATATAGTAAATACTTTTGATAATTTCTTTTGAATTTTTCGAGCAGAACTTGATCCATATGCTGAATTAATGATATGATGTTTGGAGGTTTTCGAGTGATTCCTGATTAGAATAGGAGAGTGCCTTTCTTGGAAATCCAGTTTTCTTAAGATGTTTCTCAACTTTTGCTATTAATTTCTTCAAAAAACCAGCCTTTAAAAAGACAAGCAAGTATCCATCCAAGCATTAATTTGATGATTTGTGGATTCCAGAACTATTACTTAATGCTAAAATCGTCAAGCGCAACTTGCTTCGTTTGTATCCTGGAGCACCAGACTCTTTTTTGGATATAACTATTCTAGAAAAAAGCATTTTATAATATAAACCTTTCTCGGCATTATACATTTGAGAAGGAGTGTAGTCATCTGGGATCGTCGACAACGCGTGGAAGTATGCGGTTCACTCCCACGGGAAAAACTTGTAACGTTAGGCGTTCCTCAAAGCTCACACATACCAACTTTTTCCTCTTATTTTTTAAGAATGTCTTGTCCTGCTTTAGATCATCCCATGTTCTGCTGTATGCTGAAGATCTAAAATGTCTCAATATTGCCAATGCTAGTTCTAATAATGATTAGCAAACTGACTTGGTTAACTTCGCTTGCTGCTACTATCAAACCAGACTGAAGCTGTGTGGAATGAAAAATTGGAATCCAGCGGCGTGATGCGATGCTCCCGTTTACGTACAAACTTTTAAACAACCTAACTAGCTGTGACCGACTGCTAATTAAGTTGTTGCTGGAGTTGGTGCAAGTGCCCTTAAGACGCAATAGACAGCCGCAACTATTCCGTAAATATATGCACCAAATCAACTATAGCCTTACTGCTTTTGTTCATAGACTTTTGACTAATTTTAAAAAAAATTTCTCCATGATAATTTTTAATTGTAGAATTTTAAGTATAAAAAGACCTGATTAAATATAAAAAACTATTTGTGTTCTCCATTTTGTGTATGCTTCCATTCTTTTTATAATCTTTCTCATCAATTTCTTTTTTTACATAAAATTTTAAATTTTGGTTTAGTGTTTATTAAATAAATATGAAAACGTTGATATTGTGAAAAATCCTTAAAAACCAACGAAGTTTCTTTTATATTAATGTAGTCAGAAGAAACTGATTCTGTGAAAAGTGTTATTTATTGTCTTATAACTACTACTTACTTGTTCCGAAAATGTAATCTTATTAACTGTGTGCCGAATAAAGCCGGCCTTTAGCAGGTTGGAGGCGTACTTTCGCGCATCTCGTCTCTCCTGGAAGCCCTCGATGTGCGCCAGCAACCAGTCAATCATATCGGTCCCGATAAACGCGTTCGGAATCGTGATCTTGAGCCACATACGATCCCGGATCTCCAGGCCGCTGTCCGGTCGTTGCATTGCCTGTACAATCTCAGACATTGGCGAGTTAATGGTGAGTGGCTCTGCTAAGTCTTTAAGAAGAAATATGAGTCGAGTGTTAGTTGTTATAATAGTACATAAAATAAAGGCAACATTGTCCCCTTATTTTGAATAAAAAGCAAGCCTTTTTTATATGGTTTATATAAGCACAAACATAATGTAAAATGTTTGCAGTTATTAACAGAAACTTCAATTATTATTACTGTAGGTCATTCAGAACATGAGCTTCCCTCTAGGATAAAAGCAAAATATGATTTACAATGCAATACTGTCGTTCATGAACTATGAGACATTATTTCAGGTAAGAAATATACACTGACAAGAATAATATATAAATATATGGCAAGTGAACAATGAAAATAAAACTAATGCTTTAAGAATACTATAATATGAGACAGGCAGTCACTAGCTATGGTTCTGTCATGGGCTATTATCAAAGTCTATCATTGTTGAGGAAGGTTAGTACTTAGTCTAGCCATGTATGCAGAAAGACTGCTAAAATTTAGGTAGTAGTTATAGTAATCATTACTATAACGATCGCGGCGATACTACTACCTTGTCATAAAGGTACTGTAAGCTGTAAAATACAAATGCATGGTATTTTTGGTAGCTAGATTACGTTGAAGGACTCTACATATCATTCTATCATACAAGGTTTAAGGTATGCATTAGAACTTTGTACTCAGGCATTGACTGTCCAGACCCACAAAAACTCAAGCAGAGTCAAAGATATCCATAACAAAAAACGAATATCCAGGGCATTACGTTATAAAATAATCAACACGCACTCCTTTTTAGTTTTTACTTGTATTCACATTTTTTCTATACTTAATTGAAGAATAGTGCTAACAGGTTGTTACTAATATATGCCAAGAGTAATTTTGTAACAAAATCAAATATAAGTTCTACAATTGTATTTTGTATGCAATTTGTTGTGGTTAACAAACTCTAGTAAACAAAACTTATAAAAATCAGGAACTTTTTATTTATTTATTAAATCATCGGGCATGTGCTTAATTTTACAATATAGTTATAAAATGTAATGTCAAACACTATTAAATCCAAAAAAATATAACATAAAACTAAGCAAAATATAAATTAAGATTGCACTGCTTTTGCTAGAGATGAGTTTAACACATCAAACTGTATAGAGTTGGTGTGAAACATCATTCTTGTTACTGATGAGAATTTATCCATGAAGAACGCGATGCCATTCAGGGTAAAACGTACCCATCCCTCCCAAAGCTCTTCTGGAATCAATTAATCCAAGACAAAAGATGAGCACAGTCTATCTGTAATTGTTTATCAGTTTGAAAATAAAAATCCTGTCAAAATCACTCCCTATGTTAGTTAAGATACCTACTCTTGGCAAAGTCATTAACTCATTGTAATTAACCTAATCAACAACATATACGGTTTCCTACCTACATATTTGAGAAATATATGCTATATTCGTTCAAGTCTGTTGGGTATTACTCATAAAATGGGATGACCTCAGACAATTACTACTTTTTAACTGCTTAAGCTTTGTTACAGCAGAAATCAATGTGTTGAACAAATGTAAGTTTAGAGTCAAAATATACTCCTAGATCTCTTTATAACACTTACATTATCAATTAAAAAATCAAAAATTTAATATTTATTTAAACATGAAAATATTGTTCTCCTGAATAGTATGTATTTACATTTACCTAAATTAAGTTTCATACCAGTATTAAACCACTCTCCAAATCTTTTGATGTCATCTTGCAGATAATTTACTATTTCTGGGGAGTCTATTACTTTGAATATTTTCCTATTACTTTGAATATTTTCAATTCATCAGTACATAATGATGTCACTATAGTGAAAGCAAATAACATCATTTACAAAAGTACTAAATAAAAGAGGTGCAAGATGATTTGAAGTACTTTAGAAGTAACAGTGAAAAGGTCAGAGCAGAAAGTTTTGATTTTAACAATTTGTTTTGCTACCATTTAGATAAGAACCTAGCCAGTTCAAGAGTACACTCCTACGCCATAGGGCGATAATATCCAAAGCCTTGTAACAGGCTGTATATATTGAATCAATAATACATCCTTTCTTCAATGCTCCCGATATTGCTTGCTCATAAACCAACAGTTTTGTTGTGATAGAACGACCAATAATGAGGCCATGCTGTTTGAATGTTAATATATTTTTGAAACTCTCAATCAAAAATTCTAAAACAATAAATTTAAGTATTTTTGGGAAGTGCAATATCAAAGATACTGGTCGACAAATGAAAATTTTCAGAACTCCTGTCTGATCTGAAGACGTCGAGAGAGAGCAAATACACAATTTTTCATGAAATATGGTATCATTCCACCTAAACCTGGCCCCTTTTCAATGATAACATTATTTCATTTTTCAAAAATATCAGATTTTCACATTCATGAATTCTGTTGTTGGATTTTAATAAACAGACAAAAAAATGTTCTGCAATTGACAGAACACAGAGACAGCAAATACACAATTTTTGATAAAATATGATGTGATTCCATCTGCGTCTGGCATTTGTCAATATTAACATTGTTTAGCTTTTCAAAAATATCAGATATTTTCACATTCAGGGAATTAATGACAACTACCCATTAAATCACAGGTTCAAGATCTCACATTTTTTAATGTTGGATTTTCACAAACAGACGAAGAATGCTCTGCAAAACGATTCACAGAACAAGGATCGATGGAATTTCATTGCTTAGTCTTTTCTGACCCACATACTTCCAGAAGCTTCTAGGACCTAGCTGAATAATATTTTCAATTTTATTTGTATAATTCATGCATAACCTAACCGTCTGTGTTTTACACAAAGAAAGAAGACTTCAGAAAGAATAATAATCTTCAAGGCTATCAGTTTTATTGAATTTTTTATGTGCCATTTTCTTTTGGAAAACATTGCTTTTCAGTTCCATATCAAACCATGGAAATATGTAATTATTTTTAATTTTAATACCCAGATTCCAATTAATCTGAGTACAAAGTAATAGTATCATTTAAAATTTCTTAAAACACACATACATCACTTTCTACTTGGCTAGCATTAAAACATAGATCCCAATTAGTAAATAACAAAAATTAATTCATTCCCTAAACACACATTTTAAAAATCAAGAATCTCATCAATCTCAACAATAATGATATCATACACACAACAAATACAATATTGCAACAGATACATTATTGCATAGATTTTCTTGTTTAGTATGTAACATTTTGGTAATATATTTTTGAAATTTCTACACCTGTCTAATGCTGACTCTGGTCTCTGTGGTTGAGCAGATAATATCTAGAATAATTGTATGTTGGGTCTCGTGAAATCTAGACAACACAGCATACCTGTTAAAAATAAAGTCTCTACAAAAAGGCAAGAAACCTTTTTCAATTTCAGATACCTATTTACTATCGATTCCAACTTTGAATGAAGTTGTGTTTAATATTCCGTTGAGTATTTCTGCTATTCATGACATCTGTAAATAATGACATTGTCAACCTTTTCTATTGCTGAGTTAATATCTCTTTCCACTTTGTTAGTTATTTTATCGTTCTTTTCGTATTTATCTGCTCAATTATTAGTTTTTTTCTTTAGATATATCATTATATTTGATTTTCCACTAGTTTTAGTAAAGAAATCCATCAATTCTGTGTTTGTGTTTTTGATGATATCAACAACTGAATCTAGATTTCAAATAATTGTATCAGACTGCATTCTAAGCTGTTCATCTATGTCAGGGATTTTGCGCTGGTTCTCAACTTTTTTTATGATAGATTATTTATTGGAATCACCAAGAAGATGTATCTATATACTCTGTCCTCAGTAATGACAGTTTTTATCACAATTTTAAAATGGAAAAAAGTACAATTAAATATGTCTAGACCTCCAATACTTCTAGTTAAATGATACTTGTAACATGCACTTGATATTATTCTGAATAAATTGGTACTGTATGATAAATATTAGAAAACAATTAGTTTTTAGAAATAATTGATGTCATATATGCGAAAGTTAACTTTAATTAAAAGATAATAGCAATTTTCTAAATTAATATATAATTTTGAAACAAAAACTACCCTAACCTAACCTAGACTATGCTCTTGCATTTTCTAAAAATTAATTAAGAAACCACTTGAGATGAAAAGCATGATCATATCTTTCAGGTAAAATACTTCATCTAGACAGTAGTAAACATACTTCAGCATGTCTATGTAGCTTTAATGTTACTTTTTATTAGAAAACTATAAGAACAAGAAAATCATTATTTTTAACTTTTTTTTTATTGAATCATAAACGCCAAAACTCTCGCAGATTCTAGTACCATTTTAGATATGATCACTATATAAAAGGTCAACATTATAATACACAAATAATAAGTGATTTTTATAAACATTATCAGCACTTCTTAGAAATTACCATTTCACAATAACTCTGAAAGTCAACTTGTATTTCAATATTACCAATCATTCAAATCTGTACCCTAATAACCAACTTTTATTTCGCCAAATCTTTGTGATAAAAAAACCATATTGAAGGTTTCTGTGAATTTTAAATAATTCATACGGTTCAAATAAGAGAAACAAAAAAAACATGTATGATTTATTTATAGAATATACATTATATGTAATTAGACAGAAACATCCAAGCAAAGCAACAAAAAATAATGAAAACCAAAAACAAATGAAAATATGTTAAATGTAACCTGTGCTAAACCAAAGCAGCGCAGTGCTAAATACCTACCAGAACCTAGAAGACACTCACGTTCATTAGCTGGGATGGTACTTGCAATAGAAGTGCTGGAGACTGTAGAACTGCTAGGAGGTCTTGCCACTGGATCACCTCGTACAGCAGCTGTGTGTGCTACCCATGCTCCTAAAAGTACATTTTAGAAAAAAAAAAGGGAAATAGAAAAATGTGAGTAATTTACATTTACTACTTCAGTTAATTACTGGAACATCTACACTAGTTATCATAAATCTTGATATAACTTACCAGGATCTATAGGTCTTACAGGCTCTGTTCTGGGTATAGTAAAGTATCCCTTAGGGTTGGGATCCCAACATTTTGCCACCACCAATTTTATAGGACTAAAAAAATAAAATAAAAAGTATTAAAAGCTAAACTAAAAAAACTATTCTATTCATAAACTAACACTGCTTACCCTGGTTTTTGGACCACTTCCCGCAAAACTTTGACAGCCTCATCATTTGACATATTCTCAAAATTGACATCATTGACCTGTAATATCATATCACCTGGTTCTATCCTACCATCTAAAGCTACGGCACCACTAAAATGTTAAATAATGTTGCGTACAAATTCAAAAGGTTTTTTGTTTTAATCTTTACTGGGCATTTTAATTATTTAAAATCTTGCTTATATATTAACAGTTACCAAAATGGCTATGAAAATAAAAAATAATTGCTCTTACCCTTTCATTATAGATCCTACATATATTCCACCATCACCACCTTTATTACTCTGTCCCACAATTGATATGCCAAGAAAATTGACAGTGTCCATATTTAATGTTACAGTAATAATGTTTAATGACATAGTAGAGTCAGTTATGCTTGAATATGAACTAGTCCGGGACATAGCCTATAATAAAAATAATAATTATAGTTGTAATAAGTATAAATAACCAAATGATACATCCAAATATGTCAAGTTCTTTATGTTACAGACCCTTCAAAGTATTTTAAACTAAAGGTCGAATTTAATGTTCAATTATTAAACTTTTGGTTCTGGTGAACTATTTTTACAATAACTTAAATGTAATTTTGTCTGTTTTGCTTAAAATTCTGTATTTATTCATATTTTAAAGTATTATAATTAGCGCAGTCTAGCCCAAGAAGTATAGTATATAAATAAATCCATTAGACATATCCACTACTGAACAAGAAAAACCGGGAGGCTAATATTAAAGAAGTTTCAATATTGTACATCACGATAAACAGCTACATTACAAAAAACAGAGATATACAAAACTGAGCAGACCTTCTAGCTGTTAATATAAGAAGCAATTTCATTAAAGCATAGTTGGATACACCCCTCTGAATAAAACCCAGATTATGACAGAACCAGACCTAGCGCCAGTAAAATAAAAAGTTTATATAAATTACATGAGGAAAAATTAATATATTGCAAAGAAACATTTTTAGACGATGACTTTTTAGTAATAATTAGTAAAAAACTAATCTGTTAAATAACACCAATTTTTGAACTACCCTGGATAGTATTGCCAATATTTTTATGTTACTGAGGTGTCCAATATATCATTTACATCAAAACTTAAAACAAAACAGGTTTACTTAAACTATTTTTTCTTTTACCTGTAACCTTTGCTTCCGTCGCCTTTGAGGTCTTTTTCTACCAGCAACATGGAGCCGACTCACGCTAGAACATTCCGAAAGTGCTGTATGTCTACCAGTAGTTTCAGATTGAAAACTGGTTGTTTCTATGTCTGAACTTACTATAGAAGCAGTCTCATATACTCTGTAAAAAAATTTTAAGGAAATATTTGTACAAAGAAAACTTTCAATAATTAAAATATAATATATGCTATGAGCCACATTTAAGTTCAAGTTTAAAATATACTTTTTATTAAACATTAATAGAATCTTATTGACAAAGCAGAAGAAAATAACCTCATAGTATACTTATAAAAGTTAGACTTGAAATTTAGAAAATACAACAAAAAAGAGAGTTGCTATTTAATAAGAAATAAAAGTTAATAAGAGAAATGATATGAATATAATTAATTCTATCAAACCACTATCCTTAAATATATATGGAAACTTTGCTTTAAAAAATACAATTCTTATAATTAAATTTAAACAGATAAAACTACAAATATTGTGAGCAAACCATAATAAATCATAATGTTAGGTTTGATCAAATGACATGTTAAATTTAAAGTTTGGTTACAATTTTCAGGTTTTAAAAATGTAATGAACAACTATCAATAATGATGATATGTGATTTAAATGAAATAAGCGAAAAATATGACATATCTAGATAATCCTCGTCTGACACAAGACTCAAGCAATTTAACCTCCAATACTCCAATGACATATTAATTTATAAAAAACAAAAAGTATCAAGTGGTTGCTTTCAACTACAAACATATTCCCATCCCGGTCATTCATTAAAATTTGATTTAACAATAATTATTACCTATTCTATACTGGTAATATAAAAAAAAAATTATCAGTTAACGATATTAACCTGAAATAGTACAAACACTTCCACATCTATAATTTTTAGAGCTACTTACAAAATTGCAGCAAATTTTAGAGAAAGAATATTTTCTAAATAAACACCTAGGATCGACACATTAAAACAATCTTACCTTGGAAGGTGTCCATTGATTCTGGAAGAGTATTTATGGTGTCTTCTACCTTGCCTCGAGCTGATTATGGATTCAGTGTCAGTGCAAACCGATTCGGGGGCTTGTGGTGGCAATCGGGGCTCAACTGGATGTGAAACACTATCTGTACACTGAGAACCACCATCTGATTGATTGGATCCATCAGCAGACACCAACTATAATATCCATACAATAAGTGACATAATTTTATATCATAAATTTCAAATTGTAAGCATTTGATTTTAGAGTTATGAAAAAACCTTTCTTGCTATTTGGCTTTTTTTGAATACTTGATAAATTTATGGGATCAGAAGATCAACATATTTTTATTTATCAAAAATCTTATCTTACCAAATCCTGGGTGTTTGGTTCTCTTCTAGCACAAGGAAATAACTTAGGCACTAACAGATTTTTATTATGAATAAAACAAGATCTACTGTGAGTTAATAATTCTGCTTGTGACACATCAATTTATAAAAATATAGGACCCAAAGGTTTTTGCAAACTGGAGTTTTTTGGATTTAAAACCTGTTTTTTTCTCTGAATCTCGTTTTTTGTTTTTGAAGTCATTTAATGCATAATGACAGCTTTAAATCGTAGTTCATAGGTATTAAAATTATAATATACACTGCTCAAAAAATTATCAACTCACATCTCTAATTAATGCCTCATTTATAGTCACATTTTACTGACAACTTTTTAACCCAAAAGATGTTAAAGTGTATTATAATACAGTTTTCTCAATTTTAGATATTATTCTAAATCCAACTTTTTAATGTGCTTTAAAGACAAATTAAGAAATGTTTTATTTTCATAGCTACAGAGGTTTATTATGATGTTTTAATCAATACATCCAGATTTTTTGGAAAAAAAAAGGTATTTATAATATAAAAATAAAATTGAAAAATACTAATATGAAAAGAAACACTGTAAGATTTAGTAGAAAATAGAAAATTTAAACAGGATTTCTTCTTGTTTAATTGGTTTAAACCAGTTTTTTTTGTTGAAACTAATTGGATTTAAATTCTCAGATTCTTCACTACATCAAAATAAAAAAATATGGTAAACTAATAATTGCAAAATGTACTTACCCAACTAACTACCCTGCCATTGAAACATGGAAGATGTGCAGTGTCTTCTATAATTTCTTCTTTAACAACACTGAAAAAAAAATGCATTTTAGGTAGGTACACTTCCCTATGCACATTAAATTAAAAAGAATCACTATATATGACACATTCACAACATCTATAACTTTAATTTCCACTATATTACACTAAATCAAAACAATTGTCATGGTTTAATGTAGTAGCGTGGAAATTAAAGTTATAGACGTTTTATTCAGTGTATAATGTATTTCCATCAAGTATCGGCTAACTCAATTGAATTTACATTCACATATATACATAATTAATAATTTTTTAATAGAAAATTTCTTGTCTGTTACTTATTTACTAAATGTGTCTAAGTTCAAAAGGAAATTATTCCTATTAAAAAGTAAAGTACTGCCAAATAAAGAAGAATTAACGAATCTAGATATGTCCTGTGCGATCAAAGTCCCGAGATAGTTGCTTGCAAAAATCAACTTGACATTCTGTCAGTTCTGGATAGGGGTGGTGAGGGCTTTTTTAAGACTTACAAAAAGAAGACACATGAATACAATTCACTACCAAATTCCAGGGCAGCATGATATAGAGATTATATAAACAATGCTAACAATAAATTGAAATGTATTTGGCAATTAGTAAGAGGATTAAAGGGAGGAACTGCTAAGGGTAGTGACTGTCAGATTCTTGGAGATCCAAATACTACATGTAAAAATTTTCCCAACTTTATCACTCATGCAGCTCCAAACCTTCTAAAAAATCTAACCCGAAAAGAATTCACGTGTCTCATTGCTGTTAATAGGAACTCATTTTTTTTCAGTGTCATAAAAGTTCCTGAAATTTTGAGTACTGTGTCAAAGCTAAAAAATTAAATGAGCTTTAGCCATGATGAAATGTGAAATGGCATTGTACAGTTTGCAATTCCATTGTGCCATATTATTAATTAGTCTTTTAAATATAGTATTTTCTAAGGTAAGAATCTGAAATTACTCCTTGTGAAACCTTTATACAAAAAGGGTGATACAGTTTCTGCAAAATCTTCAAATTGCAATGTGTAGTAGATTATTAAAATTCTTCTATAAAGAAAAAGTCAAGTGCCACCCTTACAGCTATTTATTGACATGTCTATGAAAATGTATTTTTTCTTGTGATTAATAAACATAAATAAAAAATAAAAATAAATTTCATCAGGAAAATGTTTAGACCTTTCAAGGTCCAGGATTAGAGAACATGCACTGATTTTTATTAGGTCCTATTTACTAGGCCAAGTTCAGATTGCTTCTCATTGTGGCTTGGGCAATACTGAAGAAAAAAATTTTATAAATGAGGATTTATGTCCAGATGTAAAAACCTTCTCCTAAGCTCTAGAAGAATAAAAGAGAATAATTATAAATTTGAATATGGTAAACACTCCAAATATTTTGTAAGAAAGCAAGAAGATTCAGAGATAATAAAAGTAAAGGATAGTGAACTTTTGGAAAATTTATTGATTTAAAATGATGTCTTCAATTAGCATAGATGCTTTTAATGAACATTATAAAAATACTGGTGGTACAATGGATATTTTGTAAGCAGAGACAAGAGACCAGGAGAAACCTGGACCTATATGGACTTAGCATTAAAATTTCGGATAAGACTATGACATGGCTGTGTTTGATGCTTGTGCTGACTTCCAGACAAATGTTGTGAAAATTATTAATTCTAACTAGTTAACTAGTTATTTAAAATTTAACTGATAAAAAAAACGATTTTCTGGTAAATCTTTAACTGGTTAATTAATTGATTTGGATAATTAATTAACCGGGTTACCAGATTTTGTTTCAGGGTAGGGGTAGGGTCTGAGCTGTTAATTAGCTGTTGGCTAAAAAAAATTGTCATATATGAATGACTATATACGAGGGTTTGTTGTTCGGGTGGAGGCTCACAGATTGCTTAATTGAATTTTCATTAACCAATCAGACCAGTTAACCACACAACCGTTATTCAAAAAGATGTTTTCTTGGTTAACCTTGACAAATTTTAACTGGGTAACTGTAACCTTTGACAGCACTACTCCAGACTACATTTTTTCTGGATATGATAGATATACTGCTCCAAGCCTTGGCTAAACAAAATATGCGTTATTGGGAGACATTCGGGGTACTCAGCACAAATGGTTTTTAAGTTACCTAAATTAAAGGAAGCAGTTTGTAGCAATAAACAACACAACAAAGGAAACTGTTATCTGTGCAGTGCTCTAGGGCTCTGTATTGGGGCCAACTCTCTTCTTAATGTATGTGAATTCTATATTTAAGCTAAGACTTAATGGAGCAATTAAGTTGTATGTAGACGACTCAAGAATTGTGTATTTGGACAATAATAGAGAAACATTTATTAAGAATGACTTGATTACTTTAAGCAAGTGATTGGTCACACACAAATTCAATTTAAATATTGATAAACCCTCATACATGTTTGTCGATGGAAAGGCCTCTAATGACAATCAACTGAATCTACCCATAAAATTTGGTAATCACCAACTCAAAAAATATATAAAGATGAAATCAATTATCTTACCTTATGAATAGATTAGAAACTTTCCTGGGGCAGATATGTCGGATATGTTAGGAGTAGAATAGCAGGTTTTGTGGGTGTTTTATATCATATTGGGTACATTTTAAAATTAAGGATCTGCAAACAGTTATACTTTAGCACATATAAAGCCATTTGCATTACCTATTATCTGTGTGGTGTACTGCAGATGATATAAGGTTGAATCCAATATGTGTTTTGTAAAATAAAGTAATAAAGAGAAACTTTAAACACCAAATAGGCACCAAACTCACCTTCTGTAACATACAAATTGACCCGACAAAGAATCCAATTGTAGATGTTAGCAGCTTTAAGTACCTTGAAGTTTATGCGGATAAAAGGCTTAAATACGACCAACACATAATATATTTAACTAAAAAAAAATTAAGGTATTATTGCTCACATTTTACGTTCTTATTCTAGAAAACTCCTGTTTTACAAAATACTAATCGAACTTTTGTTAAGGTCTGGAATTCTATTTTATTATTAAATCTAGCTTAAAGTTTGTCAGAATTCAAAGGAGAAAATAATATTCAAAAGGCCAAAATTTTACTTTACCAGTTCATTCTACTCTGAAGAAATATGTGATGTAAACCCTCCTTATTTACTGACAACTTGTCTTTGCATTCACAAAAATTTAACAAACAGACTTTCGTAAACCACAAATGTCAGACCAGAACTAGGTAACATAAATAAATATATAACACCACAATACAATAGAAGTTTAACCATTCATTCAGTTTTTTGTCTAGCTTGTAAGTTTTATAATTTGTTACCAAATGATACTCCCGGTATTTACATAAATAATTTGGAAAACTCAATTGAATGCCCAATCATTGAGAAATAAGGTGACATACTGTGTGCGAGTACAGATTCTGATGCTGTAGTGACTGCAGACAAACTTCAATTCCGGAGAAGAAACTTTTTCTAATATCACAGGTTATCACTTGACCTATGTAACTAGGGACAAATATGTGGAGCTTCTTGATACAAAAATTGAAAATTTTATTACTATGCGTAGGGATAGTTGGATTCTGGGTGACTTCAATGTTGATCTGCTAGTGAGTAACAGTCATAATCAGGCACTTGAAGTTCTATTAAGTTTCAACAACCTGACAGTTTTCAATACGGCTATTCCTACCAGAGTAACATCAAACACAGAAAACTTAATCAATCATGTCTTAACCAGCCCAAATAGTGACAAAGAAGCAACTGCAGCAATAGCTGATGGATTGTTTGGAGAGAACAGATTTCAATTTCTTCAACTGAAACATAAAACAGCCCAAAATAAAGGTAGAAAGAACACATGCTCTTACTACATCCATGTCCGAATGGATTGATCCGGGTAATCTCTGTGGTGAAGTGATACCCTCATACTCAGTAAATCTAAAGCAAAAAACTTCTAGGGAAAGGTTTACAAAAAAAGAGTGTCCCTTGGTTTAATATATACCTACATAACTTATTAAAAACCAGATACTATCACTACAAGAGACACAAGCAATTTCCTGGTAGTGAATATCTACTTAAATTTGTACAAGGTTGCCCAAGAATCTCTTAAGATGTCTACTGAGAATGGCAACAAGAAATACTATGAAGAACAAATAGGATCAGTGGGAAAAACACAAAAAAAATCTGGGGTATACTAAATAATATAATACATAAAAAATTATGGAAATCAGTAGAAATCAGGAAGTTTAATAGCGAAAACGAGATTTATTTAGATACACAGAGTATTGATGAAGAACTTCACAAGTAGTTCACAGCTATAGGACCTAAATATTTCAAAATACATATACATTTCATAGTATAAATACAATTCTACAATAATTCACATAATTTTATGATTGTTATTTTAAGACAGTACCTAGATGTACAAATGACATCTGTATGTACTCCATGTGTTGACTATAAATAATATGAAGTTTCGAAAGAATAAACATTTAAGAAAATCAAAAAAATCCCATGATAATGATCAATCAACCAAGTATAACTAAGCCTATAAAACCCAATAGAGAAAACATATTGCCACAAAAAAGGTTGTTGTAGAATCAGCATAATTTGAAGAAAAAAAAATTAAATATTAAGTGTTAAATTATGCTAAACATTAGTCATCAAGAATCACCCTGAAACACACCAACAACAAAAGCGACCACAACATGATTAGGGCTGATCGCTATAGTAAAGGAGAAAAGAGATCCAAATTTGAAAGAATATAAGCCTTACTTTTCTTGTTAAACAACTTTAAGTTATGTGCTAACTTTATATCAGGAGATATCAAGTTGTAAAATTTGGGAGCTAAATAAGTAACAAAATGCAGATTTATGGTTCTATTACTCATAGGCAGTGTTAAGTTATTGTTTGCATTTTGCCTTGTGTTGTGTTCATGTTGTACATAAGTCTGTAATCTTTTATTTTTGTAAACAAAGGAGCAGGCTAATTGTATATATAAAGAGTTCAAATTATTAATTTCCTGATTATACAATCTGTTTGTAGGAAAAAGTCTGTTTCTCTTATAAATTATTCTCAAAATATAATTCTGCACTAGGTTTATTGGAAGCAGATTAGATTTGTATGCCCCTCCCCATATTACAAGTCTATACCTAAGTAAGGATTCAATTAAAGATTTGTATATTTGTGTCAATAATTTGGTGTTAAGGAATTCCCTCAAAATATAGAATTTGTATATTTTATTTGTGAGATATTCCACATGATCTGTCCATCTGAGGTGTTGGTCAATAAATATTCCGAGATATTTTGTCTTTGTTACTGCCTGGATTTCAAAAACAGCACTATTGTCACAAGTTATCTTATTAAAAGTTGGCCTATTCACTGACGTTATGGAGAAAGGTATGTAATTTGTTTTACTGATATTGAGTGACAGTCCTCGTGCATCCAGCCAGTTTTTAACTTCTTTAAATCCGGTTTCAGTTTTGGTTTTAGTTTCGTTCCAGGTATTACCAGAGAAAAGAATTGCAGTATCATCTGCATATGATATGATTTTGCCATTAGTGCTTAAGTCCAATAACGAGTTTATGTAGCTAATAAAAAGAATTGGGCCTAGAATTGTCCCTTGCGGGACACCGATTTGGATTTTCAAGGCTGTACTGAGCTCACCGTTTACTCTGACACTGGTTGTGTGGAACAGTGTCAAATGCCTTCGAGAAATCAATAAAGACAGCAAGACATTTTCGATTGTTATTTAGATTTTTAATAACTTCAGATGTCAAACAGTATATAGCCTCAGTCGTACCAAGTCCTTCCCTAAAACCAAACTGATTTTTTGACAATATATTAAACGCATTATAAAATTTGGTTAACCTATCCTTGAGACACTTTTCAAATATTTTAACAAAATTGTTGATTAAGCTAATTGGGCGAAAATTTTCAATTTTTTTCTTTGAACCTGACTTATGTATAGGTACAATAACTGACTGTTTAAAATGCTTGGGTACAATTCCACTTTTAAAAATAAGATTTATTATATGAGATATGGGTAACACTATGTCCAAATGAACAAGTTTAATAAGTTTTGATGTGATATCATCCATTCCCGGAGCACTATCATTTTTAAGAGAGGCGATTTGTGTTATATTTCCTGCTCAGATACAAGGGTCAAAAACATAGAGGCATTATTGTTTTTAATTTTAGTGGTAATGACAGAAGTATTAATGTTCTTTACCATTTTAATACTAATATTAGTAAAATATTCATTGCAATGGTTGGCCATTTGAATGTTATCATTAAAAGGTGTGTTGTTATCATTATTAAGGGTAAGACACTCTTTTTGTTACCTACATTAGTAGCATCTTTTATAATTTTGTACATATTTTTAAGGTTGTTTTTGTTGTTTTCAATTTGTGTCCTATAGTAATTAAATTTTTGTATTTTTAATAATTTATTCAAATGATTTCTATAATGCTTATATTCAATTTCCAATGCTGCTGAGAATTTTCTTAAGAGATTTTTCTTTAATTTGTCTCGATGTTTTACTGAGTTTATTAATCCTTTTGTTATCCAATCTTTAATTTTTTTATTAAGTCTATTTTTTGATTTACATATAGTTATGGTTTCTTTTTTTATTTTTGTAAATATATTAATAAACATGTCCGTGGCCTCATCTGAGTCATCAGAGTTTAAGACTTCTTCCCAGTTCTGGGTTGCAATTTTCTCTTTAAACAACCTTTCATTAAACACACTATAGGTGTTTTGGGATGGTTTTATTATTTTATCTGTTTGTATTTTATTGTTATGTATGGATAACATTATTGGTAGGTGATCAGTGGTATCACTTTACAATCTAAATGATTTAAAAATTAGATTTTGACTTCTTAGTTTTTGCCTTATGAATATGTGGTCTATGCATGAGGACGTATTGTTAGTTATTCTAGTGGGAGAGTTAATATAGGAAAGAAAACCCTGTTGCCCCATTACAGACAAATATTCATTAACTATGTTACTTTGTCTATCAGCAATGTTTATGTTAATATCCCCTGTGTAAATTTCAATAGAGTGACAGATATTTTGTTTAAAATAGGTTTGGAGATCCTCAATAAATAGATGTTCTATGATAGGTGGGGGTTTGTATACGGCTGTGATGCCCAAAGTAAGGTCTTGGAAGGTTAAGACTATTCTACTGATATTTGCTTTTGATAAGCTAAATTTTATATGTTTCACCTCAGCATTGATTTCTGACTTAATAAATGAGATTACCCCATCGTTTCTGTTGTAATCTCCCTTGTTGTAGTATGTTTCATAACCTGGGATCTGAAAACTCACATCAGACAATTGAAAACATTCGCTCAAAACAATAATGTCACAAGAGTAAAGATTAAATTGTTCATAAAGTAATAGAAATTGATCAAAGTTTTTTTTAATGCTTCGAATATTAAGATGTAGCAAGTTCAATATTTTACCATCCCCTAACCTTTGCAAAAGTATGTCATCTACAAGTGTATCCTGCTGATCCGCACCAATCAACTTCATGTCTTCCAGCACTTTTTCCTCTAAAGGTGTGAAATTTCAGAAATCAATAAAGTCTCAAGAGCAAGGATATCTCTATGAAGAAATTGGCATGGATCTAGGGGGTCAAAAATTAACATACCATAATCCCCCCTGAAGCTAACAAATGTTTGTACCAGAATAATATTAACAAGACAATTTCTAATACTAATGTTTATGTTAATTAAATTTAAAAGCCTTTCATCAAATACAATTTGTGTTCCAGTAGCAACCCTATTAACAATGTTGTTTGTAAGTATAATATTAACATAAAGGACTTCCAAATTGTTTAAAGTCTCATCTAATGGATAACTATTATTACTATTGGCCATAGTCAATTTTACCTCTAAGTACTTCTATCTATCTATCTATTTTATGATAAGACTCGAGGCTTTCTCAGACGTTTTTCAGCTTCCCTCTGTAGTTTAACTATATCTTCTTTGGTTTTTTTCCATTCTTATGATTACATTCCAGTGCATTTGCGTAAGTAGGAAGTAGAACTTGGGAAGCATAGCTTAGTGTAGGTTCCATGTTTGAATTTTTGTTTCTTAAATCGGTATTTTTCAATATAGAATCGAACACGCTTTTTTTTTAGAATTTCCATTTCTGTTTTATTTTTTAGTGCCAAAGTTTTGAGATCCTTACACTCCTGTTTCACTGTTTCTAATGTTTTGATTATATATGGCATTCTTGTTAATAATTGTTTACGTTTCGCAAATAAACAGTAGTATTCGTTTTTGCAATGGGATAACTCACATTTCAGAAGAGCTTAGAGTCATACATTGCTTGTGGATTTTCTCTCGACAGCTATCACATTCATAGCACTCTTTATCAGTAATTTCTTGTAAGCATTTAAAACATTTTACTTCATTGCTATCCATGATGTATTTCTTTTGGAGCAATGCTGTTATTGCCTATTGCAATGCGTTTGAGTAATTTTTGAGGAAAATAGAAATTCCAGCAAAAAAACCTCAATTACAAGCACTGAGTAACACAATTAATTGTTTTATTTCACGTAATAAACACACTATACAAAAGATAACCTTATTGTTTTGTTTTTCCTTTTCACAGCCCAGACGTTATATGTTCGAGTTTAATTTTCGCGATTTCAAAGTCACCATTCTGCAAAATATTCATCTCCAGTGTGATGAAAGGTCCAATTGTCAATAATATTTCGTTTATTATTTAAAAAGTATGTTGATTTTTGCGATGAATTAGGATTTCACGGGACTAGCGATTTTCACTACTACTGATAAGATATAGGTTATTCAAAAAAAAAAAATTGCCTCAGACATTACCAAATATCCCTAACAATACTCCTCCAATGCCACAAGCTGCAAAAAATATCTTCTACTGGGAACCCACAGAGCCAATAAAAATTAATAATATAATAAAACATCTAAAGTAGAGGTAAAAGCCCAGGTATTGACAAAATCTCTGTGGACATAACGAAAGAATATAGACGTGAGATGTCCAGCATCCTAAGTACTTTGGCCAATCATAAAAGGAATTGTCCCAAATTCACTTAAAATTGCTAAAGTCATCCCAATATATAAGGGGGGATGGTACTTTGGCAGAAAATTAATGACCCATTTCGATACTATCAGTGATTTCCAAGGTGGTGGAGTCATGTGTGAACCACACATATGGATTTAGAGAGTATAGTAATAGAACAGCAGCTACAACAGATTTAATAACTAACATAATAACTGACATTGATAAAGGATTGGCTGGTGTCCATGTGTCACTTGATTTAAAAAAGGCATTTGATAAGGTTAACCACCATCTTCTACTATCTATATTGGAGTCACAATCAAGGGACTACCGCTTAATTGGTTTAGAGATTATCTTACAGGGCGACGTCAATGTGTTTGTGTAGGCTCTATATTGAGATTAGTATTAAAAGGGCAAGAACTTCTGCTGATGACATGTGTCTAGTGTACTTTGGGAAACAAAAGGATATGTTATGGAAGATATTGGACATGATCTTAATCAAAAACTAAAAAAAAAAAAGTGGAATTTTGGGAAGAAGATGTCAGTATCTTACATTACATCACCAAAAGTTAATATATTATTCACTGATATATTGTCATCTGAAGTAATTGACTCTTATCTGCTGGGACATTGTGTGATTGAGGGTAACGAGAAGGCAGATGAGCTTGCTAGACTCAGAGCCACCAGCACATATGTGGGACCAGAACTGGCTTAAAACATTACTAACTACAGCAGATAAGGACTGCACTCGATGAATGGGTGCAGCAAGAACAGCGACGTGAGTAGGACCAGTTTGAAAGTGGTAGGCAAGCTAAAGAGTTCATTGTGAAGCCAGATAAAGGCGAACAGAGTGGCTTTTAATGCAGGACAGGAAGACCCTGAATTCCATCATAGGAGTAGTAAAGGGGCACTGACGATTATAGGTATTGAGGAGGACTTTACCTGCATGGAGTGTCAGAAGGAGGAGGAAACTCCACTCCACTCCCTGTGCACGTGTGAAGTATGAGCAAGACTACGCCAGGTTATTTTTGGCTTGGCACTACGGTCTTGCATAGGAATGCAATCAAGGAACTATCCTGGAAAGATATCCAGACCTATATAGGAAGGACAGGTACATTTAAGGATTGAAACCTAGTGGTGGATGGTGGAGGGTTGAGGGAGGGTCTGGGGTAGACTGAAAGGGTCTTATAGGTCTACCAGTTAGGTCTAGACCTCCCCCAACTACTACTACTACTGACTCCTATCTGGGTAAGTGCAAATGAGAATAAGATACATCCTCTTTGAGTTTTACTAAATAGCAATTCAGTCACTAAAATATCACATTCTCTTAAGGACACCGCATATGAAGAGAGGCTGAAAGTGTTTGGCCTGCCCACACTGCAAGAGAGAAGAGATAGAGGAGACCTAATAGAAACATACAAAATACTTAATCACAATTATTCTGAGGAATTAAACCTCAATTTGTTCACACCAAGCCAACTGAGAGGACACAGTAGGAAGTTAATAAAAGAGAAGTGGTCATCATTGGCCAGAAAAAATTTCGTTGCAAACCGTGTAGTGTACAGATGGAACTCCTTGAATGAAGAAACTGTTACAGCTCCAAACAAGAAAATTTTTAAAAACAGACTTGACAAAAACATTAAAAGCTTAAACAACAATTTAGTCTACTATGTGTGAAACTTTAACGGTAAAACTGTGATAAGAAATGTGATAAATGTCTCAAACTGTAATAGTGAAAACCAAAAATCAAAAGACAACAGTGCACAGTGTAGCGGATTCATTGGCAAAGCTACTTACTGCTGCCTGCAACAGCATAATGAATAATAATAAAATAAGGCAGTTAAAAGAATATTTAATTATCCTCGATTGTATCAGACAGAAAATCTATACCTGCCAAATAAAATAATGGATATATAAAGTATGTATACCTCAATGTATACATACTAGAGTAACATGTATATTCACAGAACAAAGCTTAATGAAATGAACAGCAAACATTTATTTATTTAATGAATTCTGCATATAGGTACAGCATTTAAGCCAGTTACAGAAACCTTGATTATAACAGTACTAAACAGTACCTTAATTAATACCTCATTTGTAATAAACTAAACACTGACTTAGTTACACTAAGCAGTTCAATTGTGAGCCTGAGAAGCAAACAATTTTTATAAATAACGTCAATAAACTAAAAAAAAAAGTAAAAAGTAGTTTATTCATTATCAATATGTACAATCAAAAACGGATATACACTTAATAAATTGTCAAAAATAATACAGTTAAAAACCTGTGATATATAAATAATACAATATCAAAAAACAAAAAAAAAATCACTTACATTAGTGTATAATAAATACATAACAATTACAATATTTCATCTATTCAAGAACTCAGCTGTGGAGTAATATGTTCTGTCAATAAGAAACTTTTTTAGCTTTTCTTTAAAAACCTTTACTGAAGAATAAGATTTGAGCTCTTTGGGGAGCTTATTGAAAATTTTAACACCCATGTAATAAGGACTGGTTTGTGATATTGAAAGCCTCTTATAATCAATCACAAGATCACAGCTGGTTCGCGTCCCATAACTGTGATTGTCCATGTTACTGCTGAAATGTGATTTGTGTTGAACAACAAATAAAGCAAGTTGGTAGATGTAAAGGCTCGGCAAAGTCATTAGATTTAGCTTTTTAAAGCTCTCTCTGCAAGAATCACGGAATGATAAGCCATCCATTATTCTAACTATTTTCTTTTGGACTCTAAAAATGTTTTCAAATCCACTTGAACTGCCCCAGTACAGTAAGCCATATGAAAGCAGCGACTGAACCAACCCAAAATATGTCAGTAACTAATACTAATATTGTCAATATCTATATCATTAACATAAATATTAAAATAGTTGCACATTCTATACATTGGCGAATTTTTGTAGACATTTATTCTAGGAAAGTCCACATAAAATCTTTAAGTCTGTCTTGTGCTAGACCTGTTTATTAAAACAGAAGCTGCGAGAGAATATCAGGGCAGGATATTCTATTTAAAATCTTGAACATATACAAGAGGCATGGTTTTATTCAAAAATATTATAACAGATTAAAATGGCTATAAACCTGTTTTCCAAATTTTTAAAAAAACATATATTTTAAAAACTCTCTTTGTACTCTCTCAATACTTTTACTCCTCACATCATAATTTGGAGACCAAATTAAACTGGCATATTCTAATTTAGGTAGCACAAGTCTATCAAACAACTTTAAACAAATGTCAACTTTAAAACTTTTCGAAGATCTGATGATGAAACCCAAGATTCGATGAGATTCATTAATCTTATATTATTATATCAAATAACACTCCCAAACCTTTTTGGGTAGAGGTCTGCTCATACAACTGTCTACAAATAATTTCTGCCACAACTATAGACTGAGGAACAACTTCCAATTAAGAACTGCCTCAACGAAGACTTCTGCAGGGCAAAGAAGTCTTTTAACAGAAGGAATTAGGCTATATAATTTTATTCCAAAAGATGTCAGAGACCAAAGAACAGAGTTATTTAAGAGAAGACTAAGACAACTAATCTTTGATAGACACTGTAAGTAAATATAAACCTAAATTGTCCTGATATAAGTATACTAGTCACATTATTCTGTCAAAAATTTCTTTACACCAATCCTTTTTTTTTCAGTTAAATATTAGAACAGCCAAGCATAGGATTAACTGCATTACTTTTTTTTTGTTGTTAGTCTAGGATAGTACGACTGTCAATTATTTCTAAACAAATTTGCATTTTTTGAAGTTTTCTGTTTGTCATCTAATGATGAGTTTGGCTAAGCAGGTATAAGAGTTTTGGCATACTTGAGTTGCTTTTTTTGGGTAAAGATCTTATTCAGATGCACCATGTTTAACCAATTTGTGTATATTATATCCAGTAGGAATCTTTTATTTTCTTCTTAGATGACATTTCTCCTTTAAGCCCACGATAATATCCTTTAGAAGCAAGAATGTTTCACTTTGCAACCTTGTGGTATACAATCTCTTGTTTACACAGAAAACTTTCCCCACTCTCTCTATTCGATGTCATTATAGGTTTCATAGGTATTTTAAGTACACCCAAACTTTCTACATTGGCAGGTACTTCAGATGTAAACAAAGTTTTTGGATTGCAAAGGAGAGTGATGAGACTGATATCTGAATTACGCTGCAGAGATAATTGTACCATGTGTTTGTAGAACTTAGGACACCTACAGTACCATGCTTATAAATATTTGAGTGCCTTGTATTTGTCAAGCTTAGGGTAGGTTTATTTTGTACTCATTCATACTTCTGTGACTATAATACTCATTCTAGGCATAATTCAATGTGCATTTTGGTATCTCAAGGGGTGCTGAGATAAACCGGAGTACCAGGGTATTAAAAAGATGACATAACCCTGTATGGTCTTCAAACTTCCTGACAAATTGTTATAGGTTTTTGATACTGCACCCATCGGATTCTTCAAAGCCATATTGGTTTGTGCAAGTCCCAAATGTATGCTGTTACAATTTCTCAAAAATCAATTGCATATTTGATTAACATGTGTTATTATTGTATTGGTTTTTTGTGAACTGTTAATTATTTTGTGTACTAATTTAGATTGATCAAGGATTAATATTTGTTCTAATAGTTAGACTGCTAACATTTGATACAGTGTTTCCATGTGCATAATGTAATCAAGACTAAAAAGAAGTTCCACTGTTTTATATTAAAGGACTTTTATTTTGGTAAAATGAGTATTCTTACAGGACCCCCCCACATACCTATACTTAGGTAAAGATATCTGATTACAGAGAGCAAATAAACACAGTGGATACAAATCAATTTTGTATTCACTCAAGAAACTGCCACATCTATAAAGAACTCCTTTCAGTGATATTATTTTGCTTTTAATATGATGAGGATTCCAATTTAACTTTTCATCTAATATAACGCCAATACTTATATTTTGTATATAGTTTAATTCATTTCTAAGTATATGTTGTTTGTTATTTTATTTTTCTGTTTAAATAAAATGTATCTTGTCTTTATTTATTATCTAGAAGCCATTTAAAATTAAGTAAAACATTTTTAAAATTAACAAGTTAAATAATGGTGCAGATGTAATTGCCTTCACAGAAACTTGGTTAAATAGTTCAGTATATAACCAACAGTTTAACAATGCCAAACTCAGTGGATCGAATCCAATCATATTTAAGAATCTAACTTAGGACCTCTATTATCTCTGATTGAGAATAATGATATATGCCGACAATCTAATGGATTACTGTTTGCTGATGATTTCCGTCTTTTCATAGAGGTAATAAATGCCCATGATTGCAATTTTGTACAGGAGGTTATGTGACTGTTGCAAGGTAAATGGATTTAATCGTAATGTCAAAAAAGGCTCAGCAATGTATTTTGCTGCAAAAAAAAATTGTAAGCAAAGAGTATTCTATTCACTCTTAAGCAGACCTCTACCCAAAAAGATTTGGGAGTGTTATTTAATTCTAATTTAAACTTTTCAGAACACATCATGAATAAAATTAACGAATCTCATTGCTTCATCAAATCTATAAAAAGTTTTAAAGTTGTTTGATTGTCTTGTGTAACCTAAATTGGAATTATGTTAAGTCTCTACAGTATGATATGTGGAGTAATTTTTAATCTGTTAAATATTTATGAAAGGTTATTCTTGAAAATAGACAAATAAAAACATTCTTCTTGTATATTTTCAAGATCTTAACAAATAGAATTGACTATCTGGATATCACACATTTTTATTAAACAGATCTAACACAAGACATACAAAAACAATTTATGTGGACCTTCCGAGAATAAACATCTATAAAAATCCACCAATGTACAACATTTATTACAATATTTATGTTAATTGGTTAAATGCTGCAGATGCGGAATTCAATAAATAAATAACATAAATTATAATATAGTTCTAGATAATTATCGATTGACTAAACCAGTTACTAAATTCTTCAATAATTTAAGAGTTATAAACCAAAACAGTTTCATCTGTCACCTCACAGTACTGTGCTGTCAAACCCAACAAGCACAGAGTCAGTCTCACTTTTAGCACATTTATTTTTCAAGTTTTTCCTTCATGTAGTTTTAGGTAAGTAAATCAAATGAATAATGATTATCGAGAAAACACAAATTTAAACAGAGTAATGCTTCTTTCAGCAGTCTCAAAACTTCTGTGAAATTGAAGCAATTAGGTACCGGCTCCAAATTTTTATATCTTGTTTGCTTAAGTATACTGTAGGTGCATTGTATGGAAAATATTGAAGGAGATAAGTTATTTTCTTCAATACAAAAATATAATTAAAACTTTGATTTCGATTTCACCATAAAAACATATAAAAGGGACACAAATTGAATTGAATGAAAGTAGTAAAAATCTATATTTAGAATTAATTAAGTGTCCCTTTAGGTATTTATTTTAGATGCCAATGCTTAAAGCACTGTTTAGGAATTTATATTTAGAATTAATTGTCACTTTAGGTATTTATTTTAGATGGCAATCCTTAAAGCACTGTTCAGTTTTTCTGCAAAAAAAATCACTGGTGGGTGGACTTGTTATGGCCTTGATAATTTACTCATACAGAAATAAACTAAGATTAGAAGTTTCCAAAAATCTTTATCAGACAAATAATGTTCTCAGTCATAAAACGTATTCAAAACCAGAGTCTACATAAAAGGATAAAAAAAAGTGGTATCGTAGATAAAACCTCTTTTATTCTGCTGTCAAAAGAAAAATTAATGTATGTTTACATCTCCATATAATGGCATTTTGCAGGCATTAAAAAACATGTTCTTTTCATAAGCCTTAAATTCGACTTAATATATTCGATAAATGGCTTACATATTATGGACCTCACTGGATATTCAAAAGAAGTAATAGGATATTTACCCAAAATCATCGTCCATTGACTTGAAGAAAAACTTATAATTGGGTCTATTGAGAACATTTTTAAAGTCCGCTAAAGTCACTTTATCAGGTGATATGGGTATTTTAACTAAATAAGGAGTTTCTTCATCGTCGATGTGATAAATAACTTTAGTTTCTTCCATTTTTAAGCACTAAATTTCTAATAATTGCATCACTTTGACAGAAACAATACACTTTCCCAAGACATGGCGGCCATTTTACTCAAATTTCCTTTTCATCCCCACTCCACCCAATCAGACGAAAGTTCAATGATCTATTTTATTAAATATTTTCAGAATATTAGGTTTTGAAGATGTAGAAATCCATCAAATGAGGATTTACATAAATATGTTTTATACCCACTTGCCAAAAATCATACATTTTATTTTTTTCATAACATATATTTTCAAAATCTATAATTTAATCTTTAGATCACTGTTTTACCGGCAAAGTCAAAAATGAATTTAGAATGAAAAGTGCTCATCATAGGCGCATCATTTATTATAACAAAATCAACATACACTTTCGAAATGTAAAAAAAATGTTTATAAGATTTAAACGTATTGTTGTCTACTACTATCACAGAAATAAGTTACCTAAATTTTTGATATTGTTAGCTTTAAGCAGTCTCTTGATATTTTTGATTAGTTGTATTTATTCTTAAAGATAGAAAATTTAGCTTTTCATTCC
The DNA here is from genome assembly GCA_030620095.1 of Kuschelorhynchus macadamiae. Taxonomy (NCBI): domain Eukaryota; kingdom Metazoa; phylum Arthropoda; class Insecta; order Coleoptera; family Curculionidae; genus Kuschelorhynchus; species Kuschelorhynchus macadamiae. The sequence goes on from JAUTXW010001744.1 coordinate 3,236,442, forward strand.
AAATAATACGGTAAAATAAAAATGTTTACTAGCTATATTATAAGACCGTTGTTTGAACGTCTTCAAACAACGTCTAAATTTAATTAATGTAAGGACGTAGCCGATGCACGCATCGGACAAGTGGCCCTTCAGAAACGTACACTACAGAATGCTAAACATTCCAAATGGTACGCATTCGCAAATAACGTCAAATAAATAAATAATGAAGTCGGTAACTCTAAGAAAAAATATGTATGACATAACATAGGGACACCGGATATAACATGAATGATGAAAAGAAGAAAACATCTTTATTTTTAATAAATTTAATATTTATTTTATTTATCAAATGCTTGATATGTCGAATTTAACATTTATAAATTCAAAATCACTTTGAAAAATTGATTATTATTTAGGTTTATTAAGTTTTTCATGCGATTTTTTTAAATTTTTACCTACTCTGTTAATTTCATTCGGATACGGATACTGACACTAATAAAAATCATATTTCCTCATAAAAATGGAATGATTTCTTTTTGTTTGTTCAAAGGGAATGAATAATGATCTATAAAGTTGTCTCTCCGCCAATGGTAAATTAGTTCAGACGTCCACCATGTGTCAAAAACGTCAAAAAGTGGGACAAAAATATTTTATAAATTTTTAATACGTGTGTTCGTATGGTACCTGAATTCTATTGAATTTTTACATGTTAAAGTTAAAATTTGGCAAAAGTAAGTGGGGAAATAACTTGGCCTTTAAATATGTAAAGGAAGTTCTCTTTGTTTAATAGAAAAATTTTAAATTCCAGTTCGAAATCGGCCAAAGGAATGGAGTAAAATCAAAAAATATGGCAGAAAGATTGGGTTTGGGAACCGAAGAGAGGGTATTAAAAATAGGCCAAAGTTTTACCAATCCTAGTTCTAAAGCTTTTCATACAGTTAGGTGTAAGTATTTCGTAAATAACTGTAATATTTTTGCCACACTTCATTATAGTGTGTTTCGTTCTTATTAAAAACCCTTGGTCTTGCAAATATGCACTACTTTTATTTAAAATTACTTTTCTTATCTAACTGGTGATATAAGTGGTCATAGCGCAAATAAATTTCAAGAGATATTATTACTTTTCATGATTATAGGGCTACAAAATTGTATAGATTTATTTAAAACAGTACCTATACATACCAGAACTAAAATATTTTTTTGTTATGGAGGTAAGAATAGATTTTTTTCTTATCCCTGTATTGTTTTAACTGATGTTAAATCCTGATTTTATTTTTACAGTATTTTTGTGTAGATTTTCTACAATATATACTTAAGCGTACTGCTCTGATAGGTTTAGAAAACAAAAAGGGATTTTTTCTTATTTCTTTACAGCTGTACCAAAACTATTGACTTGATTTTTGTTAGGGAAATAAGTATTTTGTAATAGGAAATTCATATTTTTATAGACAAATTATAAATATTGGGATCTGTTACTAGCAAAACTTTTCCTCTTCACTTAGTTTGCAATGCAACTTATATCTTATTGATTTCAATAGAAAGGTGCTTAGTTAAGTGATCTGTCTTATAGTTAATTTCTTCCTATTGCTTGTGAAATTGTAATTGCTTGTTATTTCTAGAAAAATACATACAATTAAACCAAAATCCTATCCAACTCAAAATTTAATAATAGCTCAAAACCGACAGGCTCTTCACATCTCTATTATTTGACCTGTGGGCTCAGAGAAATTAATCTGTTTTAAACAGTAATAATAGTATTATCTCTTCATTAATATTTTTTTTATATTTAAATTGTTTTTTTATAACAGATGATTTCAAACCAGCTTCTGTTGATACAAACAAAAAGGCAACCCTTGATGTGGGAGACAATCATCAAGTGACTGTAACAGTACCTCATTTGGGTAAGTAGGTCATCTATATTACATAGTTGAGAGTTAAAGGAGCTTGAATAAAATATTTCTTGTTAAAAAAGTTGTTCTCACTTCTGTTGCTATTTAAGGAGGATTATATAAATTCAAAGAAAAATTATATAGTGGCTTATCATTATTTATCAGATGGAGCAGGAACTACCCAAACAGTCTTCAAAGGTTCCCAACGACCTTACACGAAAGAATGTGTCTTGATTATAGACAGAGTCACTGGGGAGATTACATTAGAGAAATTGGCTTGTAACATCCAGGTTAAGAAGACTAGGAGTGAATACAATAAGGCTCCCTTGCCGCATGGTAGGTACTTAATAATTTCTACAGTTTAATTTTCTTGTTAATTTTGATCCATGCTAGGGGGAATTAAATGTTCATATATTTTTTTATGATTCCTGAAGTTAAAGTGATTATATTGATTCAAAAAATGCCATGTATTGGCTGTGACATCATAGTGCATCATTTCAAGCTGCCTGTTAAGTGACAATATACTGTTGCATTTGCAAAGTGGCATTATTATGTAGTTTTTTAAATTTATCTGTGTTAATAATTCACATGTGATATGAGTGCATGGAGTTCATTGAAATGTAGAATTATTTACAAGTAAATTATTTTTTACAATTTTTATTCTCTATAAAAAAATAGAATAAATTATAATAATAATATATTTTTATTGCTGAGATTATAATGTCAATAAAATATAGTAAAGTTAAGCCTAAACACGTACCAACATCAGTGCACACCACCACACATAGACAGTTGTCGACATCCATCTCTTAGAATGAATGATGTTGAACATGAGTACATACTATCATTCTTACAGCATTCTAGAAATTATTTTGAAATTGAGGTATGTTTAGTAAGTGATAATAAATACTACAAATCAGAGATTAGGAATTGGGAAAACCAATGAAATTAGAATAATATTTATATTTTTTAAAACTTAGAGATACTGTACAAAATATAAAGTAATTCACATGTGACCTTGAATTGTTTAAAAAATTAAAAAAATTAAATCAATAGCCTCAGTTTAATTATATCAATTTTTTAGTAAACATATATGCAATTAGAATTGTCACTTTTTAAAATGGCATTTTCTGACTTATTTATATATGCAGCTATATAAGGCAGTTATTTATTTTGCATAACGGATTTTGTATGTATACATATATCTTACACTTTTTGTATTCTTATTCAGCTAAAAAGGCAGTTAAACGGATGAGTTATGTGTAATTCTGGGATTATTCATATGTTATGTTACTTATGGTATTGTGCATCATGTTATTTTATATTTATCTGACATAGTTTTTCTTAAGGTTATTTAACTTGTAGCTTTATATATTTGATATTTTTTGTGAGTTCGTACCATTTGGAATATTTAGCATTCTGTAGTATATGTTTCATAAGGGGCATGCTTGCATCAGCTATTACAATATTATTAAAATTGGGATGCACCATCTTCTAAAAAGATTAGTTTTTTTTAAATCAATTTGAGTTGAGGTCCTGAAAATCGAGTTCTGTATGAAGAAAAAAATTAGGATATGGAGAAAAACAAAAAAGTTACTTAAAATTTATTAATATTAGTTTGTGGATCCCCAATTGAATTTTTTTTCTAGAGGTGAAATAGGACATATGATTTCGGAGTGACTGACACTGAGATGTCTGATCATATGGGCCAATTTGTCCATTTTCTCTTTCATGGGACTTCTGATTTTGTCTATGGTAAAAAAGTTTGCAGATCTATAACACAAAGAGGCCTATTTTCATTTCACAATAGATTGGCTGACATCCTTAATGTTAACCAGCAATGTAATATTCAATTATTATCCAAATCTTAGATCATGCCAATCTGAACTTGTTCCTGGATAGAACTTTTAAAGTAAGTTCTGACCAGGCCAATAATACATGCTTTAATGAAGAATTCAGGAGTTTGTGAGAATCGCTGAATACTCATAAAGAATTAAACAGGCAGTATGAGTGTGTAAGTGAGGAGGAATGTATGAGATATAAAATACTCTACAAGAATAAAATTAGGGAAATTGAAATTAAGGCAAACAATAATCAAATAAGTAATTTAAATACTCTTACCAAAACCATTTGGAACTTTATAAATATACATAGAGGTAAGCAAGTAAGTTTCATAACCGGGCACTGTCTTGACAACCAATGATTCAATATTTTTCTAGCATGGCCTAGCGTATATTACAGAAGATTCCAAGCAGTTATGTAAACCCTATTAACTATCTTCATTCAATTGTTCCGCAATTAATAACTTTTTTTTTCCGGAAGTTACATTTAGTAGCGTCTGTGATGTAATAAACAGCATAAAAAATAAGATCAATAAAGATATTTTTGGTCTAAACAGAAATATAATCAAAACTATAAAAATGTTATATTGATATATTTCACAAAGTTAGTAAACAACTGCTTTAGAAATAACATATCTCCACATGTGTTGAAAAAGGTCATAGTGATACCAATTCTTAGAAAAGGAAACCCTGATATCGAAGTTGTTAAAAAACTAATGCGGGAGTTGTTTACTCTCAGAAATCCTCCAGAAGGCCTATTTTACCATCTTCCACTCGCTCATTTCATATGCTGATCTTGGCCTGAAGACACTCCTCGGGGTCTCGAAGATTGTTTGCTCTGCTCAGCTAAGAGCTGCAGGGGAGCATTTTCATCTTTGGGAGTGCTCATAATACCATCTCTGTACATTCTAAAGAATCTCTTGTTTGTGAAAAGAAATAACTTTTGGAGACATAAACAAGTCCATCACCATGATATTAGGGGAAGAGGAAATTTAAAGTGTTAGGACCATTTTTTTACCTCAGTATCTGTTTTTACCTTAGTATTTGTCAATTTAATTTTATTTGAAATGTTTTTATATATATTTTTAGTTAGTAACAGTTTTATATTTTATTATATAATGTGACAGTTTTTAAGTTCATTTATTTATCTTGACATGTGTAATCTATACTTTGTAATTGACACAAAATATATTGAGTAATGAGGACGCCATTTTACTATGGTTACATCAGTAACACTTTTACTTTTTTTGCTTAGCTCCAGATTCATGACAACTGTGACTAAAATACTTCTCAACTCTACAGCAACTTCTTAAAAAAGCCTGTAAAAAAACATTAGGCGAAAAGGCCCCTACATGTACCTCCTTCTGTAATTCAGATCAAATCAAATACTTTATTATCAGGCTATTTGCAATTTACAAATAGTACATTTAAAATTGCAACCAGCCAAACACGTCATACATTTAATAAAATAAGTCTTAAAAAATAGTTAAAAAAAGACATATGCAATTAAAGGCACCACAATTTAAAATAGCTATGAATATAATGAGAGTGTAAATCAGACATGAGGAAAAAAGCAGACAGAACATTTGTAAACTATATTAAATTAAAATAAATAAAAGTTTTAACCTGCCATATACTCCTCGATGCTATAATACACTCCATTATTGGGAAACTCTTTAACACTTGAATTAAATTTTTTTAAGCAATCTATATTTCTTAATCTCTCAGGTAGATGGTTATACCCCTTAATTCCTGCATACTCAAAAGTATTTTGACCAACTGTCAGTCTGCTATACGGGAGGTGCAGAAGGGAACCTGTAGGTACAGGATAACCATGTAGATCACTTCTTTGATGAAAGCAGTTTATGTTTTTTTTTTTAACATACTGTACTAGTAAGTAAATGTATAAACTTGGTATCGTGAGCAGGCCAAGATCTTTAAAATGTTTTCTACATGATTCCTGGTGTTTTAGCTTTTTGATACATCTTATAACTTTTTTTTTTGTAAAATAAATATTTTACATGCCTCCCCTGCACCACCCCAGTGACATATTCCATAACTTACTGTTGACAAAAAGGATTCATTATACATCAAAATAAGAGATTCTAGACTGACAGTGTCTCTCAGCTGTCGGGACAAAAAACAAACAGAGCTTAACCTATTACATAAAAAATTAATATGTTTAGTCCAAGTTACTTTATTATCAACATAGACCTCTAAAAATTTTGAACAAAGTTAGTCTTACTACTGTTGATACAGAGTCCGTTTGATTTACACAAGTACCACGTACCATCTATAATACCTATTCCCTTAAAAAAATTCTGAATTCTCAAAACCTAGTTATTCTATTAAATTTTTTTTGTTTTGCATTATTTCTCTACAAAGTTAAACAGGAAAGTGACATCTACAATGAAGTTTTTAATTTAAAAACCTATTGCAAACTCATGTAGCAAAAAAAAAGCGGAAAAACAAAAAGGCAATTCACAAAAAAGGATCGAAAAATCCATTCTTGTTAAAGGTGACAATTCTCTTAAAATATTGCATAAACGAGTTGAGTACAAAAAAATCGATTTTTTTTTTGTTAAAAAATTGATTTGCCAATATATTGATCCCACATCGGGCTTCCCTACTTCGCAACAATGCCTTGTGATTTTACTCACCATTTCATTTTTTACTGATATATATATATATATATATATATATATATATATATATATATATATATTTATTTTATTTATTTATTTCACCTATTACAAATAAATGATTTTATATTTTAATCCAGAATACCACTCCTGCACAATGAATGTTACGATCTGTGTGTGCGATTGTGGTTTAGTACAATTTACTATAATTTATACATTGTAATATAATAATAATATATACTTTATAATACTAATAGTATATGACTCATTAAATATTACATACATTTTCAGTTCAGGCAGGTATAACAATATTTTATAAGTAAGTTACACTGCTATTGTGACATTATTATCTACAATCCAACTATTTATCTTTTTCCTAACTCTGGTATATGGTTTGCATTTATAGAAATCTGGTATGCTGTTATAGGTCCTGGGACCAACGTAACATATATGCTTTTGTGTAGTGCTGTATAACATTCTTGGAACATCTAAGGTTTTTCGGTTTCTTTGTCTAGTTTGTACATTATGGTGAATATCATGTTTATAATACTCTGTTTTTAACATGAACCTAACAACAACTTTGGTATACAATAATTTTAAGTCAAAGAGCTTGGACTCTTGAAAGAGTAATACAGAAGGATATCTTTTATCTTTAAACAACATATTTTTAATGATACATTTTTGTGCTGAATTTAGTGATCTCATAATATTTAAGGATGCCAACCCCCAGACTACTAAGCCATAGCTTAGAATAGACTCGGCCAGTGCACAGTAAACCTTTCTCAATGTCATGGTATTTAATATGGTCCTAAGTTGAAGAAATTTGTAAATCAGTTTACGAATTTTACCTGTAACGTATTCTACATGTTTGTCCCAGCGTAAATACTGGTCCAAATATATCCCAAGGTACTTAACATGATCTTTTTTGGATATAAGAGTTGTGCATCTACAATTAGCTGAGCGGTCACATCCCGAGCCATGTACCGCAATAGTTTGCCTAAGAGGCTGTGTGCTCGCTGTCATTGAAAAGGTTACAAAATGTGTTTTGTCTATATTAAGTGTTAGTAAACTCTTATCTAACCAGATCTTAATTGCACTTATGGCACATTCTGCTTTTTTATATGCATCACTCCATGAGCTGTCACTAACTAATACCACTGTATCATCCGCAAAACATATCACATTAGCATCACAACAGATTTCCGTAATCTGATTTACGTAAATAGTAAATAACATTGGCCCAAGCACGGTACCCTGTGGCACACCGAACTCTGGCGGCAAAGCACTGCTATAAGTATCCTCTAGTCTAACTTGGTGTGTTCTGTTAGCTAAATATGAATGTATTAATTTATACGCATGACCCCTTATGCCAATTCTATCCAGTCTCTGTAACAGAATTCAATGTGACACAGTATCGAAGGCCTTTGACAAATCAAGGAAAACACCAAGACATTTTTTACCATTATTAAAACTTTTTACAATGTACTCCGTCACCCTACACAAGGCATTTTCTATTCCAGCACCCTCCCGAAATCCATATTGATTTGATGAAATTAATTTGTTATGTTCCAAGAAATTATTTATCCTGAGTTTAATGCACTTTTCAATCAACTTACTTATACTGTTAGTTAGCGCAATGGGTCTATAATTGGTTGTTAATTTCTTGTTTCCAGATTTATATATAGGAACAATAACTGCTTTTTTAAAGATTTCCGGGAAAGTACCTTCTGCAAAGATGAGATTTATCAGATGGTGGAGAGGTTTAATTAAATTCTTATAAAATCTTTTTATAATACAAGTTTTTACAGGATCATTACCTGACGCATTCGTTCTAAGGCTATTTATCTGCTGTAATAGTTCTTCTTGTGTAAGTGGAGCCAGGAAACATGTATTTGGATTCACCTTACCGGTCTCTGGCGACACCCGATTCATAGCAATATTTCCAGCAAGCTTTTTACCAATTTTACTAAAAAAATTATTGAATTCATTAGAAATGTCTTTAGGACTTGTTAATTCAAGACCACTTTCAGGTAAGATAGTTTTAATTATTTGACCAGAGTCATTTTGATTAGTTATTTCTTTAATAGTATTCCAAGTTTTTCATGGACAGCCAGAGTCTTTATTCATGAGTCGTTTATAATAATTATTTTTTGATATTCTTATAAGTTTTTTAAGCTTATTCCTAAAGTTAGTATAATTTAATTTTGCATTTAAGCTGTTGGGATTGAGTGTTAATATTTTTTTAAACTTGTTTCTCTTTCTAATAGAAACCAATAGAGCTGCAGTGATCCATGGCTTTATACGATATTTTTTGTTTGAAATGGTAAACGAAATTGTCGAATCAGTAATATATTTATTGAGCTTTTGAAGTAAAGCATCTGTACAATCATTAACCGTTGTTTTATTTAGTACTTCTTGCCAGATCTCTGTGGCAAGTAATTAACTTAACTTATCGTAGTCTAATTTGTTAAAACACCTGACTTGAGAGGGAGGTCTGTACTGATTGTCAGTCCTAATATTCAAAATAATACGGTAATGGTCAGATACATCAGTTATAACTACCGCTGAATTTATGTGTTTAACTTTAGAATTATTACATTTTATAAAACAATGATCAATACAGCTTCTTTGTTCCCCCTCTGCCAAGTAACTTCATTAATTTTAGAGCTGTACCCATATGAATATAAACAGTTAAGGTAGTCTTGTACATATTTGTCTTGTTGTTTCAGTAGATTTATGTTAATATCTCCAATTAATACACTTAAGTCAACATTACTGCTGCCATACTCTCTAAGCAAATTGTCTAGATTATCAACAAATTCGTCTCTATCTAAAGCATGCAATCTGTAGGTGCCAAACAACTCAGCTGTAATAGCATTTTTATTGATAATGAGTTTTAAGAAGTTTGTATTATTAAATTTTATAATGGAATGATCAACTATTAGATTACTCTTGACATAAAAAACAAAACCATCGCACCTATTTATAAAACTTTCATTACTGAAAATTGTATAACCCGGTATTGCAAAATCTGTTATGTTATCCATAGGATGAGTCTCTGACATTGCCAAAATATCGAATGATTTATTACATGACTCTAAGTAAACAAGAAAATCATCCAGATTTCTATAGATGCTCCTTATGTTAACATGCATTAAGTCTATATCACAATTAGAATCCCTCAAAAAATTTATATCACTAACAAAAACAGAAATCTGAGTGTAATCATTGTTATAATCGTCCAATATATTATTTAAAGCCATTATAGTTTCTTAATATTAGCCTACAAATATATATAAAACGAAAGAACTTAAAAGAAGAAAGATAAGTGTTAAGATCTAATTAAGTAAGTCGTTTAAGAATGTCTCATTTTTAATAACAACAACTGCATCACCATCGTTCCTTCTTGCCAGAATCCTACCATCTCTATGCCAGATGTAATTGAAACCAACAGATCTCAAACTTTTAGCCTTTTTAAAAAGATTATAAGCCTCCCTAGTAAGCTCTTCATCCACAAAAATTGGGTTTGTGGATTCTCCCAAGGAACAGTTTTTAATAGTAAGCTTACCTTTTTTAGCTCTGGCCTTTAATATTTCCTGCTTTTTCTCCATTGATCCCAATGAAATGACAAGATTGACCCCATCCTTGCTTTTAAAATGCTGTATATTTGAAATATCCTCTTGGGATACCTTGACATCAATTGAAGTAAAAAGCCTCGAAACACAGCTTAAAGTTGCTGCCTTGTCATCATGTACATCGTATATATATATATATATATATATATATATATATATATATATATATATATGCAAATAAAATAATTTGCAAACCATATAAAGACTACTGACAAAACGTTTTTTAAAAATTTGATAGATATCATTGTAATACAATGTTTGGTTTAATATTTTAAAATTGATTATTCTTCCACTTAAACAAAAAAGACAAAAATAATTATAGACCCATAGCTTTAAAAAATGTATTTAAAAAAAGCTTTCAGCATTTCTCCAAACAACTAAATATATACACAAAAAATCAATATGGCTTTAGAGAAATACCTCAGCCTTCTTGGTTATCTATATATATCTATATATATATATATATATATATATATATATATATATATATATATATATATATATATATATATATATTTAGAGTCAATACATTAACAACAAAATTAGTACATATTTTTAAACATATATTTCTAAGGTGACGTTTCGACCATAGTTTTGGTCTTTTTCAAACCTAAAATTTGTTTAGCACTATTTTTTTAAGTTTATAAAGTATTAAAAATTTAGGACTTACCATAGAACGTAAAATAGTTAACTATTTTAGTAACGTAATTAGTTAACTCTTGGGAAAAAAATCTTTTTATATCACCCGACACTGCTAAAAAACTAAAAATGCAATGTACCACCCAAAATTTCATTAATGATTTAAGCTCTATGCATTCAATCGTTTACACCACTATCAAATTTTTTAAAAAAATCTTAAAAAATAGTACTAAAAATAATTACTATATCAAAGACTCCTATCAATTTAAAGAAAAATTAAAACAGTTAGAAATTCCGGAAAATTACCAACTGATATCAAGATGATGTATACCAGGTTACAGAATAATTACTTATATATATATATATATATACAGTAGAATTAACATATATATATATATATATATATATATATATATATATATAGTTATATATATATGTATATATATATATGTCGATGATTGTATACTGTATATGAAATTATATATATATATATATATATATATATATATATATATATATATATATATCAAAAAAAATCTGTAATTATTGGTCTGGCAAAAATGACTCTGAATGGCAATTAAAAAGGCTAAAGCAGCATTAATCTAAATCAAGGCTAAAAAATTAGTAAATAAATTATTCAAAAGCAGAATACATAAATATTATAATTCTGAAAATGCCATTATTACATCAAATCTACCTAAAACAAAATATATAAATGGTTTATCCCAGCAATTTCAAAACCTTTTTAAAAAATATATATATATATATATATATATACTTAAAATCGAAAACGCCAATAATAGCAATATATATATATATATATATATATATATATATATATATATATATATATATATATATATATATATATATATATATATATATATATATATATATATTTGTAAAATATATATGTGTATATATATATATATATATATATATATATATATATATATATATATATATATATATATATATATATATATATATATATATATATATATATATATATATATATATATATATATATATATATATATATATATATATATATATATATATATATATATATATATATATATATATATATATATATATATATATATATATATATATATATATATATATATATATATATATATATATATATATATATATATATATAGGCAAGAAATTAACAAATAAAATAATTAATGCGGCTGGTAACCACTGTATATAAACACTACTGACAAAACGTTTTTTAAAAAGGTTATGGAGCTAGATATCATTGAAGTAATACAATGTTTGAAAATAACGACTCTAATATTTTAAAATACTGTAATTCTGGCCTTATTCTTCCACTTAAACAAAAAAAATAATTATAGACCCATAGCTTTAAAAAATGTATTTAAAAAAAGCTTTCAGTATTTCTCCAAACAACTAAATATATACACAAAAAATCAATATGGCTTTAGAGAAATTCCGCTAGTAGCCTTCTTGGATCTATCAAATGCTTTTGATACTGTGTAGCACACAGTTTTTTTGATTGGACTTAAAAACAATAAAATGTACATATTTATCTTTCATAAAGTATTGAACTATGGCATTCTTTCTTTGGGTGAAGCTTATAAATCACTTTTGAACTCCATACTCATTGCACTAAAACACATTACATCAATTTTGTTATTTAAGTTATTTTTTCCTACTGATACATTGTTTCAACAATCTGGTTTCCTAAATTATATTCTATGTAAAAAATAATTTAATTAAAACATATGTTGATCATGCAATAGTCACATGATCCATTAGTAATTGAAGTCTAGAAGACCTTCAGGATAAACTTCATAGTTCAAATTAAATCTAATGCTAGTCAGTTATTTGGAAAACTGAGTGCCTGGTTAAAAGATGGATATGTAGATAGACGTAGTATTATTCATTGGCTCTAATGAATTGTGTAGTTTTCGGCAATGTATTCTCCATATTTATACCTACTTTCCATTACTTAATTAATATTTAAGGTAGGGTATTAGAGACCAAAGACTGTTTTTGTACACACTATCTTAGTCTAAGTTAAGTTAAGTGAAAATGTATGTAAAACCTTTATTGAAAAATAAAAATAAAATTAAAAAAATGTCACAGTAAAATTAAAAAGTAAGTTCAATTGTTACGCTTTCCAGATAGATTGCAGTCTGCGAACGCTGACCGTAGTAGCGCGGGTGGAAGCACTTCGAACTTGTCTCAACGATCGGCCACCCCTCCCGTTGCTAACGTGGTGGCGCACCGAGTCTCTAGCAAAACGCGAGTGACATCAGGCAGCCGCCGCCCCGACAGACCTATCACACAGCTGATGCCCAAACACTCACCTCTGAGGGCGAGCCCCAGTCATCCCTCTCCCAATGCAGGGATTGGGAATCAGAGGAGTCCCGGACGATCGAGGGATATGTACAATGCAGCAAGCGAGTGAGTACTTATGTCCTGAACATTTTTAAGATAAAATTTACCTCATACAAGACATAATATTTTTTAACGATATAGCAGTATAGTAATATTAGGTTAGGTTATGTTATTCTATTGTGTTATTATTTTTGATTTAATGTTTTAACTATTTAATAATATTCAGTAAACACGCCATTCCGTGAACATTGGATAGCGTAAACCTCCTGATAACGTGACTTAATTTCCCATTGCATTGTCTACCATACAGCATAAACAGAAAATACTATTCGTTACTTCTCCGTCCGGCTTTGTAATTTACCGTTACTGATTAAACAATGACCTGCTATGAGTTTATTTAGTTTGTAGGTGCCTTTTGATTTTAAGCAGTAGTCGAATGGTTTAGTGCCATAACTGCCATATATTTTTGTGTTTGACTATTCAAGAAAAATCTTTTGTAATTCTGAAGCTAAGTAAAAGGCAGGTGTTAAATTTTTATCAAAAAATATGGAGTAGCTAAATCTATGATTTGTAAAATAAGGCAAAAGATAGGAGACATTTTAAGTGTTATAAGAGATACATATACATGTCAGTCCAGTTAAAAAAAGAACTCTTAAAAAGGTTTAAACAGGGTGATCCAGAAATCTTTGAAGAGACCTTATAACTCCGTTATTTAGGGAATTAATAAAAAACTTTTGTTTTTAAAAAATGTTCCTAAAAAAACTATCAATTTAAAAAAAAAACGATATAAAATTATACAAAAAAAAAGTTAAATGCATCGGTACATCTTGCATTTTTTATAAGACGTACATAAATCTTTAAATATGGAATTTGTAAGATTTCAGATAATAATGAAAAAAAAACTAATGATTGAAAGTTTAAAACAAAGTAGCAACTATTAGTTTTTTTAATGGGATAACCCGTGTATTTTGCATTATTTTAAAAGGTTTGTCTTATTCCAAAAATATATAGTTTGTTTACAATCATACACACCATTTATGATATATTTATTACTAATTTATATTGAGAATTTCATTACAGTAAATCCAAAATAGCTCATAAGCGATTTGAGTCTAACTTCATTTTTCTGAACATCCTCTTTTTTTTTCATTATTCTGAAGGTTCTTGCAAACTTCCATGTTTACAGTTTTTTTGGTATCTCTTTTAGGAATCTTTATACAAATCTCTAAGATTCCTATACTTACTCTATCATAATTTGAATCTGAAGTATTGCACATAGTATTTGTAAGTTTCTATTTCAGGCAGATAATTCGTTCTAACTAGGATTTGGCTTTCTTTATATTTATGACTTAACCCCAGAATAATTTATTAATTCTTTGTTTCTGGTTTGTTATTAAATATTACTTAAGACAGTTAATTTTCTGTATAAGAATTTTTAATGTCGCATGTCAGTAGGCACATCAGATTGAAGATCTAATAATTAAATGGTAAATATTTCTATTTATTCAATATTGTTGATACTTTTTTAATAATAATTTTAAATTATGCCATTTTAACCCTTAAGGGTGGAACACAATGCAAATTATGTGAAACATTTACTTCAGATGTTATTTTTTTATGTGTTTTGTTAGATACTTTTTTCAAACATAGTATATAAAAGGTTATATTTAGTTTTTTTCTTTTTAAGTTTTGTTTTTGTTGGTTAGTTTTTACATTAAATCTTTACGGGATTTACATTATGTTCCAGGCTCTAATCACTGCAAAACTGTTCAGTTTTTCTTTACAATCAATATTGGGTACATATATCTTTTTAATAAATGTTAAATAATAAAGATGCTAATACTGCTTCTTGTAGAACTCAATTGAATGTTTCATGAATATTTATAACATATCCAATTTTAACATACTACAACATAAATAATTCCCAAATAATGTTTGGATCTGAAATATTCTAAATATATCTAAAATATTTAGTTAAGTAAGAAATTGCATCGTGAGTAAATTCATGTTTTCAAAATCAAATTGTTTGATAATGTGTTGTTTGTTTAGAAAATCTTCTTTTGTGTTTATTACAACACATTCAAATACTTTTTCTAATTTGAATAACCTGATGTTAAGTTTATTTTGTTATAGTATTAATTTTAAAAGCATTTAAATAAATTCTTCTTTACAATATAATTGTTTTTGAATTCAGAAGGAATTTTGTCAATTGATTTTTTGCTTCTCTAAATCAAAAACTATTTTAAATAAGTTTGATAATTTATTAAAATAATCTAAAATTCAGGTTTGAGCATCAGATTTTGTACTACTTGATAGTTCATATCATGAGGGCTTTCTGGTAGGACATATCCAACAAAATTAGCATTTTCATTTTGTCAACTAAATTGAGTGCTTTTACCTATATGTTTGCCATATCACTACCTCAATATTGAGGTAGTGGATACAACCTTTTGACATGATAAACATATATGCACAACACAAGCAATTGGTTTAGTTACTAAAATGAAAATTTTGATTTTGGTGGATACCCTCTCCTGGCAGGAACCCTCACTTTATATATAAACACTTTTTGTCACTGGCAGCATTTTAAAGTGACAAAATTATTTGCCAATTTACAATTATAAGAATCAGTGCAAAAATTTGCACAAAATTCCCAAATATAATGTTTTTGCTGTAGCCCATCTAATTATTTTGTTCTTGAGATTTACTATAACTTATTTTGGCCGTAATAGTTCTTGAATTTTTTTCTAAAATATTGCATGCTCAGTAACGTGTGACAACTGGCCCCTTAATTGTATAGCTAATTTTCATATTTATCGATGCAAATTAAAAAATATTGTTGCTACTTTTATATATCGTAATTAATATTAAACTTTTGTCATCATCATCAGTCATTTTTTTATTTTAAGAATTCTACATCTCAGTGTCTGTTATTTGAGAATTTCTTTGACCTTCAGTTTTTTTTTCTACTGATTAATACAAAATAAATTTTCTAAAAATAAAAATTTAAATAACGGAAACCATTAGAGGTAATTTAAAATAATATAAAAAACGTAATGTCAATTTACATAAATGTATGACAGCTAAGAGAAACTAATATAGACTTAAATTAAAAAAAAAACAGTTACAAAAGTATATCAAGCATTAAAACAAATAATAAATACTAGTTAAAATCAAGGGTTAAAATTTTTTGACACACAAATAATGGTTTACAAGAAACCTGAACATTAGCTTTACATAGGCACTTCTAGCATTTGAAGGGTCAAGCTGATTGCTAATAACTAAATATTGTTGCTACTTTTATATATCGTAATTAATATTAAACTTTTGTCATCATCATCAGTCATTTTTTTATTTTAAGAATTCTACATCTCAGTGTCTGTTATTTGAGAATTTCTTTGACCTTCAGTTTTTTTTTCTACTGATTAATACAAAATAAATTTTCTAAAAATAAAAATTTAAATAACGGAAACCATTAGAGGTAATTTAAAATAATATAAAAAACGTAATGTCAATTTACATAAATGTATGACAGCTAAGAGAAACTAATATAGACTTAAATTTAAAAAAAAAACAGTTACAAAAGTATATCAAGCATTAAAACAAATAATAAATACTAGTTAAAATCAAGGGTTAAAATTTTTTGACACACAAATAATGGTTTACAAGAAACCTGAACATTAGCTTTACATAGGCACTTCTAGCATTTGAAGGGTCAAGCTGATTGCTAATAACCCCCAAAGCATAACAACAGGAAGCCAACCTGGAACACAATGCCCCTATATGGGCAATAAACATCAGTTCAATGTCAAACCAAATACTCAAGAATTGTTTCCTAATTTCGTGCTGTTTAAAAATGCTGCACTAAACATTGTGTATTCAAGAATAATGTGATTTATTGTCATTTGCAGATCACATAATCCGAGCACACTTGCCAGTCTTCCTATGATTGGAATGGATGATTTTGCAGATCCAATCCCGCCGCCGCCCGTAGCTTCCCACCACAATAGCCGCCTATCAGCGCCTCATCCACAAGCCGCCATCAACAATGGCAAAGGAGTGTCTCCGTTGTCAGACCATAGTGATAATGAGAACGGTGTTGGAACCATTAGTGACAGGTAAGATTTTGATTATTATTTTAGTATTTACCGGCATATCTTTGTATTGTCTGAAAACAGTTGTATAAAAAAAAGCGTTTTTGGGACCTCCTGTATGAAAATATTTTTCAGAATGCACTTGTAGTGACCAAGACACTTATATATATAATCTGTACTTTTTATATATAATTAAAGTGGGATAAAAACACTTGTGACCAAAAAGTGAAGCATCTGTAAAAATATGCTACTGGATGTTTTGAATCTGCGCAGGTCATGTTGTCAAAAGGTGATTTTTATCTACAAATATAGGCAATTGTTACAAATTGAGGTTTGAAAAGAAATACTATAAAAAATTCACTTGTGGAATACTGAAATTAAAAATTTATATTCATTAGCTATCAATATTTATTTATAATAAAGGGTTGTATAGTATAAGTAATTATTATTCAGTCAGTTCGACTGGCTTTTTTGTATTTCAATTTTTAAGCCAATTTTAAAGATGCAGTTGTGTGTTGGGAAGATACCTATGTTTAAAAAAAAGTATTAAACTAACGGCCGGTTGCAGAAAGCTCAATTAAAGTTTAGAATGTTTAACTGAATGTCAAATTTGACAGCGAGTTCCTAGATTTCTGTAAGAAACTTGTCAAAGTTTTGTGCAATCTGGGGTAAGTAGTTGGAGCATTATACAAGATACTCGCACTACGCGAGTATATTTCCTGTATACTCTGCAATGCTAGTACGAAGAAATGATTTTCAAAATTCATGGATACAAAACTTACTTCCTAGCAACTGAGTCCTCAATAAATATGCTGAAAATACGTAATATTAAAAAAAAGTATTTTAAAAAATATGTATATTATAAAATTCTAAATACCACTGTTATTTCAACGTTACTTACAATTTTCAGTCCATAAATTAAATAGATTATACCTAAAGGACGAATGTCCAAAATGTAAAAATTAATATTCACTGGATATCAGGCTTTTAGAATTTACAAGTAGTCTTTGTCCTTAAATTCTTCTTTGGATCCAATATGATACAACTGAAATGGATCATTTATAGATATAACTTATTCTATTTTAAGTTTTCGTTTCTGTACTTTATACATAGAATGGGGTCTATTAATCTCTTGAATAGCACCAGTTCATGTATCAGATTCACTTCTGCCTTGGTTTAGAATCAAGACCTAAGAAAAACAGTTTCATTTATTCCAAAGAAAAGAAAATTCATCCTTTCGTTCCTAGTTTAGCGTAGAGTTAAGACACTTAATCAGAAAAAAGGCAGCACATGCAGAATTAAATAAATCACAGATTGGCTATGCCCGATTTGCTCAGTTCAACTCTATGGTAAGTATACAGTGGCGTAACAAATACCCCCGCAGACACCGCACCGCGGGGGGGCCCACATTGACGGATGGTCGTGGCCGACCCCCCGATCAAAATTCTGAGCCCAGCATTACTTTTCATAGATATGTATTTCATTTCAATTCATAAATAATGTTATTTTTATAATAATTATTGAATTATTATATTTTGATTAATAAAAACTTAAAGACCTATAGAGGTACTAGACACAACAAGGTAAAATAATTTTGGCATGCGGATAAAGATTAACAAAGCAAAAAAAAAACAAAACATATTGTCGGTTTATGAACTAATCAGGCACAAAGCACAAGCCGACAAGCCCACTTCCGCGCTTTACCTTTGATCCTTTGATGGAATTGCCGCTGTAGTGCGACGCGTTGTTGAGAGCAAAAATATCGTAAATTATTTGTTAAAAAAATGCTTCCCTTTCGGAATGCCTTTGCTGTCTCCCGCCTTAGCAAGACTGTTCTATTTTTAATATTTTTATAAATCCGCCCTACAGAAAAGGCAGGGTTATTTATTTAGTCTTATAAAATTGCCAGTTGCACTTTTAGTCTCTTGCGTGACGTGAGTAGGGACACTAGAGAGTTTAAGTTAAACTTGTACGTATACACATAGAAATCCGTAAACGTGTGATTTTCACGTTAACGTTCTCTTGCATAAAATCAGTTTAAGTTGATAAAGAGTTTACGTACGTCAAAATTTAACGACAAAACTAACCTCAATTGTGGTAAATCACAACAATCTGTTTGGTTGTGTTTCTTTTATTTTTTGCATTTTGATCGTGTTAATCAGTCTAAATATTTAACAAAATTTTTTCTTTGCCATGTATTCTGTCAAAACACGCTTCGGTTAGTATACGAGGCTGATTCGGAACCATTCGGTTAGCGTTTTACGTGCACGCAAAGGACCGCAAGATAACGTTCAAACGCATACGCTATACGCAACGTAATACGTACAACTGTCAAAATAGCGTTATACGTATACGTATTTTGCACAACTTAAACTCTCTATTACTGAATATTTCGCGAACGCGTTCACGGTTTGTAATTTAATATTTCAAGTGATAATGGATAAAAAAACGAAATACTTAAGTGGTGCTCAAAAGCGAAAGAGAATTAAAGAACGAGATGAGATAATTAAAAAAACGTTAAAATTGATACATTTTTTGTAAGTGCAAGTACGAGTGTAAGTGTAAATGCTACCCCAGAACGCCCAGAAGCATCAGAACCCGAACCTGAGCCTGTAGCAACAACGAGTAAGGAAATTCATGAAAGTGAGAAAGGCTTTAATTCTGAGGTTGAAATACAAAATTTCAACACTACCCAATCGTCCCAGTTCGAACTATCCGATATGATAAGGGTAAGAGACTTAGATTTTTTAATGCATGATTGTCAAAAGGAAAGCAATGAAGTAGATGTACGAGTATTAGATTCGGATTTAGCCCTTTATAGTGACAAAATAATAGACTCTAAAACAAAAGAGAACATTTTGAAAATTGGGCCCTGCAAACCACAGCATAATTTCCCCAAAGACGAAAAAGGGCGGTCATTTAGTAGTAGTTATTATAGTTTTATCGCAAAAACTGGGCTTCGGGTAGAAAGGATATGGCTTTGTTATTCCCCTAGATTGAACGCTGCATATTGTGAAGCATGCTGGCTTTTTGCAGACAGGAACGACAGTCATTTCAAAGACTCGTGGTGCAGAGGGATTAAGGACTGGCAAGGATTTTCTAAAAAAGTGAAAGACCACGAAAATTCGGTTGTACATGTACGAGCTTGTTACGTTTATGATTCATGGAAAAAAGGTCTCCAAGTAGATAACATGTTGGAATTCGGTAGTCAAGAAAATATACAGAGATGGAGGGAAATAATTAAACGCATAATTGACGTAATTATTATGTTGGCCACATGTGATTTACCTTTTCGTGGCCATAGAGAGGGACTAGAGGAAGGGGGTACTGTTTCAAATAATAAAGGAAATTTTATATCTATTTTAAAACTACTTGCCAAATACGATCCATTATTGGAATCACATTTAAAAAACAATACCAACAGGGACAAGTACCTGAGTCCAAAAATTCAAAATGAGATAATCCATATCATTTCAAATGAAATTAAAAGAAAGATTTTGAAGGAAATAAAAGATGCTCTTTTTTTCACTATTATTTGTGACACAACACAAGACATTTCAAAAATAGATCAACTTAGTCAAATTGTGAGATACGTGTTAATAGAAAAAGATGAAAATAATCAGCCAGTATCAGTATCTATTAAAGAAACTTTTGTTGGATTTTTTGAAGTAACAGATCAAACTTCTAAAGGACTGGAACATAAAATTGTCAAAATTTTAGAAGAAATGGGCCTGAACCTTACCAAGTGCCGCGGCCAAGGATACGATGGAGCTTCAAATATGAGCGGAGTATACAATGGATTACAAGCGCTAATTAAACTGAAGGAACCGACTGCAAAATATGTTCACTGTGCTGCTCATACCTTAAATTTGGTGTTGAATGATGCTTGTTCAAATGTTCCTATGTTAAAAGACTTTTATGATGTTTGTCAAAAAATTTATGTTTTTTTTGGACATAGCATAAAAAGATGGAATGATTTAAGAGTAGCCAAAAATGAGAATATAATATTTACTCTTAAAACACTATGTACAACAAGATGGTCATCTCGTTGGCAGTCGGTATCTGCAATCAGGTACAATTTTGTGTCTATACTAAAGGTTCTGTCTACCATAATATTGACCAGCCAAAAAAGAGATGAAGCACTAGCAATTAAGAAAAAAATGGAACGCTTTGATTTTATTATTCTGCTGGTATTTCAAACAGAAATTCTAGAAAACATTGATTTGAGGTCAAAATTACTGCAAAAAGCAGATATAGGTCTTGATTGCGCGACAAATCAACTCAATGTAACTTTAACAAAAATTCGCCATATGAGAACAAACTTTGCAGGTATTAGAGAAAAAGCAACTGTTTTGGCGAATTCCTTCAACATTAAGGCGGTTTTTGAAAATAAAAGAAAGAGAAAAGTTAAAAAATTTTATGATGAATTATTAGAAGATGAGAGATTAAATGATGCCGAACAACTGTTTAAAGTAGAAGTTTTTTTCTGTACATTAGATATTCTTGCCAATCAGCTGAAAATAAGGTTTGAAAGCATTAATGCAATACAAAATAATTTTATTTTTTTATATCCTGAGAAATTAACTTCGTTAAGTGAAGAAGAACTGTATGTGAGAGCGCGCAATTTACAAACGATATACCATAAAGACTTGTCCATTGACTTTCCTAATCAATTTTTAAGCCTCAGAAAGGGACTTGGAGATACTATTTCAAAATTAAAAACAGTGTATGAACTTGCGGATCATTTATTAATAAAAAATCAATGCATTTCTTCAAATTTTCCGGACGTATGTAGTGCAGTGATTTTATTTCTAACTCTACCAGTTAGTGTGGCATCAGCGGAACGATCTTTTTCGAAAGTGAAAATAGTAAAAACCTATTTACGTAACACCATGGGACAACAACGCCTTTCGGATTTATCGTTAATCAGTATGAACACGAGTTTGTTAAAACATTAAATATCGATGAAATTATAAATGACTTTGCAAAAAAAAAACTCTAGAAGATCTGGTCGTTTTTTATAATATTACCTTATAGTACTTTGTGACATAATGTTTGTACTGACTTTTTGAGTGTTCATGTGTTGTACTGTTTTCTGTCTTTTTTAAAACATTAAATATCGGTGAAATTATAAATGACTTTATAATGATCTGGTCGTTTTTTATATCTAATATTACCTTAGGTACAGTACTTTGTGACATAATATTTATGCTGACTTTTTGAGTGTTCATGTGTTGTACTGTTTTCTGTCTTTTGGTCTTTTGGATTTTATGAGGCTACATGGTAAGCACCATTATTATATGTATACTGTTCTATAATCTATAATTTTGAATCTGCAATCAGGTTTGCTGGGATATTACTTATAATGTCCTAGTAATTACCTATATGTTATGTCTACCAGTCTACCTAACATCACGCATGCAATGAACTTAAATTGTTTGCAGTTTTATTATGTACGTAGGGTTTAACCCTAATTAAATTATCGCACGATTAACTAATTTAAAAATTCATAAACCTGAACCTAATACCAGTAATGAAAATAAGAATTATCATTTCCCACTCATTATAGAGAGGGGGCCTCTGAAAACGTTTGCGGGGGGGTCCACTCAGTTTTTGTTACGCCACTGTAAGTATATAGCTAGGATGGAGACCAGTATCATGGATACCCTAGGTCATTTGGGTCATTCATCAACAATAAAAGAAAAATCATTTAATCTTCGTATTAACATGGCTTATAATGGGACAGAAAGTACAAATAACAATGATTCTTTTTGCAGATATGATGCATTCTGTATATAGATAACAGACAAAAATAGGTGTAGTTATTATTTTTCACTACACGACGTCTATGAGGCTATTGAGAAAATTCACCCAAAATTGACTACTGGCCCAGCTAGAATTCCAGCATTTTCAGACGAAAGTGTATTTATACTCTAACTGTACCACTGACTATGTTGTTTGCGGCATCTCTGGAGCAGGGTTAATTTCCAGAGTTTGGAAGAGAAGTTTTTTGAAACCCATTTATGTCAGGTTCTAGAACATTGGTTGAAATTATAGACGGTGTGCCACCAATCAAAAATTTGAAAACTCTTGAAGGAACTTGTCTCAGGGGGGGGGCCTTCTGTAACATCATGGCTTCTTTAGGGGCAGGTCCACAGAGACTAATCTGGTGCTATTTACTTTCTTCTGTTTGACCCAGTATACCTGGATTTTTCCAGTCTTAGAGTCAATCCCAGCCCACTATTATCCAAGATGGAAGCTCTGTGTCTGGAGTTCTTTGTTAGATTGCAAGTTTTACTTCAGGGAGCTATCAGTGGGTTAGAATCGGTGGTGCCGTCTCTCAGGATGTACAGGTCTCTTCAGGTGTGCCGCAGGGATCACATTGCAGACCTACCCTATTTTATTCATGTCTAATCTGAAGATTTCACATGGAAGTAATATCTTGATGTTTGCAGAAGTTATAAAGATGCACAGTTGCTCCAAAGGAAACTGAATGAATTTTGTGTATGGTGCCTTAATAACAGCATCGATCTGAATATATAAAAGTGTTCTCAAATTACAATTTATCAGTTGTGTGCACCCATAACATATGTATATACACTTAATAACAATGAACTCCAGTCTTGTTCAGAGGTATGTGACCTTGGTGTGATGTTTGACCAGAAACTAGTTGTTAAATGCAACTGTTATAACTTTTCTGTCAATACCTTCAGAATGCTCTATTGCTCTCTGGATTTAAAATGGGACTTGGTAGAGATGAGTATACTTACAATGTATTTCGCTTTAATTGAAATTACAGACTCTGGGAAACAGGGGAGTTTCTGCTGCACTGCACTTTCTTAACAGAGTTATAAATTGTCATGTGGATTGTCCTTTGTTGGAGCTTGTGAACTTCAGGGTTCCAGTTAGGTGTAACATACATGTTGACATTTCTCAAGTCCCATTTCACTCAACATATTATGGGCTTAATGATCCATTGACAAGAATGACAAGAACTTACTCCAGGATCGCAATGATTTCTTTGGTATAAGAAATTTTAAATGTAATACAAAAAGACTGCTTTAATACTTATAATTTAGTGTTATAATATTGTTCAATGTTTGTTTATATTGACATTTTAATTTATTGTAAAATGTCCTTGCATTCTATAAAATAAAGGTAAAAAATGCTTTGTTTGCATTTTCTCGATTCTCAATTGCAAAATAGTTTATCATGTATGTAAATGTCATCTGTTCCTGCGCCTACGCAGTTGGAAACATTCCTATGCTTTTTTAAAATGGCTTCATTTTTATATGGGCTTATGACATACAAGATTTATTACTTATACATATTTTATATAAATAAATAAACAGCAAACAAATTTTAATTGACCTTTAAATGTGTTTCAGCTCAAGTTCAAGTAGTGACAGTGATTCCGACAGCGATGCACCTGATAACATTAAAGTGAAAAACGGGTATGGCAACTCCACAACTGCCAAAGTCAACGGTCATGACTTAGCGACTTTGGACGAAGATTTGTGCCTCTCAGAATCAGGTTCTGATTCTGATTAGTGAGATTTTTTGAGAGATAGGTAAATAATACAGTTGTTTTAAGAACCATGCACAAAACGTTTTACTTCTCATTACTTTAAATTTAAAAAAAAATGGTATCAAGAAAAAAAATTTACGTAAAAATAATTTGTCTAAAAATGTAAACATATATACTGAATGTATTTTGTTGCAGGTAATTCTCATCATGGATATGAATAATACTGCCTTGTATATTTAAGCGTTGTATTTATAATGACAATTTGTGGCAAAGTCTATATGGAATAGATATACAGATAAGATAATTTTTGCTATATTATATGAAATACTGTACATTATTTTACAGAAGTAAACCAGAAGCTGATAACTTAAGTAGTTTTATTTTATCAATAAATAAATTAATAATAATAAATTATTTTATTGTGTAGAATTAACAATTTACAGTAGTTTAAATAGAGCACTTTGTTTATAGTTTCGATACATTTATAAGGGAATATGAAACTTATATATTTACTTCAGTCAAGTTGCACTATTGTGTTACAAAAATGGAATTTTCTATTTGAATTACTTACTTAGTTACTTTATCAGCTTTTACAGACGATAGGGTATATAAATAGTGCAGCTTGTTTACAGTTTCATAGTTTCTTTCATAATAATTTTAAAACATGCATGTAACATTTTTTTAAACTAATTTCTTTTATGCCTTTAACGATGTTCTTCCGTGTTATCGACCTCCGGCACTTTTACTAATCTACACGTAATAAAATTTCCATAATCAACATTTTCTAAACAAATTGTCTTTAAAGACCTATTCGGTTAATATATAATATACAGGGTGTTCCATTTAGAAAAACAATTTTATTTATAGTTTCCGTATAAAAAAATTTAGCTTATTACCTACAACTTTTATATTAATCGATTTGTTAGGTGTCAGTGCCGTCTAATACTTACATCCAGTCGAAATAATTGATAACTTGGATAATCTATACTGACAAGTAGTCGATCTTAAATAGTTTATAATGAGCTTTGGAAAAATCTTCTCCCACTAGCAACTGACACACGTAACTTATGTAAAAACTAGAGCAGAGCACACAACTTTTTTGCTTTTTAATGTATTAAAATTTTCTAATAATTTTATTTTTATAGTTTATATAATACATTAGGCGCCACCTAACATGCGTAATGCATTAACACCTCCCTGGTATCAGTTGTATGCAACTTGAGTGTAGTGAAATTAATTATAAATAGAACAGAATCCTCAATCAATTTGAGACGATTTTCTGCTGTAGCTTCAGGTTAGCCAAACAATACTACATTTTTTCTTCTCCGTTCAGAGGGTTGTTGACATATTTCAATCAGATAATGAAAGGACACTGAATTTTCAAATACATTAATTTATCTAAATCTTTAAATTTTAGGTATTATCCTAACTGAAATAAAAACTAACATATATAAAACATATATATTTTGTACAATACACAATTATTATTATTACAGAGTACCATACTTAATTTTTAAAAAAATTAAATATTTTTAATACTACAGATATATAAATTATGTATGACATCCTAGTGACAAATTATTTTTTAAAAAATTTTGAAACTAAAAATCACCATCAAAATGACGATTCACCATATGTTAGTGTTTGATTAAAGTCAATGAATAAATGGGATTTTAAACACAAATTAGGGAATGATAGGAAGACCTCTTCTGTCATCTAATTATTATAGTACAGTACCAAAACAAAATAAATTGGAAGTCATTGGTCATACTTATAGGGCGAGAATAAATAGATGATTTTGAGTCGACGTTATTTCGTCGAAGCACAGTCCATGGTGGGGAGAAATAGGTGGGTTCACCCCTTCTAGACAACTAGAGGAGATATAAAGCATCATACAAAGAAGTCTTTCATGTTATATATTTTCGAATCTGGGGTATAAGAATATTTAACTACCTGGTCACACTAATGAACATTGTACAGATTACTCAGACTTTAAGTGAGCAAAATCTATATATATACCTACTACTCAAGAAAGAACTGCTTTCAACATATAATATACTGTAACTTAATATTAATTTTTTTTAGACTAGCACTGTAATTATTCAGAGTTAGGCCAAGGGCAGTCATATCTATGTTTTGAGGAAGGGGGGACATTTTTTTAAGATGATCATTACAACTATAGGTCGCTATAATAAAAGACACACTTAATTCTGAAAAACTGTTGTGTTTTGTGAAGGGGGAAGTCCATACCCATACCCAAGGGATGCAAACAAATTCTTCATCGGTGAAACATGAAGACTTTCGCATGGAATGTAGAAATTTAAAATCTGAGCGGAAGCACTTCTTTTATGGTTTTATACAAACACTGGTCATTTACAGTTTAAAGTTTAAACACATTTAGTTTTGGTTCCAAAGAGTTTAAAACATGTATAAAGATGTATATTTTCTTCTCAGTGCTACATGTAATTTGCAACTTTCAAATTAACCTAAAGTCAATTCAAATTATATATTAAAGGCATGTAAAAGGATAAACCACATTATTTTACATGCTAAAAGAGACTGTAACTTGTTCAATTGTAACTCAATGCAAAGAATAAAATTTCAAATTTCCTATTCTGAAAATTTAATATTTGTCATTGTAATGCAGAAAACATCCTGATTTATCCCCATATCATCGTCTTGTGGTATTTCATCCAAATTATGTGTCTTCCTTAAGTGCTGTTTCACATAAGATTTGTCATTGAACTTTTTACCACATAGTGGACAGTCATAAGGTTTTTCTCCAGAGTGAGTGTACAAATGTCTTGTGAGCTTATTTTTCGCATAATATGACTTGGGGCAAATATGGCAGATATACTTCCTCTCCTTGGATGGTATTTTTATTTCACCCAAGCCTATCCCGTGAATTTTTGCCATATGCACCTGAAAGTTATAAGAACACGATCAATTTATGGATCATAATATATTTTATAATTACAAATATATACAAATTTTCTTGGTTATCTGTTTATTTTTTTTAATGTTATTTATAATCTGTCCATGAAACATACACAAGATACACATATCCGATACAAATCCTCTCAATGCAACATGGGATCAATTTTTGTCGTTTTTTTTAGTTCGGCAACATGTTCCACACCATCTTATATAGGTATATGGCAAATATTAAGTAGTTCACAGGCATATAGACATATTCAGGGAAAAAATCTAGTGCAGCAAAATTCATAGATTGTGAGAAACATTCACAGAATGAATAAAAACAAAAAAATTATTACTGTACTTAAATATAGGACATATCGTGGGGATTGTCCAAATGAATCGGTTATCAATAGTTGGCAATACTTTTTTCGGATAATCTATTAATTTGTTAAATAAGAAATACTTTTTGTAAAATCGAAATTTGTATCAATTAAATAGTTGATATTTTTTATTTGATTTTGTGATTTATCAAAATATCAACAGTAAATAGAATGATTTTAACAATTCCAAGCATTTACTTATGTTTGATTTTTAGCTTGTCAGATAAATTCCAATTGATTTGCTAATTAAAAATTTCCTGTGATGAACTCTTTAATTTTGTTATCATATAAGACAAAATATTCGGGAAAAATTGTGTATGTGGTCTGTAATCGTTTCTTTCATTGTTGTTACTGTGATCTGTGCAATCCAGGCTTTGAAAATTTGGGTTGTAATGAAATTAAATGTTCAGAATGCAACGGAGATGTTAGCTTATAAGCTGAAGAGAAAATGAAGCTATATGCCAAAAATAATGGTCTGATGAGTGCTTGAATTGCATGAAAAAAATGATCTATTAAGAGAAAAAATTTGAAACTTTAGTAAACAGGTTAGAATTTCTCACCTCTATTAACACTAGCTTATATATGCCAGAAATAATGGTCTGAATGAGTGCTTGAATTGCAAGAAAAAAATGATCTATTAAGAGAAAAAATTTGAAACTTTATTAAACAGGTTAGAATTTCTCGCCTCTATTAACTCTAGCCCAATAAGTTTGAATTTGAATGATTAGGTCCGAATCCGTTATCCAAAGTAGTTAATGTCAAACGTGACGACAGGTCTGGCCCAAGTAAGGAAGTAAATCCGGTAAATCTACCTTCTACCAGTAAATCAAGTGTGAACATCATGCAAAACATGTAAACACACCAGATAACATATATGGAACTACTGAGGAG
This sequence comes from Kuschelorhynchus macadamiae, assembly GCA_030620095.1. Taxonomy (NCBI): domain Eukaryota; kingdom Metazoa; phylum Arthropoda; class Insecta; order Coleoptera; family Curculionidae; genus Kuschelorhynchus; species Kuschelorhynchus macadamiae. Next base: position 3,265,252 of record JAUTXW010001744.1, read on the forward strand.
AAAATCACGTTGTCAGGCAAAGAGCAAAAAACTAAAATTATTGTTTGGTGTCCACCAAAAGCTTGTGAATCATGCTACTATTAATAATCCGCCAAACCTTACAGGTATGGCATTAAAAAACTGGCTCTATGTTGGTCGTGTTGCAAATAAGCAACTTGCTTGTCTATAAGAGTATATAGGAACAAAGTGAAAATAGAAAATGATGATGGCGTGGTTCTTAGTATTCATTCTACACAGGCCTTTTGTTCGCTTAAGGTTGAAATTGACCACAGTTATGAGGCTCAGCTAAAGCAGGAATCATTTTGGCATAAGTACTTCTTGGTGAGACATTTTGTAATTTATACTTCGAATAATAGATACAACTAACCTTAACAGGGGACCAGCAGGGCCAGAACAAATTGTTTTAAGAGGTATGAATTGTACAAATCATCATCAAATGTATTAAACATGGTTGCGCTCTCAGTATATTAACAAAAAGTAAAAGGTTTGAGGACAAAACTAGTTGACTTATGTAGTATGTAATAGTGAATATGATGTTATTATGTTCTGAATGAGAAATAAGGTCATTATGCAACAGACTGATGATTGTTATAAAGGATATATTTACAGAATTAAATGTAATATTATAGTTATAGTTATAGACCCCAAGAGCTTCTACTCAAATATATGGGTGAGGCATGTTGTGATGGGAAGGGCAAGAAGGCAGATCTCATTGCAAGGCACTTTACATCAGGTTGTCTTTTCAAGTATCCACACCACTGGGTGGCCGGAGTATAACCCTCTAATTTCGTAATATTTTTCATATCACCAGTCTTGTCCTGAGCATCTCAAAAATTTTCAAAAAGCACATACGCGTCTCATTTGGACCAGATGGAAGGAATACCACCTTTTTTGCTTAGTGAATGTGTATTCGCTCTTAATAGACCTCTTTGGATAATATTCAACAAATTCAGGAGTTTTTCTGAAACCCTGAACGTTTTCTTTTGTCACACCAGTATTGGTGACAGAGGAGGATATTGAAAACTATCGCCCTATCACTTTGATATCCCAGTCTCCTAAAATGCTTGAAGTGTGTGATTTCTTAGGCAGTTTTTAAAAATATTCTCATAAATGCAGTGGCGGCTCGTGGGTAAAAAAAATAGGGGAAGTGGAAAGTAGAACAGACAAGGTCTAAAATGGGCACCGCATGCAAAACATTTTTTGCAAATATCCACTGTTATTCAAAAACCAAGAATTGTTGAAATTAATATTGTAGGATTTACCAAAATTTTTACACCCATATTCACTAAAAAGGTTTAAGAGTTAGACCAGGTCACTGTCATTTCATAATTGTGACGTTTACAAAAATTATTTGTTCAATTGTTAAAAATGTCATCTTAAACCTATACCTGCCAAGTGAGACCTGGTCTAAATTTAAACCTCTAGGGAATATGGGTGTTAATGTCTTTTTCAGCACTAATTGTCAGCACACTTGTTTGTCGACCCGTATTTAAAAGGTCCTTTTTGTCATCTTCTTTTCAACGGGAAAATGGAGTTTCTAACAAACTACAAACGGGCCCACACGAATTCATTTTCAACCACACACACGCGCCACTCCAAAGAATAAAATAAAAGACCGCCGATAAAATATTGAATAAAGCGCGATCTATTTTACATACAATACGAACGGAAGCGTTAAACTGCGGCTCGTCCCTAGAGTCGCGGTCTTCATACATGCGATACTCTCGTTGCCATTAGCAGCGCATTATTTTCATTTCTCGCTGGAAGGTTTTTACCGAGCTCGATTTTTACGTAGCTTTTCCGTTGGTGGATCGACACAAAACGAGTTTGCTACAGGTGCGGTGAGCTTAATACGCGCAAGTATATCATTTCATTTTGTGTTTGCGTCTAGGTTTCTGAGTGGTCAGCGGCAATACTAGGAATGCATTAAATTTAACATTGCAATTGTTGCTCATTTTTAATGAAATGAATTAGATATAATGTTTAAAAGATTTAATATTGAAAATTAGTATATTGTATTGATTTTTAAAGTGTGTTAAAAAATAATTTGCCAGGTTTTTTTTGGGGAAGCCAGAAGAGGCACTTCCTCTGCTTCCTCCGAGGCCGCCACTGCATAAATGAGGAACACGGTTTTGCTATTGGCGGATGTACAACAACAAATCGGGTAGTGTATGAGTAAGCTTTGTTGAGATCCTTGGAGATGGGAGTGTCTGTCTACTGTAAAGCTTTTGACTAGGTGGGTCATGCCAAACTCATTGGCAAGCTCTCTGAGTACACGGTGGGGGGCTCTTTGATACAGTGGATATATTCTTATCTTTAGTCAAAAACATTATTAAGCTTAAGTCTTATCACTAAGTCATAATGCGTGTCACCTTCGAGGTCCCTCAGGGGGGTCAATCTTGTACCTCTTCTATTCAATATCTTCATCAATGACGTTGTAGAATGCTTTCATCACTATCAAATTCTGCTTTATACTGATGACCTTAAGATCTCTAGAGCTATTGACCCTGATCAAGCATGTGAGGGGATGCAGGATGACCTTCTGAGGTTCCAGGAGTGGTTAACACTAAGATTTACATTAAGAAATGTAAGTACATTCAGTTTTCTAGAAAAATATCACCAATCATCAATTCATAGCAACTGGAAAATATTGGTGGTATCAGGGATTTGGTAATCTTTGATGTAAGGTTATCTTTCATTGACGATATTACTCCTGGTCACAACAAAACAATTAAAAATGCTCAGGTTTGTAAAACGTCATACTTAAAATTTGGTGAATGATCTGGCCTCATTGCTTAACCAATGCAATCTTCTTTTTTTTGCCGATTATCTTAAAATATATCGCATAATTAATTCCATTGAGGACTGTTGTGTTTTACAGAGCAATATTGATTTGTGTACATGGTGCATTGAGAACAGGATGCAACTGAACATATCTAAATGCAAAGTAATCTTCTTTAGTAGGAAGAAAGCACCAGTTTCAAATTCCTATGACTCCAAATTAAGATTTACAAACCATATCGACTGGATAATTTCAAAAGCGTTTAAAATGTTAGGATTCATTATGAGACAATGTCACAAATTTAGAGATACAGAGGTCTTATTTACTTCTCCTTGGTGAGAAGTCCCCTCGATTACTGCTCTGTTGTGTGGTCACCTTGCTACATGACCAGGGTGGCCCGGATCGAACGTGTTCAAATAAAGTTTGCTAACTTTCTACTTTTCAAACTGGGAATTAACAAGGCCCAATTATTGCATATTGAGGGTATTTACATTATTATCGAAATCCGTCGAATCAAGCACTGCCTATCTTTTGGCCACAAGATTCTTACCAACCAAGTGAACTGTGCTGACTTGATGAATTTGTTAAATTTTAGAGTTCCATCAAGATGTACTAGGCAGACAGGAACCTTTTTACCGGACTATAGAAGAACAGATGTTGGCAGAAATGAAATTATAAATCGATTTATTACTCTGTATAATAAGCATATTCCCTACGATTTTCAATATAATTGCAGCTCAGCATTTAAGAGAAACTTAAGATATTTATAACTTGATTTTGCTCTAAATTTTTTTTTACTCGAATTCCTTTTACTTCTTATCGTTCCTTATATTTTATCTAATTTAGTAACAGACTCATGCATACACATATGTTTATATATATTTAGGTTGTTATTGTTCCATATATTTGTTCTTTACCTGCTTGTTATTTTATCTGACATTAACTGTACTTACTTTTAAATTTATTACTTTGTGTTTATCTTACTTAGTGTTTTCTTTTTTTTTTTTTTTGACCTTCAATGTACTAAGTATTGAAATAAATAAATAAATATCTACCCACAGACCTGTTATAATTACTTATTTACTATTTATTTTATTACTACAATTATGAAAAAGCCCTGAATATCCATTTGTTCTTAATGTATCTCTAAATACTGGAAGATTTTCGATGAAAATCGAACGGGTTTCATTCATATCATATGTTGCTTTGATTTGAATTCTATCATTTTTATCGATTTTTGCTTTTAACGGGTCGGTCGGGAACATCGACACTAAAAAATACTGTAATAAAATGCTACTAAAAACACATACTATCAAGTCTTTGCATGTGGAAACAGCTTTTTTTATAGTTTTCAAGAGTTATTTTAAAACTACAGTTGCATCGAATTCGACGTGGTCTCACTAGTCTAAAATCAAATTATAAAAAAACTGAATCAATTTAGTACATGCTACCAAGAATCTTGGAGCTTTATTCACAAACTTTTGGTATTAAAAACTTAGGTAGTCACTGGTCAAGCATAAGTAAGGTCATAATAAATCATATTAAACTTTAAATGCTAAAAAGCAAAATTTTAAATTTAGTATGTAAAAATTCGTGTAAAACAGACAGAAAGATAAATATCTACCACCTGTTGTTGGTAAGGCAAACAAATTGCCTCAACATAAGTTATTTCAGTACCCATTACTTTTGTTTATTAATAAACTATTACACAAATACCTCAGCAATGTTTTAGTTGTAACCCTGTGCAGTACTATAATAATCTGTTGACTCACATAAATCATTTTTTCAAAGCCAAGAAGTTGTTAAAAATTAGTTTGTGAATTGGGCTTCCTTATTCTTGGTTAATATTTACATTACCTAGGTAGGCACTTAGCCAAGGGGGATCCTGGGGGCCTGGACCCCCCGAATCTTTGAAAATATTTTGGTATAGGCATGCTTCTTACTAGTTTTTCTAAGGTTTACCCTTTTGAATGCCCATCCCCCCCTTCTGATATGAACTTCTGGTTTGGACACCCTCCCCCAAACTGAATTTCTGGCTGCGTGCCTGTACCTAGGTATCACTTTAGACTAATTATGTCAAGAATTATGATCTATTTAGTTAAGAGTTAAGGTCAATTAGCTCATCTACTTTGCTATAATTATTTCAATTGTGAACAACTTTCACTGTTATATAATATGAATATATCTATAAATTGAAAATATTAAAATAAGCAGAACACTGCACTTGTTTTAAAATACAATCAATCGACTAAATTTGTATAAAGAAATATTAATGTTTCACCTTTAAAACACGAGGGTCTTTATATTCTCGATCACAATGAGCACATTTGTGTTCCCTAATATTAGAATGAGTTCTCATATGTCTCTGTAACACACATTTATCAGTGAACTTCCTCTGGCATAGATGACACTCAAACTTCTTGTCACCTGTGTGTCTTCTCATATGACTGTCATAGTTTGATTTAATTGGAAATGGTTTGTTGCAAATTTTACAGCAATATTTCCAATTGTTTGAATCAGTGTGTACCACTAGTTTATGAGATCTACAAATGAAAACTATGTTTATATTCTGGCAAATAATTATACTAGTTTAGTTATGTACATTTATCCTATTTATCATACTTATTTTTAAATAACATACTAATTGTAATATGTCTTAATCAGTATGTACTGAGAACTATGCGAGACCTACAGAAAGAAAGCAATTTTAATACTAAGATAAATTATTATTATTTTATTAAACTGCTGGACACCTCAAGTATATAAAGCAATCTTAGGAAACAGAAAAAATATTTTAATGCACTTTTTAAGATATTAGGGCACCTTCTTGTGGAATAAGACTGCAAAGGCACCTTCTTGTAGAATAAGACTGCAAAGGTTAATAATTTTTCATTTTGTCTTACTGTATTGTTTGGGAGATTAAAAACAATAAACAATGTATTATTGACATTATCACACCATAACGTGTACATAACTTGGTTTAAAAATCTCCTAAAAAACATCTATCTCGGACACAGTGCGTTTGCGAATTCCGGTTTGCACAAACTTTTTCCTTGTTTTTACAAAATTTTTAGAGATTTGGGCATAAATTAATTAGCACCCTGAATACTGATTTTTCGTTCAACTTTCAAGTCCATCCTGTAAAAGCTAGTCCTAGCTAAATAATGATACATTTTTTATGATGATGGTCGGACTCCCGCCCTTCCGAAAATTTGAAAATATGTTGATATATGCATGCTTCTTACTAATTTTCCTGAGGTTGACCGTTTTTTGTATTTAATCTCCCAAAGAATTTCATAAAACCAAAGTTCATTAACTTTTTCCATGATAACCACTAGTATGAAAATTTTGCACATTCCTCTAAAACCAGGGTATAGCAAAACTACTGAATATACAAAAGTTGCTAAATCTTTAGCCTAATCTACAAAAAAAAAACCCTAATACCTTGAAAAGCACATTAAAGCATCTTGTCTAGTTCCTGATATATATATCTATATATATATATATATATATATATATATATATATATATATATATATATATATATATATATATATATATATATATATATATATATATATATATATATATATATATATATATATATATATATATATATATATATATATATATATATATATATATATATATATATATATATATATATATATATATATATATATATATATATATATATATATATATATATATATATATATATATATATATATATATATATATATATATATATATATATATATATATATATATATATATATATATATATATATATATATATATATATATATATAGTATATATATATATATATATATACAGGGTGATTCACGTGGATGGACCGTTAGACGTTTCTGGAGAACGGATTGATGGATCCTTCTGAAATTTCGGTTACTTACATAAATGACCTTGATCTACCGTTTTAAAATATTTTCAGCCTTACAGTGTTGCCGGTTATACTCAAAACCGGTGGCAACATCGCTATTTTAAATGAAATGCCCTATATTTTTTTACATTTTCTGAAACTACGCGTATTTCTGAGCAACTTTTCTAAATACGTCCCTATACCTATGTGTAGCCGTTTTTCAGGAATTAATTTATTTAGAATATTTTTAACGAAAACAACACTTCAAATAAATCTGAATTTCTCCCAACTCTAAAACAATTTTAATCTGAAATTTGGGATGCGGTTAGATAATGCCCTTAGGTATTTGATTTTTTTGTCATATTTTAGTTGAAGTATACAGGGTGCTCCAGAAATAGATGCATGTAGGTAACTTACAAAAGTGCGAGAAATTCGATTTTTTTAAATGAAACACCCCGTATATCAGTACTGATTTGAGTAGCTGATAAAAGTAGCTTTCTAATAATGTATACTTTGCCTATACCTAACTTTTCAAGTTTTTGATTTATAAGCATTTCTTTATGAAATATCAGAAAACATGTCATTTTCAATGACTATTTAATGTTGATTTTAAATGGAACACCCTGAATTTTTTCCTTTTATTCGATTCAGCATTAATTTTTGAATGAAAAATGCCAAAACTATCCTATAATACCTATTTTTGGTCATTTTAACATATTAAGGTTTTTTATACGGAATAACGGAATGGACGCAAAACAAGAGCTTTGAAAGCTTTTAGACAGTAGGCTGTGAAAAAGCAACGCCACGCTATTGACAAGCTTGCCATGATGATTTAACTCTTAATTTGAAGTAAGGCTGACATTTTTTTATTTACGAAAATGGCTGAAATATTTGATAACAATTATACGATTTCTCATATTTGTGATTTGTTTGTAATCTTTGGTGAGTGTAACAAAATTTATGCTAGAGCATGTCGCGTATTTAATGAAAAATATCCAGAGTTAACTCCAATGACGAAGAAAAAATTCAAACGCATACAAAGGAATTATGTTTTGCATGGAACTTCGGTTTGTCCAAGACGCCGTGTGAAACTTGTCACCGGAGATGAAGATATAGAAATTATGGTGCTGGCATATTTTTATGCTTTTCCACGAAGCTCAATACGTAGTGCGGAGATTCATTTAGGAGTAAGTTATTCTTCTATTCAAAGAATGCTTTCCAAACATCTTATGCATAATTTTAAAGCAAATACTCTTCATGAACTATTGCCTACCGATTTTCTGCAAAGAGTGGAATTGTGTGAAATGCTTTTAGTGAGAACTCAAGAGGATCCAGACTTTTTAAAGAAAATAATTTGGACTGACGAATCCAAGTTCAGCAGAGATGGCATCTTTAATAGAAGAAATAATCACTATTGGTCTACCGAGAATCCAAATTTTATTGTCGAACGGAATCATCAACAAAAATTTTCTTTTAATGTGTTTTGCCTTCTTATGGACAACCAGAGTGTTTATTACGTGTATGATGATAATTTGGATCAAATGAAGTATATTGAAATTTTGCAAACCGTGGTGTCGGATTTTTTGGATAGTTTACCCTTAAACTTAGCTGTCCGCGTTTGGTATCAGTTGGATGGAGCTCCAGCTCATTGTACGGATTTGGTCAGTAATGAGCTGAATATTATGTTTGAAGATCAATGGATTCGCAGGCGAGGTCCATGGAACTGGCCTCCTAGATCACCTGATCTAAATCCTTTAGATTTTTTCTTGTGGGGGCACATTAAAAATTTAGTATACGATGGAACATTAATAAATAGTCGAGAAGAACTTTTAAATCGGGTTCATGCAGCTTTTGGTAGTCTACAGCCAGAACAAATTAGAAGATCTACAACATCACATGTAAAAGAAAACATTTTGAAATGCCTGAGACTAAATGGTGGCCATATTGAATAATTATTGTAACTGTTATTTTCACTTTTATTATTATATTATTTTTGTTGTATTGTTGGTTTTAAATAGTTAGGCTATTGTTTTATTCACCTGTTTAACAATATTTTTATTTATGTATACGTAATCTTTTTCTATTATTAGGTAGGTACATAATATTCATTTCTTTTTATTTCCACTAAAGTCTGAGGTAAAGTGTAGTTCCTTTGCATACATTCAGTTTTTTTAACTAATTATGGTTAAATCTGGATGTTTTTCATTAAATAAGTGACAGGCTCTAGCATAAATTTTGTTACACTCCTCAAAAGTTACAAATAAATCGTAAATGTCAGAAAATCAGTAGTATTATTGTTTAATTATACTGCCATGGAGCCTTATATTAATTGTTTTCATGGCACACTACTACTAGAATCATTAAAAATTACTTGTTTTATGATATATAAAGAAATATATATATATAGTATATATATATATTCTCAAATAATATGATATACATGTCCTATTTAAAAAAATATTTCTCGCACTTTTGTAAGTTATATATATATATGCTTCAACTATATATGACAAAAAAATATATATATATATCCCAAATATAAAATATATTTGAATAAAAATATATATAATATATATATAGTATAGAAAAGTTATCAGAAAAATAGTTTCAGAAAATAAAAAAATATATTTCATTTATATATACCGGTTTTATATATATATATATTTTAAAACGGTAGATCAAGGTCATTTATGTAAGTAATATTTATATATAGAATATATATACCCTGTATATATATATATATATATATATATATATATATATATATATATATATATATATTTTTTTTTTTTTTAATTTAAACAAAGATTTTGCTTTATGCACTTCAGGTGGCCAGTAATTTAATATAGTTAGTTCCCTAAAAATCACATATATTATAAATTTTTTTAATATTATGATATTAAAAAACTTAATTATTAAGTATATATGTAAGGTGGGCGGTGATAGGGGCTATATAATAATATTTATTTGTATATAGTATAAATACCTTATATCTTTATGTGTGTTAAAACATTTTCCACACTCATCACATCTGTACTCCCGTTTATTCAAATGTTGCTTTTCGTGAATATTTAAGTCTGTTTTAGTAATAAAACCTTTACCACAATATGTACACATATTAGACCTTACAGCTTCATGATATTTAACATGTTGTAATAGATTTGATGATTTACAAAATCTACTGGGACATCTAAAAAATGTAACAATAAATGAAAATACATAAAGTACCAATGCGGCCAAAAATACTTGTACAAGAAACAAAAATATATATGTTGAGTCTAGACTATTAGGAAAACCTTTTGAAAAGATGCATGAGTATTAATCTAATTGAATGGTATCTACGATGAAGGTATTTTTTAAGTGATACATGTAATTAAATCTCGTTATTAATATAAGGCTATTTTCCCTTGTCAAATAGTATATTATATTATATTGTCATCAATATTTAAACTCATTTGTTGAAAATGAATAAAAAGAACAATAAATAATTAATATTTCGTCACTTCAGCATTGGCTGTCGATAACACCAAATTTGTTGTAATATCTGGAGTTATTTCATTCTATCCTTCAAGTATCTTCTGTCAACAGTTATTTTGGGTTCTCGGCCTAAAATCATGCATATACATATATTTTGTCATTTTTCCTCAAATGGTATCAATATTTAATTCTCGGGTGAATTCATCAAAAATTGTTGCCTTGTGGATGGGTACAATGTCATGCTAGAAGATGTAATCATCTCCATATACTATCCAACTTAAGAATCATAACTTCACGAAGAATATCTCGATAAACAGCAGCCATCAGTTTTCTCTGAACCAGTTGCAAAACTCCTGGATCCCTAGCACTGATCCAGACCCAAAGATTAAGAGAAAAAAAAGTCCACTTAAAATAATAGTAAATAAATAATAATAACAAACTTTATTTAATAGCACATAGCTAGCAACATATATATTCATACATTTAAACATTTAACAAATAAAAAAATACAATATATAATTCCCTATTTCTTAATGAAACACTCTTTATTAACTGTTCTACAAAATTTTTTAAATCTTAGCACATTTTTAAAAGCTTTTACATGGTCAGGTAGCTCATATATGATTCAGTCTCTTATAAAACAAATTATTTTGACTAGTTAGTACTAATTAACATTTATATTTCCTCGCCGAGGCTGTTGACCCACACTTTGCCAACATAAGCTGTATAATCACCTATGCGCCCCTATGCGAATCCGATCGGCAAGACGCGGGAAAAACTCGCCTCCGTTTAAAACCATCGCGGAATCAAGTGAACACTCAACTAGTTTATATGCTTAGAATAATAGAAGGAATTTCCAATTTTAAAAAAAATTGAAAAATATAAATTATTTTATTTATTTCCGTTTGGAAATATTTATTGGGGGTCATTGACCATATGACCTAATGGAGGAGACGCCACTGGCTGCACGAATGAAATGTTTTTTCATTCCCATAAATTACTTTGGTTGAGATATTCCTACAAAATTCTGCTCTCTCTCTCTGCTTGTTTTCATCAGTCAAAAATGTTCGTAAGCAGTACATCTGTTGTTCTGGAGGATCAAGGGAAATTGTTTCCTCTTTTGCCTTTAAGGCTGTCTTGAAAGGATGTTCTCTGACCCCAATGTCAAACATTGGGAACAGAGGGAACATACTGTCACTAATAACATCATTCTGTGGTCTTCGACAAATATGATATTAACATAGGTGCAGCGCAGGGATAGAAATCTAATTCTCATACTTTATGTCAATTATCCAACTCTTTTAGGAATGACCATTAAATTTGCCGCTGACACCTCAGCCGCAATCTCGGCAAATTCGGAGGATGACACTATCCAGAAAATCAGCATACTTCTGCAATGCTTTTCGAACCAACAAATCCTCATTAAAAGCAAGACATGTGTGTTCTGAGCTAAAAAAGGCCTTTTTTAGAACTTTAAAACTCAGTCAAACAGTTCCACAGTCAACCCTCATTACAACATATTATCCACTAGTGTATCTGCACATTTCCTACAATATTATACTCTGGGGTCACGCAGTGATGTTCACAGAATATTTATATGCCAAAAACGAGTGCTAAAACTTATATTCGGTCTTAAGAGAATGGAAACATGCATAATGTCTTTAAACAACACAAAATAGCAATTTTTTTTATCGATCTACATCTTGAAATGTGCACTGTATGTATTCACAAACAAAAGCAAATTTAAGAAAAATATCGAAAACCACTCAACAATATACTGAATGAACCTGATTGTCCCCAGACATTCTACAGCGCTCTATGTAAAGTCTCCATACTATGCTTGCATCATGATCTTCAAAAGGTTACCTGAGGAAATTAAAGCAATTTAAACAAACAATGGTTTTAAAAACTTCCTCAAAAAATATCTGTGACACAGCATTTTATTCCTTCAAAGAATTCATAGAATTGTAATCTCTTCAAAATCAAAAATATTCCTTTTGTATTTGCTTGTTAACTTATTCTTCCTTACATGTATTGTTATGTGCTATATTATTAGATTATAAGTTAATTTTTAACCCTTTTATTAAACTGACTTGTCAAAAAAATTCCATAATTTGTATGATCTTGATCCTTCGGATCCTGGTTTCCTTTTAATTTCCCTGTATTTATTTTTTTAATTAATTTATCAAAGGGCAATAGCCCAATTTACAAGTGGTTTACAGTTTTTGAAGTATATTCAACAACTAAAAAACTAATACTAAATCTAGAATAAGGTATATTAATAGGAATAAGAACACAAAAAAGAAAAAAATTAGAAGTATACCAGGGACCAGAATGAGATGATCACTTATAAATGCAGTTTACCTGCTTTAAGAAAACATTTTTTAAAAAAATCTAGAACCTTAGTAAATGTATTATCAAGCCTAAATGGTCTCGAGATAAAAGAATTGTACCCATAGTTATTTTATGTGTAGGAACAAAGGTAACTATTGAACATGTTAGTGTAGGTTGAACATAAGAATCAATTTTACTCAGTAGCACAGTTGAAGCCAACTTACTGTTAAGAATATATTATACAACCAGCTTCTTTTTGTAAGCAACATACTTTAGGTAGTTATGCTGAACACGCTCTAAACTATTTACATGGGTATTATAATAAGGGAACCATACACAAGAGGTAGATGGATGAACTAAAGAGCAATAGATGTGTTGTAGTAAAGAAATATTTGCAGGACAACAATTTATAAATGGAAGCATTTGAAGTGCTTTCCCAGTCACATTAGATAAATGACATACAAAATTCAGGGATTAGTCAAGTGTTACACCCAGGTCTTTCATTATTGGTACTCATTCGATACTGTATATTGCTGGTATGGGATTTCTTGTGCGGTAAAAGGATACACTTTTACACTTATTGACATTTAACCCCATTCCATTTCTTTGACACCAATCTGTTAAATTTACAAGATCATATTGAACTTTGTTAATATTACTTGTATTTGGTATCAGTGCAAATAATTTGAGGTCATCAGCAAAGATCTGAAATTAACAAGTATTCATGAATGTCATTGAAGAAAATATTGAAAAGGATTGGTCCCAGGTGATAAACCTGAGGTATTCCATATTCTACAGGGTACTTTGATTTCATATCAGTGGAATTTCCAATCCAAAAACCACTTGTCTACATTGGCACACGTAGCTTTCAAACCATGGTAGAAGAGGGTCACCAATACCAATCAGCTTAAGCTGCCCCACCCCACAATTTGGTGGTTTGTTATTTATTTTATTTTATTAATTTATTATATTCTTACAAAGACACAAAGGTGTTGACTAAAATGAACAAATTTATTATAAAAGGAAATGCATGTATAAAACAATAGAACTAGACAAAAATGGAAGCGACAACATAACCTCATGCAACTATTAGTTAAGAGAGGAAACAGTGTTTAATGTCCCTTACAGATGTACTAAAAAGGTCCGTATCACATCTAGCTATTACGTCATTGCAATCCTGCAACATACCATTCAGTGGAGAGCAACTGATCAGATCACTCAGAAACAGTTTCGAGTTAATTATTCTTAAATTGATTTTAGGAACTCTGAATGAAATTCTATTAATGAGGAGACAGTGAGAATTTTTGACAGTGTTTACTATATAATAAACAAATAAGACACATTGCCCAATACATCTGACAAAAACTTTTAAATTACCTGCCAAGACTGATTTTTTATTTATCAAATATCGACAGGATCACTTGTTAACAAATTAACAATGAGCAATAAGGCATTATTCTTTACATGTTTAAGAATTTTTAATGGTAAGAATTTCAAGCATATATTTAATCTCTTCAAGACTATGCAGTATTAGATCTTTTCAATTCTTTTATTTTTTATTTTATTCATTAACTATGTTTATTTTCATATGTGAATATTTTATAACAAAGTGTTATAATTTGATATCTCTACTTGGTTGGTCTCTAATTGAAGAAGATAATTTTATGTTGGCATATATGTAGATATCAGTTTCAAATTCTAAAATTGTGTCTGGATATAATGGGTTAGACCAGAAAATAAAACAAAAATAAATTCAAAAATGATGTACCTAAAATTAGACACAACATATTTACCACAATAATATATCCAAATTAATAAGCTTGAAAAATTAGACTTACATCAGAATATTTTTGGTAATAGTTTCATCTACCTGTTTTGCCTATTATAAGAGATCTTTCAAAAATTCTTTTATACAGCGTTTATATAGGGTGGATGTAACAATAATCCATCTGCGCTGCTTTAAAAATTTGTTCCAATAATTTATAATTATTCTAGGCTTCGGTAAACTATGTTGACACTCTTAAAACATATCTATTTTTTCCCCATTGGATTCCTGCTGTATTGTTCCCACCCAGCACCCCTGTCACTAAGACATCTCGTTTATTAATAATATATTATTGGAACACATTTTTAAAGCAGCACAGAGTATTGTGACATTCCACCTATATAAGCACTCTATGAAAGAATTTTTAAATAATGGCACAAAAAATGTAACTCAGAGAGCTTGTTTTTCCTGTAATAATGATAATCATAAAAAACATACAGTTGTTATTGTAAGCATGCTTAAATGTGAAGCATATAAGTACATAAACCCTGATTACCTATCACAAATAAAAGGCCTAATATCCAGTTTTTTCATTCCATGGTCTTTAATGCAATGAGTAACCAACTTAATACTGGAGTTAAAATTATTATCACATTTTTCACAAGTAAACAGTAATTTTTTTCGTTTCTTTCTCGTTTGTGGCTCATACTCAATTTCAGATTTATCTTCAAGGTCAGCTGGATAAGCTATACTGTCCACATTATCATATGAGTGTCCTTCATAATCATAATCTGTTTCACCTTTAACATCAACTGAAAAGGAATTATAACCAATTATAATAAAACGAAAAGATACATTGAATACAGCTGAAACTGTTCCATTAGAATAGGTATCCCTTGTCTGTTCCACATACCTGTTAAGAAATTATGCCGAACCTGTTACATTATTTAGTCCATCCAAATCAATCAATGGAATCAAAGCTACATGCAAGCAGAGACTAGATCAAAATTACTCATACAAATTTTATGGTTGTATTTTGGCATAGGCAAGCTGTACTGATGGGTATTTTATATTTGAAATTAAGTAAAATAATAATATATAGTTTCATAAAATAGACAAGGGTTTCAAAATATATTTTTTTAAATTTTAATATGCATGTTGATTTTGCATGTGAAGAATATCTATTTAGAAATTCTATAAAACAAATTAAATCTATATTTTTACAGTTCTTAGAGGAAGTTAGAAAGAAATAAGATTTAGAGAATGTCTTGTTACTTTCACTCATAAAAGGGAAGTATAGTGATTGTGAAAAAATCAACCTCCGAGGCTTTTTCCGACCTTCACTTTTTAACATCCCCAGATACCCAAAAAACATATTTTTTAATTCTGGCGTTCTGTTTGAGACACAACTTTAAAACTGTCTTCATAGTATGGTCAAAAATTAAGGATGATATAGTAAACTTTTAGTAAAAATCTAATATGGTGGTCTAATAAAATCTTCGCAAAATTATTACTAAAATACTAGTTGTTCAATTTAGGTACCTCAAATTTTGCACAAAAAACAGGTGTGACATGGGGATAAACTGGTAAAATTTTGGTGTAGAGCCATTAGACTGGTTCCCACTTATGGGTGTTAAGTGAATTAATGTTTCTATGTACATATCTATATATGTTAGATTTGGAAAAAACTGTATTTATATACAAAAAAAAATTATTTAATTAAAAATTACAACATTCGGCATCGTTTTTAGAAAATTGTCAAGTCGATTGCACTGTGCCAACTGTCAAACTCCTACTTAACTGTCCCACTCTGACAGGTTCAACTGTTCTAAGGGAAGCAATCTGCATGTTACATACAAGAAGTTTCATATTACTTTGCCATTGTAACAGGTACGTGTGTAGAACAGGAACAGTTGCAACTGTTACCAGAAAATGCTGCTCCATAACACCTCTATAACCTATTAAGTTGCTAGGTGAATTAGGCAGATTAGTGGGTTATAAAGTGAAGCGTACTCCAAATTATGTGTATTATCAAATATTTTTAATTAAATTTTAAATGTATAGAATATAGCACATGAACTTCTTATATAACATCTAAATACCTTTTGATAATGTGTCTCTTGTAAAGTTACTTTTGTCACAAAAGATTCTATAACAAAACTCACAAATACTTACTTCTGTTATTTCTTCTGTTTCATCTGCTTTAATTTCAACCTCATTAGCTACTTTTGTAGCATCTTCTTCTTTAGTTTCCTCTCTAGCTGTTATCTCATTCACTTTTGTTTGTCGAGTTAAATCAGACTTAAGACAGGTATCTCTAAATGTATATGATATATCTAGAAGTTTTATGCATTGCTCGCATATTTGGTAAGACGTCAACCATTCCTATAACATCTCAAATTAGGAAATGTTAACAGTTTTTATTTTGAAGTTAATAGAATAGGCCTTACGATTTCAGAAACACACGTTTTAAGTTTTGCTTGTAAAGTCACTTTGTTTCCATCTTTTATGGAAAGTCTACTCAATTTCAATGTCGTGCCAAGACATACGCAACATAATTTTTCTGCTGCTTTCCTAGACATATTTTATTTTTGTTAAATAAGAGTGCTTGAAAATCATCCCAATATTTATTTATTTACGAAGAAGAGGTTAAGATTAATGCAATGACTTATGTCAAAACCATATTTGCTACTGTACGGTGTATATTAACTACTGAAAGGGCTTGTCATTCTATCGTTACTCGTTATTAGGCCGATACATTTAACAACGGTGTGTTCTAAGGCTGGGCTAACATTTGACGTCACTCGGGCATCTTGATTCGTATTGGACTATTCTAAATATATTATGGGAAATATTGTTTACGTTTAGAATTTCGTATATACACATTTTTTTCATCCACAAGCGAAAAAAAAATGGTATTAAATCTAATAAAATATTACGAAAATGAAAATTCACCGGCCAATATCCAGGAGACAGTAGCAAAAGCTCTGGGAATCGGTATAAGGACTGTGCAGAAAATTGTGCATGAAAAAAAGCATAATTTACTACCGAAGAAGATTAAGAAATGTACACGAAAAAAGCCAAAGACAGAAGACTAAGTGAAAATGTAAAAATGGATATTCGTAACGCAATTTACGATTTATACACATAAATAATATAACCCTTCAAGTTTTAAAAGAAGCTTTAAAAAATCGAGGCATATTAGAAATTGGACTAAAATCGTTGTCAAAATTAATAAAAATGTTGGGTTTTCGATATAAAAAGGACTGTAATCGAAGATTTTTATACGAGTTGCTCCATATAGCAAGTCAGCGTATCCAGTTTTTAAAGAAATAGACGGAAAATTCAAAATTTAGAAAAGTGGTATTTTTAGACGAGACTTAGATATTTTCTAATGGAAGTGGTTCGAAATCTTGGCAGGAAGAGTCTGTAAAAAGTGTCAAAAGAAAAAAGGGATGTGGGACGGCAAAACGGTTTATCATTTTGCATGCAGGTTTTTCAACAGGATTTCTCCCAGGTGCAAGTTTACTGTTTTCTTCAACATCCAAAAGTATGGACTACCATGATAATATGAACAGTGAACTGTTTAAAGTGGTTAAAAGAACAACTGATCCCAAATTTAGATGCTCCAAATTTAATCATTCTGGACAAGGCATCTTATCATTCAAGAATCTTAAATAAATGAAAAAACAAAAACAAAATCCTTTACCCAATAGGCTGAAACTAGAACTTCTTTTAATGGCAAAATCTATTAAAAAACCAACAATATATGCCGTAGATGAAATATTACGCAAAAATGGATATGAGGTTTTACGACTGCCGCCATACCATTGCCAGTTTAACGCAACATAATTTATTTATTTATTTGTTTATTGTCATAAGCACTTACAGAGTTTAAACTCCAAATTGTACATACAAAAAAAGTCATCTAATCCTATCTGTTACAGGATAAAACTTAGTATCTAACCATTTAAACGCACCTTAATCAAATTCTTAACCATATTTAAATTACATGCAAAAAAGTCAATATTATCAAAGTTATGATTGTAGTTCTTCATAAGCCTATCTGAGAAACGCTGCGTACCATAATTTGTGCGATGGAATGTAAGCTGGAAAAGATCTCTGCATCTTGTATTTCTGCAAGGTATGTAAAAATTGACTGTTGTCAACAACTGATTGCATTCTATTCTTCCAGTTACAAATTTGTGTAAGAAAATTGCTAAAGCGTTTTGCCTTCGAAATTCCAAACTCTCGATACCGGCTAGTTGAAGACGCGTCTGGTACGATAATTCCTTGTATGGAAAACTTAATTTATACAACATAAGCTTAACAAACCTATTTTGAACAGCCTCAAGACGTTGAATATCACAATTGTAATCTAATATACTACGCACAAGACAAAAATATAAACATTTGATTGCTTTAACATCACATATATGAGAGCAGGTCCGGCGTAAAAAACCTAGCATTCTTGAGGCTTTCAGAACTATAATATCAACATGCTTGCTAAAACTTAGATTTTCACTAAAGACAACACCCAAATCATTAAAACTATTTACAGAATCTAAAACAGTGTCTCCAATAGAGTATGGGTATGTTATAGGAGCCCTACTTTTCGAAAATCTCATTACTTTACATTTAGAGATGTTCATATTCAGGTTATTTAAATTACACCAGTTTTCAAAAATTTCCAGGTCCTCCTGAACACTCAAGCAATCTTCAATGGAATTGACAGCATAAAACAGCTTGAGGTCGTCTGCATATAAAAGGCATTTGCATTTACGGAACACAGATGTAACGCTATTAATCAAGAGTAGGAAGAGAATGAGCCCCAAGTGTGACCCTTGCGGTACGCCTGACGTTACGATTATGTCTTGTGACACTACACCTCCAATCTTGACGGTTTGCTTTCGGTTGGTTAGATATGAACTGATCCAGTGAATGTATGGTCCACTCAGTCCCATTGCAGATAATTTTCTAATAAGAAGGTGATGATTAACTGTATCAAATGCCTTAGAGATATCTGTATACACTACGTCCACCTGACTGCCACTCTCCACGTCTTCTACTACATAGTTCTGAAATACTCCAAGGTTGGTTGAGGTTGATCTCCTTTTAAAAAATCCATGTTGATCCCCTGATATATAATGCTTGAATGATTCGAAAAGTTCATCAGTCATTATGGATTCAAACACCTTGGACATAATTGGCAGCAAAGACACACCACGATAGTTATTAATGTCATTTTTGCGACCCGACTTGAATATTGGCATAAGCATGCTTGGAAAGGTTCCTTACTCAAATGACAATTGAAAAATGAGACTTAACGGGCCAGCGAGGGAGTGACTACATTGTTTAAGAAAGATGGGTGTCCAAGTTTCTTAGCTTTTGAACCACTTCGTCATATGTGAAGCTATGTCAAGCTATGTCGAGATAGGCTGATGCATTCGGTTTCCATTAACTGGGTATTTCCAACTGCTGGATATATTTTATAAAATTTTTTAAAAAGGGGTAGCAAACGATTCAGCAATTTCCTGTGGCGTATCTGCCATAGTATTATCGTACTCCATACTCCTTGGAATGCAGCGATTATTACTTTTAAGGGAGTTCACATAAGACCAAAAATGTTTTATATTGTTGGGAATCATTTGCTCGAGGTCTGAAACATACATTAAATAACTATATTCAATTGAGTATTTTGATTCCTTTCTTAACCTGGAGTAACGGAGATAATCTTCTTGTTTTTTAGAACGTTTGTTTTGAAGGTATGCTTTGTTTTTTTTAGTTAAAAGTTTTTTTGTTTCTCCTGTATACAATCGAGGATATTTTTTACTCCTTTTATGTATCTTTGGGACATGTTTCTCAATCCCTTGAAATAAAGTTTTGTAAAAACTCTGTACCACATGGTCAATGTCCTTACTTTCCTCCAACCAATGGCAGTTAATATTTAAAAAATAGTTATTTAATTCATTGTAGTCAGCCCTATAAAAGTTATATCCAAGGTCGTCTTCAAATTCCAAAGAGGGGTTAGTTAATAATGAAAAAGCAATCTCCACAGGTGAGTGATGTTGAACGATATTACTAAGAGGCATCTGTGCAAACTCAACTTTAACGTCTGGAAGCTCCTCGCAGAAAATGAGATCTAAGTATTTCCCAAATTCATTTGGTATATGATTAATTTGTTGCAGTTCATTCAAAAACATTCCAGTAATTAATGTGTTTGTTGCTTCTGAGGAGAGGTCGGTAGGTATTAAAAAGTCATCCTCCTTCATGCAGTGGGTTTTAGATAAGTTAAAATCGCTAGTCACCAATAACTTCGCATGTTTGTATCTTTTCCTAATGCCCTCCAACTTTTCAATAAACGTTTGGTATGATGCAACCGGTGAGTTTGGAGGGAAATATACACATCCAAGAACCATTGTACTTCCATCGACCTTGACAAGAACCCATGCATCCTCAAAGTTTGTATCATTAGAGCCAGAAATACTGCTTAATATGGGCTGGGGCAAAATCATATTACGAAAAACCCGTGAACGATGGTCTTATATCAGATGAAGTGCAAATTGTTTGGCAAGATTCATTAAATTATATTACGCCGGAGTACCGGAAGAAATCTGTGGAACACACGGAGAAATTAATATGGGATTGGTGGAATTGAGAACGAGTTCTAAATGTCGAAATAGCACCAATGATCATTGCGCCATTTGAGGACGATTCAGAAGATGACGACTTTTTAAGTGATGATGATATTTTTTAGTCTATAATATTAAAAAGTTTCTGAAGGATTATATTAGTCTTTGAAGTGTATAAATCATAAATTGCGTTATGAATATCCATTTTTGCATTGTAATTTAAGTCTTTTGCCTTTGGATTTTTTCGTGTACATTTCTCAATATTCTTCGGAAGTAAATTATGTTTTTTTTTTCGTTCACAAGTTTCTGTACATTCCTTATACCGATTCTCAGAGCTTTTGCCACTGGCTCCTGAATATTAGCCAGTGAATTTTAATTTAAAATTTTTTTTATCAGATTTGACACCATTTTTGTGTTTACTTTTTTAGTACATTTGTAATTTTGTAGGTAATAAATAAATAATTATAGAATACTTGTTCCAATTTTAAAGCGTGTTTAAAATAAGTAATTTTTTTCATTAATTATAAAGCAAAATTTGATAAATAAAAATCGGTACAATTGCTTCACCAGAAACTCTGGGCTAACGAAAAATCCATATATATATATATATATATATATATATATATATATATATATATTTATATATATTTATATATATATATATATATATATATATATATATATATATATATATATATATATATATATATATATATATATATATATATATATATATATATATATATATATATATATATATATATATATATATATATATATATATATATATATATATATATATATATATATATATATATATATATATATATATATATATATATATATATATATATATATATATATATATATATATATATATATATATATATATATATATATATATATATATATATATATATATATATAATTAATAAATATATATATATATATATATATATATATATATATATATATATATATATATATATATATATATATATATATATATATATATATATATATATATATATATATATATATATATATGCCTGTATTTTTCGCATGCATGGCCCTTAACTTTAGACTGTAATTTGAAGAAATCGGATAAGTAGTTTTTTAGCTATGCCCCGAGCAGGCAGACTGACGGTCATACCTACAGACAGACGGAATTGAGAAAACATGTTTTCCGGCATCTAAGGACCCTTAAACATAAAGATCCGAAAAAATCTCACCAGGGAAGTAATAACTAATTATTTTGTGTGTGTATAATATTTTTGCAAAATAAATTTTTTTTGTTATCGCAACAGGGGTGGCCCGCATTTAAATAAATGACACTGTATAAGTGGTTAGATTTTTAAGACAAGCGGGGCTCATAATTTTTGGTGATTGGTAAAAAAAATCTCGCTTTTATTAAGCGGCTGTATAAACAGAACATATCCTGATTGTTCCACTGATTCGAACCGCCTTCCGACTTTATTAAGGCGCTTTCCATTTTGTGTATTTTTGTTTCTGCCAACCAAAAAATTTTAAGCAAATACATATTTAGCGAATTTTCTTATTTAGTCCCTCGGCATTTAATATATAAAATGATATTAAGTGGCTATCTTAATAATATTGCGTAATATAATAAAAAAAACTATTTTCTTTCTCCCTGTATATTTGTAAATAGCCCATCGAGATTTAATAGCTCGATAAAAGAATCACACAACATTTTGGTATTCACTGTGTTTTCTGATTTGATTCATAATGTTGTTGACCTTTGGACCCGCACGATAAGACCGCATTCGACTATAATAAAAGATATTCAACTTTTTCAAAAAATGGCTAAATGTTATTGATATTAGAATTTAGTTTTAGCAGCAATGGTAAGAAATAATTAGTAAATGCGTGAAGGTTTTTTTTAAGTCGATACTAAAGATTTTAAAGATAAGTATATAGTTAATTGAATCAAAAGTAACATTATTCTTATTTTTATTACCATACAAGAACAATAATATCCACAAACTTAAACATAGAATAGAGTTTTGTGGTTTATCTTGGCATGTAAAGTATACTACACAGATCTAAAATATCGGCGAAAGGGGGAGGTATGTCAAAAGTCGGCCGTTTCGATTGTAAGTTATAACCAACCACGAATGATCATTGCACCGTTTCTATAGTTATTCACATTCTTTTCATAGACTGAGATTCTTGTGCCAACTTTACAAGTGGATCTCCATCGATTCAAGAAAAGCCCCTACTAGTTTGAACCTACCAATAATCCATTGGAAGAATGTTTGTTTTATTCCTTTATCATAAATATGTATGGAATTATTCTTATTTGGGTTACGTCATTGTTTGAAGAAGTTATCTTCAAGTTAAGTTCAAACACGGGTTACATAATATATAACATATTTGCATCGATATCCGATATAGATGAACCATATCGATATATTGTATGGAATCCATATATAGCCTCTCTAAATTGAAAGTAGGTCAAAAGGTTTAAGTAGATAAAAACACTTTTAAATGGCGCATGCTTGACTTTCTTCATAACATTTCAAATTTCACGAAATAGTGGTGCGCGCAAAACAGATTTTTTTTTTTTAGTTTGCACATTTGTATAATATGTCTGAATTCGAGGAGCCCGAACTAGAACTTGAAGAACAATTTATTTTGCGACTTCCTTTGGTAAGTTTGAAGTAACTGTTTTGATATAGGATCCGTCAAATAAAACAAACATATATTAAGAAAAGTTAAAGACTAATGAAAAGTATAATTTTTAACAGAATTTCTTGAGCAGGTTAGCCTTTTTTTAAATATATATTCACGATTAAAAATTCAAGGATTCATATTATGGAAAAACTCCTAAGCATTGTTTGAAGAAGTTATCAAACAAGCGAGATTTCAGTACTTAGTGCACTCGTGAAGGAATCCTTGTTTTAATATAAACTCGGACTTTTGTTGGAACGCTTGCGCTTTCTTTGCACCTTAAAATCCGCATTTTTAATAACATACATAGCCTAGTTCAAAAACTCAAAATGTGTTAATTATTGATACTGTTAGTAAAAATATGAGTGAGAGCTCATTGGATTTGAAATGACTTCTAGAAAAATGTACAAAACTTTAAAACCCGCATACAATAATTTCAAAAATGATTAACAAATTAAGATTTAAAAAAAGAGTTGTTTTTTGCAAATAACTCGGAAACTATTAATATTTAATTTTATTTATTGCAAATTTCTTCCTCTTTTAGATTTTTTTTTATTCTTAAATATTAATCTTTTGAGAGTTTGCGCCAGGAGGGGGCGCCCATGACTTGACGCTTTCCCCCCCTTGGAAAAAAAAAATTGTATATTGCATTATGTTAAAAAAAATTGGTTTTTAATGAGATTTTTACAGTTAGATATAATTTAACGTATATAATGTGGGATAATAGGTGGAGAGTGTTATTTAAATCATATCCGTTAGGTTATTGTCTCATATACCTTGTTTGTACTCCGCTGAATGTCGCTACAGATTTTGGGAAACTACTCACTACACAGTCGTCTGGAAAATGAAATCTAGCGTAAATTAGTACCAATCAGACAAAAAAAAACTAGGTATATATCCTGGATATTACAAATTTAAAGTTTGTGACCCTACTATGCCTGCCATACGTCAATTTTTTAACGGACTGTCCTTTATTTAAAAGCAGCGTCTAGACCGGTTTGGTTTGTCCGTTATTTTTGTAAGGAGGTTATTAAAGAAATGCTTGAAATAAGCATCATTCGTCCATTTTTTAGTCATCAGTTAGATTCACAGTTGCTTCTAGTTGTTCTTAGACTTTAAGGTAAAAACTTTTTTTTTTAGTCGTCAGTAAAATTAGGTATCCGGAATGAAATTTCTGAAAGACGGACCTTTTTACTAGTCGTCAGTTAATAGTTCTTCCATAAATATCCCGGATTTAAATTTCGATAACGTGGCGACCTTTTTTTAATCAACAAAAATTAGAAGCGCTTACAAATTTTTTTGGCCGTTATTTTAAGTTTGAATAAATGGCAGCTCAACTGAATCATTGAGCTTTATTGTCAACTTAACAAACTGCTCAAAATTGTGGGGTCACCCTTCTGTCCCTGACTGAAGGTTTGAAAAAACAAAAAAAATCTTACTGAAAATAAATGCAAGTTTTGTTGACATTTTAACTAACATTTTTCGGTGTTACCAGACTTTGCGCATATTTTTACTTCCCCATATAACAACCATATATTGTTATTAATTCACTATTCTATATAAAGTGTGACCCTTTAAAAGCGGAACGCCCTAATATCTCAAGAAATAATTACCAGGTTAGTTTCAAAATTTGGTGATGTGTATGGATTTAAAATATGACTATCTTGACATATCAAACTTTGACATCGCTCATTGGTGTGTGAGCCTAGAGGGGGAAATGGTACGATTCTTAAAAAAAAGATACTAGCGTTTTTTTTAACGAAATTTTGATTCTCGATTCTTACTCAGCATCATCAAGAACCCCTAATATCGAATTTCATCAAAATAAGTCATCAGCTTTAGGAAATACGAGCTTTCAAAAAAGGATTTTTTTTTTCGTTTCAAACGCAGAGATCTCTTAAACCATTGTCTTGATCAAAAAACACTATTTTACATTTTTTTTTATTATTTAGACCATCTTTATCGAATTTAGAAAACAAAATAGTTCTAAACTCTACTCTAAAATATGTTCCGAGTTCTCTGCATTGTGTTCCATAAAAACATATCTTAAAGCATTTTTTTTACTGAAATTTAATAAAGATCGTTAAAATAATAAAAAAAAGTAAAATGGTGTTTCTCGATCAAGACAATGGTTTAAGAAATTTCTGCCTCTGAAATGAAAAAAAAAATACATATTTTGAAAACTCGTATTTCCCAAAGGTAATGACTTATTTTGTTGAAATTTGGTATAAGGGGGTTCTTGATGATGCTGACTGAGAATCGAGAATCAAAACTTCGTTAAAAAAATCCGTAATATCTTTTCCTTAAAAATCGTACCATTTTCCCCACTCTAGGCTCGCACGCAATGAGCGATGTCAAAGTTGAATGTGTCAAAATAATCATATTTTAAATCCATACACATCACCAAAATTTGAAACTAACCTTGTAGTTAATCTCTGATACATAAGGGTGTTCCGCTTTTAAATGGGTCACACTGTATAAACAAGGAATATATAAGATATATCGTATTGAAATATTGAATACGTAAACATTTTCGAAAAATATAAGTTGGCTTTTCGACGTTTTAGACTTCCTAGATTACGAAAAACATATTTTGAGAACGCACAAAAAGAATGAGGTAATCATATCATGTTGGAGGTAAAAACATATTTTTTTCTTTTATACAGGGTAGGAGGATGAAGAGCCCCTTAAAAACGAATATATATATATATATATATATATATATATATATATATATATATATATATATTTTTTTTTCTTATAAGAGCGTTTAGCTTTTTAACAAATGACGGAACACTTAAAATTTTTGCAATTTTTTTATATATAAATATACAATTTTTTCGTTATACAGGGTAGTCTAGAGATATAAAGCAGTCCAGGCACGCAGCACAGAAACTAAAAATATTTTTTCATCCTAATTTTCCTGAGGTTTGACTGTTTGGACCTCCTCTGAAATGTAGTTCTGGTTCTGGTCTACCTTTGAAACAAATCGGAGCATAAATCAGACCATATTTTGAAAACTAATTAAGTATTTGCGACTTGCGAGGGGAAATTTTATTTAAAAGTTTTGTTTTCTGATAGTGGAAGGTTAACCACCTTCCACAATAATAAAAAATGCAATTTTATTTGAAGAATATAGTATAGTACTACAGAATATTTTGTTAGCATGAAGCTGAAAAAATACGGGAAATACTCCAGACAAAACCTGAAAAACTAAAGAAAACTTTAAAGATCGATTTAGATGTTTCCAAAGCGACAGGCACCGTAATTGTGGGAAAGAAAAAACTGCACGCATGTCTCAAAAAGAACCCAACGATCATAGAATCATACAAAACAAATATAGTAAATGATAAGTCAACTTTGTATAAGGTAATAATTTTAAGTAGTTGTTATTACCATGATTTTTTTTTGCCCAATAATGTTTTTGGTTATGACTTTTGAGTTTCAACCCATTATAAATTAGCTACATCATAGATTAAATACACATCTAGATACATAACGTCTATAGCAAATGCATAAAATGCGGAGGAAGGCACAGCGGGTTTGTTTACATACTGCTGTTTACAAAACAAGTATTGGCGGCGTGTCTGAAAAGTCTTAGTATGGACTAATATCTTAAATACTAGTAAAGATAAAATGCTTAAATTTTCGAAGTTGCATCTGTACCAACAAATAAACTTTTTTGGGTTTTTGACTTTTCTTTCACCCCTTCTGGGGTAGCGGGATGGGGTTGAACTGTTAAATTTTTACCGTTTTCGAATGGTAAACTATTGTAATAAGACTTCCAGCCATAGAGGTAAAACTGTCATTTTTTATTTTATAAATTCAAATTCCCTTCTAACGTTTCGGAGTATTTCAGCCGTCACACTAAGGCAAATATCAGACATTTTTTGTTGTATTTCTTGTAAATTATTGGGTTTTATAAGAAACACTCGCTCTTTTAAGTAACCCCACAGAAAGAAATCAAGTGGTGCAAGGTCCGGCGCCCGTGCTGAAGGGCAAATAAAAGTGCGGTAGTGCTCCCCCGCATCCTGCCGACATACTGAGTTATAGTCAACTCTAGTTGCTAGAATTGCACGTATAACAGTTTCTTCAGTTGCAGTATAAGGGTCGGGAAAGAGTTTCTTTAATAAAAAATGGACTAATTACAAATTTAACGTATGGATTAGTACCTTAAGTTTCTGAGGATACTGTATTCAATCCAGTGAGAATTTTCATCACTTCCAGTAACGACAATTATGTCTATTGACTGTGCCGTTCTGAAAAAAAAACCTTCATCACTAAAACATGTCCGATACAAGTAATTTGGTTGAGTTAGTAATTTCTTCGCAATCTGGGACATCTTCATTAAGTTCTTATACAAGGAGAACTTTGAAGGTGTGTAATTCATGTTTTTTTATAATCTCGTGATCTGCTGATTTAACCACATCCACATCAGGCGCAACTATTTGAAATGATTGCATCGGTTGAACAGCAAATGTTCTTAGAACTTAGATCTTAAGATTTTCAGATTTAACAGATTGTCACCAGATCGGGGAGCAGCTTTAATACTAATCGATACGAGCTTGAGAACAACACTTCTCATATAACTTGCAGCAATTGGTCTATCTGGTTTGCGCAGAAATTTGGGCATTTTAAAGGTATATAGAGTTCCCACGCAACCCTCAAAAGGAGAGGAAAGCTTAAACATCCCTATATATGTGTGTTTATAGAACTTTTTTATTGTGATTTTAGGCGAAAAAGTTATTCTTGATACAAAATTTTGCTTATCTGAAAAATAAGATTGCTTTAAAAAAAGGGATTCATTTTATATACGGGGTATGAAATAAATACAAATATAGAATTTTCCGAAACAAAAGAAAATCCATGAAATTCCAACTTTTGAGACAGCTAAATTATAGACCCTGCAACTTCAAGTCAGAAAGCTTTTTACAAGTTTTTTGATAATAGACTAACAGCAGGTTGCACAAAACTTAATTGCTGTTTAGAATATTTAACCAATTTTTCAGATTTGACAAGCTGCTTCTAGAAACTAGGAAATCGCTGTCAAATTTGACATTCCGTTAAACATTCTAAACTTTAATTGAGCTTTCTGCAACCGGCCGTTAGTTGTTGAGAAAATTAATAGTGAATATGTAAAAATGACGCATTTTTTACATTGATTATTAAATTGAAATAATATGAAAGACAAGCGTAAAGCCCTTTAAAAAGTTAAAAAAAATTTCTCTAGATTTTCTTTAAGTGAAATGGGGATATGGGTAGAGTCTAAAAACAAATAGTCGGGCCTACAACTTGTGGCTTCTGGTCGCCATCTTGGAATACGCCAATGTCGCTGTCTTTCCATTCCTATTCGGTTTGTTGAAACATTTATAGGGATCAAAGATGTAGAAATGCAAATATTTCATATTTAATAAAACTTTTTCCATTCAGGACTAATTTTCGAAAAAGTTACTACTTATTTTTTTTTTAATTTTAAACCGAACAGGAACGGAAATACATCGACATTAGCATTTTACACGATGGCGACCGGAAGCCAGCAGGTACAGTCCCGACTTTTTGTTTTTAGACTACCCATATCCCCATTTCACGTAAAAAACACATTTTTTTCAAAACTACAGTGTTTTGTGTCTAAATACAACACACTACTAATAGCAAATAGAGCTGTAATTTAGTTTTTTAACACATTACTAGTACATATAGGCAAAATCGTTCTTATCTGGCAGTGCCGGTTCAAATGACATGTCAAATTATTTTTCTTAAAAAAGCTAAATTCAAACTTGCCTTATTGCTGGTGTTTATTACTTACGTAAGAGTAAATCATGTCTATTTTTCATATAATAATGCAACTATTTCGAGAGGATCAATATATATTTCCGCTTTTCTCTGTCAGATAACATCGACTACACTAGTATAATTATCTGTATTATTAGTTTAATTAGCCATATTTTTAAACGGTTTTTTAATTTATATCTACAAACAAATTAAAATTTTCATAGTTATTAATTTACAGTTAGGCATACCTACTTATTTAGTAATGATTGTTGCAGATTATTATTATTATTATTAATTTCCAAATAAATTTCAGTTCTAAATTTAGGTGTAACAACAACAACAATTATTAAAAGACCAACGTTTAAAGTGACCCCTGTAATCAAAGTTTGCGCATCTACATTAATATGACACGCCGATCTACACCCCTATTTATGGCAAAAAATACTGCTCGCTTCAGACAGTTCACGGATTTTAGTGTTTCGCCGAATTTTGTCGGTGGACCGCGTATGTCAAATGGGCTGACAGGGAGTGCTTTAACTTTTTTTTCGATAAACTTTACCTTTAGTCACGTTTAATTGTTTTCTTAGGTATCTTTCTGTGTATTTAATCCAAGGTTTTTATAATAATTACATAAATAATAATAGATGACTTTTTAGACCGCCGATGTCTCTTATATATTAGAATGCTTGGAACAGCCTTTAGACCATTTCAAAAGAGAATCTCCGCACGGATACACCCCTCCTATGAAAAATGTAAAGACAAAGAGGTTCAGAAAAACACTGGTAAATCCTGAAGTGGCCGAAGAGACTGCCGTAATTACTAAAGAATTATATTATCTTTTAAGCACCGATTTTGATGCAGTAAGTATTTTTATCCATAATTTTAATAAACGTATAAAATAAGCATGTTGTTTTTAGACTTCTACAAGTTTTGAAATCATCCATGAAGAAAAAAAAAACAATGAACCTACATTTAACAATTTTCAGATCGGTGTGTATAAATCTATTAGTTTTTTTATAATAACTTTATAAATTCTCTTAATTCATTTTAGAAAAAATGCTTTTTGGACACCTTACCTCGAGCGATTCCGAGTCTGAAATTGATGTAAGTTTTTCTTCATTCCTTATTTGTTAACTTGCCTCTACATTTAACAGTGGGTAATTTTTTAGGTAATGGAGTAATGAAGAAACAAGTTTAACTTGTCATTATTTCTCTTCATATTTAATTTGTAATATATTAAATAGAGTGCTTAGTTTCTACCTTTTAAATTTTGTTTTATTCTTGGGATTGCATGTACCATATTTTATGGTTTGCTCCAAATGGCACTTAAGTTAATTTAAATTCGTTGGCTGACCTGCTGTGCTATGGTCACTGTACAGATCTGTAGAGCAGATGAAATTGTTTTTTTTTAAATTAACTATTAAAGACTCTTTTCGGCGTCGAGGCGTAACTAGACGGGACCCACAACTTAATGTGGACTCCGAACCACGGTCCTCTGTCACTCTTTCGATCCCCAGTCCACACACCATCCCCGAGCTATCAACTCTCGGGTTACGGTGTTGCCTTTGATCTTTATCAAGTGACTTACCGATTAGCAAATGTGTATCTTTATCAACAATCTCTATCCATCCCACGGGATATCCGTACTCTAACTGTCGTGAATGGGATTGGCGCGTGATGTACATACCATATTTCATTTCATTTCATGTTTTCGTTCTGGGTGTACATTCGTTTACTGCTTTCGTTTTAAAAATAGGTTTGTTTGATGTTCTTGCAAAAGATGATATCATATCAAGCCGAAGTTTTAGACAAAATTGCTAGAACGAAGATTTTTTGGCATTAATACAACTATCATTGTCTTAAAAATAGTTATTTTTCATTTAAAGGGCGAACATACAACAAGTTAACGGTGCTCCAATAGAGTCCTCACTATCACCAGTAGTGGCTCTTGAGTAACCAAATTTGAAACTCAAAGAATGTATTCGTTATGTAGATGACATATTTATTATATGGCAACATGGTCATACAGAACTCAACAATTTTCTGACCCATGTAAATTGAATCCATCCGAGAATACAATCTATTCTAGAGTTAGAGTAAAACAAACTACCATTTTAGACGTTCTAAGAAAACCAACATATCTAAATACAAGATCACACCATCATCTAGCATAAATTCAAGCTGCGCCCAATACCCTTATATCTAGATCCGCGCGATTAAGTAATACTCAAACGAGACATGAAGAACTCAATATTTGGTGCTTTAAAGAAGAACGGATACACAAACCCCATCATAGAGAAAGCTATTAATAAACGGGATTCTCGAAAAACTCCCATTTTAGACGTTCTGGTATCAAAACGGCATAACCGACATATCGAGTACACCGTTTATAGAAAACCAACACATACCGATATATATCTAAATACAAGATCACACTATCATCCAGCACAAATTCAAGCTGTGGCCAATACCCTTATATCTAGATCCGTGCGATTAACTAAAACACAAACCAGGCAAGAAGAACTTTAACTTTAAGCTTTAAAGAAGAACAGATACACAAACCCCACCTAGAGAAAGCTATGAATAAACAGGATTCTTGAACAACGAATACCAAAGATCATGAATCGGTAAGGCAACAAGTATTCTTACTTTATGTAAAAGAGACCACCACAGACCGAATCGGCAAATTTTTTAGAAAATACAGTATACAAATACAAAAGCCACAACACATATAGCATTACATCAGAAATAAACAAACAAACTACTTCGGCACTATTTCTACATCAACAGGACACAAGCCACGAAAGGAGATTGCCAATATAGAGCAATATATGATCAGAATAATCCGAAGTCTTAGAAATATAAAAACAAGGTGATTAAAAAAAGAAACGAAACATTAAAACAACAGTATGGAAGACAATCCGATAAACCAAAAGCCACAGAAAATCAAGCGCAATTATTCCAAGAACAGCAACATCCAGAAAATATAAATATTGAACGACCGTTCACTTAGACACTAAAATTTCAGTCTTGTAATCCCTTGATCCCCATGTAACATTTAATTTTTGACCTATGCCGCGAATAGACAGGTCAGACCTACAGAATCCAGAAAACATGTTTTCCGGCACCTAGGTACATTTTACGAGCGAAGTAAAAATATTATTTCGTTGTGGAAAAGTCCTAGTTCTAATTTAAAAAAAGTTTTCATATGCAAGGGTCTGCAAACTCTTTTTGTTTGGGATACAGGGTGATAAAGTGTTCATATTTTTTTTAGTTCTTTTTTTATATACATCGTACACTCATAGATTTAAACCAAATTTGGAAGTGAAGAATGCAAAATTATCAAAAAAAAAAAAATTGTTTTTTTTTTTACAATAATTACCTCAATTTTTTAATCAAAAACACACACACACACACACATATATATATATATATATATATATATATATATATATATATATATATATATATATATATATATATATATATAAATGTCCACTAAAACTGATTTTACCAGCTTTCAACCCTCTACAAATAAGGCGGTTTGGTTAATCAGGGCAGAATGTATAATCGGTTTTCGCTCATTGCCGTGTATCATTACTTTTTAATTTAATAGCATAATTTAAATAACTTCTAGAGAATTATAAAAAAAAGTTAGTTTAAGTAAAGATAAATAGCTTCTACATTTTAGACTCGATTTTATGATACACTTGTAGAAGTAGAACTTGCGTCATTCTTCAATTTTTGAATATCTAGTATACAGAGTGTAAATTAATTTGTGCCCCAAAGTTTATATAAACAGTGCTTAGTTTTCAAGATACAGGGTGTTAAAATGTTAGTAATTATTTTTTTCGGCCTTTCCATATACCTTGAACATTTCGAGAGACTAAATTTATTATTCTGTTCTGTTCTAGGAGACCAAAAAGTTACAGACCAGGATGAGGGATTTAACTTTGTCGTAAAAATGGCGAGTGAGGTCGTAGTAAAAAGTTCGAGAAATAGTTCACCCTGTAGATTTTTTTAAAAATCATTTAGCCGCTTTATGGAAATTACTTATATAGTATAACGTGTACCAAATTTGGTCTAAGTTCAAGTTCAAGAGATGTACAAAGAATATCAAATTAAAAAACTAAAAAAAAAATATTAACATTTTAACACCCTGTATCTCGAATACTGATGACTCTGTTAATGAAGAAAAAACTCAAACTGTCTGGAGCTTAAGGTGTAAGGATATTAAAAGTTAGCCAAAGTTCTAAAAAGGCTGATTTGATTTTCCGATATCCACCTCAATAATCTTAATTTTGTCTTTAAAGATTTTTTCTCATTAAAAACATTTCCTTTTCAAAATTTAAAGTTTTCTCACACCCTATATAAATCATTGGTAACATATAGAATAGGGACATTTCTTTAACTAATTTATGAAATAAAAGAACATCATTTCATACAAAAATCATATCTCAAAAGTAAGGGGATAAATAAAAACATTCATCAATTTGTATTTTTGCATTTAACAGGTCGAATACCTCCGTAGGATAAAATAAAAAATTATTAAATTTTCTCATGATTGCCACCAAGATGCAATTTTGTGAAAAATGCACTCCTTTTTAAAACCATCCGGTACACAAACCACCGAAGTTACAAAAGCTTCTAAATATTTTGCCTATTCTACAATAGAGTGCCCTAATACCTTCAAAAACGCATTAAAATTTCTTCCCTGGTTCCAAAATATTTTAATCCAGAAGATATTTTGGTCAGTTTCGATGTAGAATCACACAGTGTGTCCCAGTGTGTACAGCAAAGGCTAAATGGGGAAAGTTTTAGAGGAAACTTATTGCATTCGATATCCGGCTTCAGATTTACGATCGATCAATTGTTTTTGGAAATATCGGGGAAAAACCGAAAATGGCGGATTTCGTTTTTGGTCAGTATATCCAGAACGGTAAAGTTGACAGCTGCCAAAATATGACATTATTGGGACACATTTTTAAGACAAATAAGATGGCGTATACGAAACGTCTTTATTGTTTTTTGTTAAACCGCAACCCGCCTCAACTTTCATTTTTCTTATGGCCGCCATATTGGATTTTTCGATTTTTGAAGAGCCTAAAACTTCCAGTCTAGTGATATCTCACAAGTGCATTAAAGATTTTAGTATCATCGAAATATTACACTTCGTAAAGTTAGGTTTCAGTTTTTTCTAAGGAGGCCATGATTTAAAGTAATGTTAGTTCTCAATGCTTTTCTAAGGAGGCCATGATTTATCTGTAACAAAATTGGATTTTGACTTTGACGTTAAGTTAAATAGTTGAAAGTATCAAAGCTGTGTTTTAATAATTAGTAGGTACGCTTTTATCCCAATAAAATCATAAATCTGACACATAAATTTTCAAAACCAATAGAAAATGGCCGGCATTCCGTATTCAAATGAAGGAAAGGTTGACATGTTAGATCTGTACTTTCAATCATACAGAAACGCCGACGTTACCTCAGCAAGGTATTTTGCGATGTACCCCGAACGACGGCAGCCTCATAAAACCCAATTCAGGAAAATCGTTAATTTAATTAACCATGGTGCCTTCGAACCACCTAGAAGCGGATAGAATAATAACAATGAAAATCGAGACAGAAACATTTTACAAGCTATCAACGAAAACCCTAGTGCATCGGTAAGAACTGTAGAACAGGAAACTAATGTGCCAAAATCAACAGTACAGAGAGTTTTAAAAAAGAATAAGTACCATCCATACAAACCCATAATAGTACAAGGACTTAAGGAAACTGATTTTCCAAGATGACTACAGTCCTGTGAGTGGTATACTAGCAGATGTAATGAAAATCCTGATTTTGTAAATCATGTCTTGTGGTCCGATGAGAGCAGGTTCACGAATTGTGGAGTCTTTAATAGGCAGAACCGTCATCATTGGGCTGTGCAAAATCCTCACGAAGTGGCAGAGAGACGTCTACAGATCAGATTTGGAAGGAACGTTTGGTGTGGGATCATTGGTAAGTTAATCTAATCAATCTTTTTTAAATAGGCACCAAATGATGGTCAAATAATAATCTTTTTTTTTCGTTTAGTTCTTTAATGATACTAAAAGAGTATAATCTAATAAAAAAAGTAAAACGTTCTACTCTAGTCAGTCAACTTACTTTTTTGATATTGTATTACATTTTTATTCAATCATTTTGTATTGTAGTTTCGAAGAACCTATAAAAATAGAATTGGGTTCTATAAATGTATTAACACTTTATCTAAATTCTCTGCAGATTTAGCTAATTCTCTAAAATTATTTTTGATTGTCTGAATTTAATGATTTATTATTACCCTGGAAGCCTAGTTCTTGCGTTACGAAAAAAATACCATATTAATCAAATGTCGAATTATTTTTCGATTTTCATTATGATTTATAGAAAGGCGTTCAGCTGTATTTCCGAATAATTTAAATTTTAAAGCGCAAGGGGTTTGTCCTTTTGATATTTTATGTTTTATTAAGGCACGGTGTACTTCTTTAAGATTATTATATCACTGAAATAAATTGATTTAGTATTTCCGAAATTAATATGCAATACCAACAAAATAATTTATTACGGCTATTACTTCCCGCTAACCAAATATGTTTTTCTTTTTCATAATAAAGCTGAATAGGTTTCAACTGTATACAAGCTCATTCATTACGGGATGTTTCGATAATTATTTTTGGAAAGAAAATATCTACTTTTTAATAAAGATAATTTTCCCTTTATAATTTATAGTTTCTAGTACCACCCGACCGTCCCCTGCCGCCCTTGACTGTTGGGCACCTATTTATAAATTATTAATCATTTCAGGAAATCGACTTATTGGACAATTTTTGTTTGACTACAACTTAAACGGGCAGAGGTACCTAGACCATTTGCGAAACCAGGTTGTACCAGCCTTACGAGCTATTCTAACGGAAGATGAATTAAGAAGAACTTGATTTCAACAAGACGGATGTCCGGCTCACAATACCATTCAAGTCAGGAACTTCTTAAAAGAGCAGTTTGACGAAAGAATAATTTCTTTAAATGGTCCAATATCTTGGCCTCCTAGATCCCCTGACCTGTCGGCCTTAGATTTCTACCTCTGGGGTCACACAAAGAATGAAATCTACGTATTTGATCCCCCCGTGACCATACAAATCCTGAGACAAAGAGTTCTGGACACATTTAGAAATATTAACCGAAATACACTTACCAGGTTTGTACCAAAAACAGTCATTGTCAAAATTGTCTCGATGCAAATAGACGTCATTTTGCAGATTTGTAAATTAATGTTACCCACTTACAAACTAGTTAAAGCTCCTTTAGATTTTTTAAGTCGTTATTTACGTTCATGTTGTATTGAAAATTCAATGCGTTCAATACATTACTTATTAATGTAATCTTGTGACAAATAAATCATGGCCTCCTTTAAAAACATTGAAACCTAATTTACGAAGTGTGATATTTTTATGACACTAAAATCTTTAATGCACTTGTGAGATATCACTAGACTGGAAATTTTAGGCTCTTTCCAAAAATCGAAAATCCTATGTAGCGGTCATAAGAAAAATGAAAGTTGAGGCGGGTTGCGGGTTAACAAAAAACAATGAAGACGTGTCGTATACGCCACCTTATTTGTCTTAAAAATGTGTCCGAATAATGTCACATTTTGACAGCTGTCAAATTTACCGTTCTGGATATACTGGCGAAAAACGAAATCCGCCATTTTCGGTTTTTCGCCGACATTTCCCAAACTTATTGATCGATCGTAAATCTGAAGCTAGATATCGAATGCAATAAGTTTCCTCTAAAACCTTCCCCATTTAACCTTTGCTGTAGGTATAATAGGAGCCGAGATCCCTATATAGAGAAGCGAATCTGGGACACACTGTATACAAATGTTCCTATTAAAAACTGAATTTGTATTATATCAGACATAATAATAATCTCGATAATAACTTAATAGATTTAGTGGAAGCTTGTCTTAC
The DNA here is from genome assembly GCA_030620095.1 of Kuschelorhynchus macadamiae. Lineage (NCBI taxonomy): Eukaryota > Metazoa > Arthropoda > Insecta > Coleoptera > Curculionidae > Kuschelorhynchus > Kuschelorhynchus macadamiae. The sequence goes on from JAUTXW010001744.1 coordinate 3,302,577, forward strand.
ATCTACTTATTTCATTTTTCAAGGAATTTTTTATGAACAAACTTCAGGGGCAACTATGGGGACTCCTCTATCACCTGTAGTAGCGATGAAGACCTTTGAGGATATTACTTTAACATCCGCTGCACTAAAACCAACACTGGTTCAGATATGTAGATCATAGTTTTGTTGTTTGGCCTCATGGACAGGATAATCTCCTTATATTTCCGGACCACCTCAATCAACAAGATCATATTAAATTCAGTAAATTCACAATGGAAATTGAATTTAATGGAACGATTCCCTTTCTTGATGTATTCGCTTAAAGGAACAAAAATTTAGGACATAGAACGAAAGCTTTCACCGCTGTGGTCAATTAAGAAATCATGATTTTTGGGATTAGACCGTGTCAAAATGGAATAACTTTCCGACGTTTCGCCTTCGATTACACGAGGCATCTTCAGGGATCATCACTTCACGAGATCTAAACATTCAGTTTCAAATGTTTAAATTTGTACAATTTAAATACCTGTAATATGTTTCCAATTACTTTCACGCATAAAAGTATTTTATAGTATTTTTTCTTCTTTATGCACTATATTTAAAAAAAAGCATTATCTTTAAAAAACATATTTACTATTGAACATTTTCAAGATGGAGACAATCCATGCCAAGTGGCAATTACATGTGCACTATTTTTGTTTTTCAGTTTTCAGACGTAACCAGTTGTAAATTCGAGGTGGCGATGACTTAGCAGTGGCGGCTCGTGGTGAATTACATTTGGAGGTCAATAACAAATTTAAAAATAGGCATACTTAAAATAAAAATAAATACCTTATCTTTAAATTGAGCTTTCAATTCTCTTGAAGTTCAGGTCTACTCTTCGTTCTTTAGAATTGGAAAAATGCTGAATGAGACATTCGTTAAAATAGCACGAACATTCCTTTTATAAACGATTGCTCGATACTTAACATTGCTAAAGCGGATAGTGTATCTTGGCCCAACTCCTCAACAAAATTTATAAGCCCTCGAAAAACCCCTAAATTTTCAGACAAAGCCGTTTCGTCATGGCCATGTAATGCCAGCTCGAATGCCCCACAAAATTTTACACAATCTATAGTTTTGTTTAAAATATAACGATCTTTGGATATTTTCATTAAAATCCCTAAGGGATTTTCTATAAGCTGTGTCTAGCTGAGTGCGAATATCAACATTTCCGACCGTAGCATAGTTCATCAAACATTTCATGTGATCTGCAGAAAACGCATGTTTTTTATTTTTTCTTTTAATATAGTAAAATGTAAAAACAGTAAAATGAGTTGGAGACTTCACACAACCACATATCCAGTTAGTTAAATCGTACATACTTTTACGAAAGTTTCGATGAACCCCTTTATTTTTGTCTTTACTAGTTTGTCGTATACTAAGTTCTGGCAAATTGCGGCCACTTACTCGAATTCGGTTATTTTCTCAAAATTAGGTTCGTTATCACTCTTTAGTTGTTTAATTTTTTGCACTACACATCTTGAAATTGGTTATTTTTGCAAAATTAAGTTCGCAAGCACTTTTTAGTTGTTTATTTTTTTGTACTAGTCACTACCAATATTTTATTTCTGTATATTTCCAACTCGCACATGGATCATAAAAATAAAAATATATATTACAAAAAACAGTATATAAATCAATTTCCGTCGATTAAGAACGTCCGAAACAATATCGAATTAGAATATAGACCGCGCGACCTCTGAACAATTGAACTTCCGCATGCCGACGTGATGCCGCGACCGACCGATCGAATTATGAGAAGAGACCGGTTGTTGACCCAAATCACGATTTCATATTCCATTTGCTATCACGTTCGGCTGCCGCTCGGTAGCTGTGAAATCTTCGGGTACTTTCGTCAAGCTTTAAGGTAATCAGGGCAATTCGGACTGTCCAGCCTAGCTTACTATAGCGTATTTTATTATGCCTAAGGAACGCAACGAGACCATTTGAACAGCCGCGCGCGGCTAATAGTGTAGCGTATTTAACTTTTCTCAAGATTCGCGTTTTATTACAACTATTAGGAGGGACGGTCAAACGAATAATTTATTTTCTGAAATATTTTTGGGGGTCATTGACCAAATGACCCCATGGAAGAGCCGCCACTGTGACTTAGCATTGCCAACTTTGTAGAGAAAGAATAGTACGAGCGAAAAGAGGGCCACTATGACAGGACACTATTTTGCGTATTGAAAAGACGTCTTTGTGATTGCAAAATAGAAAAAATTAATTAGTTTTTATTTACATTTTTGTAATTATGAATTTTGTTATTAACATAAATAATAGTAAACATAAGTGAAACAAAACTGTTAAAAATATGAGCAGCCCAATGGTTGCAAAAATAATTCTGATTAAAAAATTGCATTACTGACAGATTATAGGCCAAAATTATGGAGTCAATTTTATTAGTTTCTAGTCTGGATCCTTTGGTGTGGCTGTAATAGCATTGCCAACTTTGTAGAGAGAAAGGTACTGTTATAAAGAGGGTCAGTATGACAGGACACTACTTTGAGTATCGAAAAGACGTCTTTGTGATTGCAAAATAGAAAAAATAATTAGGTTTATATTTAAATTTTTGTAATTATGTATTTTCTTATTAACATAAATAATAGTAAATATAAGGGAAACAAAACTATTAAAAATATGAGCAGCCTAATGGTTGCAAAAATAATTCTGATTAAAAAATTACATTACTTACATTATAGGCCAAAATTATGGAGACAATTGTATTAGTTTCTAGTCTGGATCCTTTGGAGTGGCGGTAATGTTTGTAATCTGCTGATGAGGACAAAGTGTACAGTTCTGCATTTACACAACTAAAAGAACCTGGACATGCCACTGATTAAAACATACATTTTAAAACAAAAGATGTATTAATAATTTTTCTTAAGAATAACATTATTTACATTCTGTTTTCCCTTTCTCTGTTAAATTTTCACCTTCTAAAATCAGTTTTAAAAATATTATTTACACACTGTTTTTTCTTTTTCTTTTAATTAAGTTTTCACCTTCTGGAAACCTTTGATTTTTTTTAGAACTTACATCACTAACTGAAAGGTCTTTACAATTCTCAAACCCTGATATGCTATGTTGTTTAAGTCTTTTATTCTTAAGTTTATTACCTTCAGATAAATTATTTACGCTATTAATGTCATTTATTTCTTTTGATAATCCATTTGCTGTGCTTATTTCTTCACTTACATGAACTACTTTAATTTTTTTTCTTCTGTTCCCATGACCTTCTTCCTCATGCACATCAACAATATGTTTTACCTTTTTTTTCTTTATTTCTGTTGGTGACAGGACTGACATGTCAGCATCATCACTTAGTTCCACTCCTTGGTATACTTTAGCATCTTCAAATTCCACTTCGCCTAATCCCTTACTAAGACTATCTAATCTTAACTGTTTAGCTTCTTTTTTTAATTTAAGGGACTCATTATTACTTCTTTTACGTTTTTTCTTTTCTTCTTTTTCAACTACTTTCCTATTTTCTGACTCTGTACTTTGTACATCATCATTGTCAATAACTGAAGCTAATTTAGTTACATGCTGCTTCATAGGTACAATATTAGAGACTCCTAATGCTTTACATAACTTATTAAAAGCTACTTTAGTATCCTTAGAAAATGATTTATAACTTCTATATTCCCTAATACCATGAGCTATGTCTGACCAGGAAACAATGCTTTGTTGTAAAGGACTATGCTTCACTGCTAACAGAAGGTTGAAAAAGTTACATATAAATCTATCCTTAATAGTTTTTTTTTCAGGCTCTTCACATAAATCCTTAAAAAAATCAACTACGTTGGTAGCAAATTGTCCATGAGCTTCTTCCATTTTCTGTTCAGCTTTAATTTTATACAGATTCAAGAATCTTTGATTGGAATAGAATATTTTCAACAATTCAGCGACCTGATTTTTTTTAAAATGCCTTATTTCTGAATTGAACATAAAATCAAGAAGAACAATAGCTAGTCCAATATTTCCTTCCCAAGATAATTGCAACAGATTTTTAAATAGTACATAGGGAGTCAGGCTATCTCTTTTAGTAAAAAATTGATGTAACTCACCAGTAATGACTTCCAAAATGTCAGCTTTCAAATGTTTTTTAACTTTTGCAGGGGTACCTTCAATACTTCGTAACATTTCTGAGCACTTTACAACAAAAATACAACAATCAGAAACCTGCTCCCCCATTTCCTGCATGATCAAGACATTTTTGCTTCCTTTATCCAAAAGACTTTTCAGAAGTTCTACTAGAATATAAACATTGACCCCTTCAGTATCAGAAAACTTCTTCAATCCTAGCAATTTCTTTAAAATATTTCTCAGTCTTTGGTTCAAGGGTCTTTGATGTTCATCTCGGATGCTAAATTCTACAGCTTGAAGTAGAGGCAGCATAATTTCCAAACCTAGAAGCATTGAGGGATTCGAGTCTAGATATATTTCAATTAGATCAAGAACTCTTACTCTGAAATGTGTTAAAGTCTCTTGATCTTTAGTTTGCTTCTTTCTATTACCATGATTGGGTTTAAACTGCCTGAAGGCATCTGCTAGAGCTTTATCAAGTTTTTCTCCTTCAGTGTCACTAAGCTGATCCAAATCAATACTCTCATCATCAGATACACTTGTACCATTTGACAGGGCTTGATGTAAAGCAATCCTTAGTTTATCAGTAACTGTCTCGTCATTTGAGGCTTCGTCTTCCTCCTCTTCATCTTCCGAATCATTTTCATCTTCAGATTGGTCAGATTCCAAATTTTCGTTTTCATTTTCAGAATCAGAGCTGCTTTCTTCATGTTTGGAAAGAGGATTTTCATCATTTTTAGGATCTAAAACACTTAGAATTTGATGAATTGTGGTAGAAGTCATATATTTACACAGGTGCGGAAACACACTATTAATAATACTTCTCAAAAGATGAGAATTGTGGGAAAGAAGATTTAGGAAGAGGTCTATTACAACTTCAATCCAAAGAGGATCACTTTCTGATTCTACAATTGTGTTTTCTAGGGTTGTGCTATCTAAAGTATGTTTAGTTTTTTTATCTCTTTTGATTCTATCATGGCAGCTAAATAATTCATTCAATGAATCAGTAGCTAGCTTCACATCGTTAAAAAGTTGCAGGCCCATATGCAAAAATAGAGTTAGGAATACAGTATTTATGCCCTTCTTCTTTTTCTTTTTTTCAATTTTTTCCACTACTTGCCCCGTTTTTTTCCATAGTTCATAACTTTCTTTTGATAAAGGGGTTCTTAAGATGGTTTCCAAGTTTTCTGGATTTAACTTTGAATCCAGGGACTGAACTAATTTAGATAGTATAATTTGTAATTCTTCCAACCTTGAGAGTTTCAGATCTAGTGCTCCAAAGAAGGCAGTTTTTAATGATTCTAGAAGAAAAATTAACTTTTGTTATTAACTGAACATACAGGATGTTCCCAAATGAAGTTATCTGTACCACAGATTAACCTAATTTATAGTTTTCGACAAAAAGTCGTTTTTGTTTGTTCAAAAAATAAAAAGTCAAGATGAGATAATTTTGTTATACAATGAGGTCAGAAACTTGCAATAAGGGTATCTTCCTTAAGGGTAAACTACTCCTACTTATAAGGAAAATGTTATCTGAAAATGTTGATCACAATCATTTCCACAGTTAAAATCAAAAATTTCAATTGCTTTTATTTTTGTGAGATACAGGTATATTGAAAATAATAAAAGCATAAATAATATAAACGAACAGAGGAAAACGGAGCACCTACTACTGGCCTGCCATTATTTAAAAGCCACCCCTGTTACTTTTACAGTTCTATTTTCGTTCAATGATATTTAAAGTTACTGTAAAAAAATACTAAGGTCTTGAAAATTTAGATTCTGACTGAAGTGATTTCAGGTAACTCTTTCAGATAGGATTTCTCATATAAATAAGAAATAATGGTAAGGTAAGTCTCCCTATTTTCGACAGTTTCTAAAGTTTTTAGGTTATAGTAAGGATTTAAAACAGTAAATTCAGAAAATAATTAAATTGCCAAAATTATCACACATTTGACAACAACGCCCATCATTCCTTGTCCTCTAAAACAATGTAGTTGCCTCATATATATATATATATATATATATATATATATATATATATATATATATATATATATATATATATATATATATATATATATATATATATATATATATATATATATATATATGTATATATATGTATATATACGTATGTTACAAGGTACAACTAATCTCAGGCTCTTTGGTAAAATGTACTAGAGTAAAAAAAATTGATTTTTTTTTATTTCGGAGATGACCTAATTTCGTAAACCCTTTTTAATAATAGATTTACTTGATATACATTAAAATTAATACTTAACAGAGATTGGTTCAAAAACTTGCTAGAGATGGGTCAGATATCGTTTTCGGAGAACACATTGTATTTCCATTTTGTTATATTTTTCATTAAATAAATATACAAAATGTGTTCTGTAATTTTTTATTGATTTAATTAATATACTGAACATATACCAAAAATAGGGGCAGCTGTGTGCCGACAATAGAGCCAAGATATGCAGAAATTAGAGACGGTAGGATTTTTTGCCATTAATATTGAATAATATTAATACAAACATAATGATTGTTAATAAAAATAAACTAGTGATTAAATTAATTTCAGATAATTAGCAAATACATCTGTAAACATAGCAAATACATCTGTAAATATGGCAAAACATCACTTAAAAACACTATATTTAAAGCCTACTGGAAGTAAAAATTGAATAGACATGTCACTTAACCTGCCGAAAATAGGGATATTTAACTCGGTTGACTCTCAAGTAAAATACACGTTTTGCAAACTTCTGAACTGCCTGTATAACAACCACCTTTTTGAACAAGCAAACAAATTTATGAACAATGTCCTTTTTATTGAAAAATTAAAAATTATATCCATTTGTGGTAACATTATTTGAGAACACCTTGTATATTGGCACAAAACAGAATAAATATATTTTTATAATGTTTTATTAAGCTAAAAGATGATGTATTTCAAACAATTTTAATACCTTTGTTACATAATAAATTACTCTACTGATAGCAAATGCCAATTTTATGTAAGAAAACTTCCAATATCAGTTCCTGTCCTGAACTTTGACTGTGCCAATTTGACGATTAATAAAAACAAATATTAAATTTGTTATTTTTTTTAAATATGACTCATTAATAATAACACGAATATATATATACATATCATGTTTACATGGACCTCAACCAAAACGTTTTCACCATTTGTAACTGTATAGTTTCTATGGATTACACTTTTATACACCTTAATAAAATGACTAAAAAATAAATAAATAAATAAAAAAGGTCCCCTTTGTAACTGCTTAAATATTTCATTCTTTCATCCCCCCCCCCTGGACATGATCCTAGATCTGTCCCTAATGCACCTAAACATATTTATCCATTAAACTCTCATAAAAAAAATTGTTTATTTCAATATACTAAAAAAATCTTACCTGCTAATTCCCTTCCAACATTCATGCCACTTCTTTCTCTAAGTAATGAAATGTTTAATAAAAACATCAATTGTTGTACCTTCCAATCACTCTCTTGTTTCATGACTGGCAAGTTCAATAATTTTATTAGCAGGTGAGCACTATATAATCTGTCATTATTAAGCCAAGTTTCACTGTCATTTTCAGAATTTATTTTTTCTGTCCCATCTGTAACCCCTCTATACACTTTAGCTAAATTTTTTACACCCTCAGTATCTAAACTCTGAGTTATCTGCTGAACAACTTTACTTTTGGTTACTTTTTCAAATACAAAAGTACCTGGATCAAATAACAGTTTTTTAATTATTGATATTTTGACATTAGAGTTAATATTCTCTTTTTTAAACAATTCCAAAAGTGTTTCAAATAATTTTTGAACTGCATCTTGATATTCTTTATCCTTCTGTTTCCCTTTAAATGTCCTAAAATATCCTAAGAGTTGTGTTATGAAGTTCCTTGTAAATAACACTGGTAATTGGTTAAAGTACTCCTCAGTCTTTACTGCATATAACAGCGTGTTAGTCAATATTTTTATAAAAACTAGAAGTCTGTTGCGATTTGGGGTTCTCAGATGACTATCTAATTCACTGAAAAAACTGGGTAATTGAGTTGGTGTCAAAGCAGTAACTATAATCTCAAATATTGGATGCTTTAATGATGTTACTCTTGGTATTGCCTAAAAAGTAGACTTAGTTTAGGATTGGCAGCTGGCAACTAAGACGTAATTTATATTACAAATATTTTATTGTTGACTGTTTTTCTTACCATAAGAATGCCACATAGGTTTTTGAAAGTTCCTTCATAAACTATATCAGGCGTTTGTAAACATTTACTGAAAAACTTTTTATTAAAGACTTTTGGAAACATTAACTTCAATTTTAGTAGTAAATATAATGAATCTAGTGACTGATCTGACCATGGCTTCGATACTTCCTCGCTAATTTGTGTTATTAATGTTTGGTCTTTTCCTATTTCAGGGGCCTAAAAATCGATTTTATTTAAATGTTATAACAATGTTATTAAATAATATTTGCTTTTTGATCAGCAGCTGCAGTTTTAATAATTAACATACAACAGAGCACAAAATATAGATAGACAGGTAAAGTCCTATTTCTTCCAATAACAAAATGTTAGAAACAAAGTGTGTAGGGCATGGAAAAAAATCAAATAAGTACAAATCAAAAATAAAATTATATCTTGTTCTATATTTATTCTTCTTTCTATATCTGTATTGTGTTCTAATTTAATATTATTTAAACATACAATTTGAGCATGGTGATTTTATTAGTGCTGAGTTTAATACATAGCTGTAAGTATATTCTTTTTTTTACAAAAAAATTACAATTTAAGTAGCAGATTCTAATGGCTTCCAGTATACATTGATTATGATTATAAAAATTAAAATGAATGGTCATATTTATATACCTACATTTTTGTTACTTGCAATTTCAAGGGCTTTTCTAACACTAATATGATATGTCTCATTATTTAGTTATCCTAATGAACATTTGACTATGTAGTCACTTGAATGTATTTTAATGCCATCAAAGTTTGATACCCATATTAATATTTACATTCATATTCCAGAAAATAACTAAAAAATCTAATGCAAACATAGGATATAATATGCTACTCAAAATTTTTAAAATATTTATTTTTGTAAAAAGTGACCATTTAATTCTACATTTCAAAAACCTTATTTTAATAGCGTATCCAACTTATATTTATTTAATGCATTAATATCAGTTTCTCTTTAGTGATAAAAGTGGCACTTAAGTATTCATGTTTTTTTACTTTTTACTTGAGAAATGATTTCTACTCCCAAAAGTGTGTAAACATGGAATGTGATGTTTGCAAAGATAAATCCAGGGAGTTACTTCCATGTGAAGGTTGCAATGCTGCCTTTTGCAAATTATAAAAGTCTTACAGCTTATGGAACGCAAAATGATATTTTACTGCAAGAATGTAAAAAAATAGAAACCTTCGCACTACTTCAGAACGCCATTGAAGATAAATCCAGCATTACTGAAAGTAAAAATGAGATAATTGTCATGCTTAAAAAGAAAATTGAACAACTGGAATTAAAACAAGGGCTCTTGTCTACAATAAAACTCTAGTTATCAGCAACCTACCAAGTTTGATAATTAAACCCAGAAAACCAGAGAATCCAGAGATAACAAAGACTGAGGTAAGAAATGAAATTAAACTATCAGAAATAGGAATTTCCATTAAGAGCACTCGAACTTCTGCAAATTGTAATGTGATTGTAAATGTTTAAACCACAAGGATTTGGATATCTTAACAAAAAGGAGCAGAAAACAAACTTATTCAATATTATGTATATATTATAAAAAATGAGGAAGCCAAAGTTTAAATTATCTGAGTTTGAAGGGAATTTGTCCAACAAAGAACTAGAGACATGTCTTAGGGCACAAAATAAAAGTATAAATGAAGATGATCAACTGGAAACAACCTATATAAAAAAAACAATAAACACCTTTGCATGATATTTGGAAAATGTTTTGTACATTTATGATACAGAAAAAAAAAATGTTTAATACATTTATGATACAGAAGAAAGTATTCATTGAATGGGAGAGATGTCCTGAAGACATAGGATTAACACGCTGTTTCAAATGTCAACAATATTACCACAAATCCAATGAATGTACAAATAAAATAGTTTGTGAATACCGTTCTGATCAACATGATGTATGTGATGGTCCTTAAAATAAAATAATAAGTATAGACTTAACCACAGTACTGACCATGCAGTGACCGACTGAACTTGTCCATCCTACCAATATGTGATAAATGTTCTAAGAAGCAAAACCAATATAAAAAATATCTTGGAAATACCTATGGCGCCTAATCAACAGGAACTTAAAGTGCTACGTGATCTTGGACTACTTCATTCATCAGCATTCGTAAAAATTTTGATGAGTTCTTGGTTTTTTTTTGTGCTATCATTGGCTCGACTGAGACATGGCAAATAAATTGTGATAACTTTAATATTGATGGTTTTAGTATATTTAGTCATAATGCCAATTTGACCAAAAATGATGGTACCATTACTTACATTAATTCTTTTGTATTAAATTGGCAGCTATAGGGTCGCAGACGGAAATCCTCGAGACCATGTTCCCATAAGATTTTTGAATGGATTTTGCCTGAACAAGAAATTCCAGTTTTCGGAAATGCGGTGGAGGATTTTGATTTTTCTGCACCAACAACCAACTATTTCCCTCCTTTCCACGAAAAATTCGGATTTTTATTTAAAGTCTGGAGACGATATAATAGAAAAATTTGGAATTAACAATTCTTTTACCCACTTTTCGAATAACTCATGGTCCATATTATCATCATAATCTACAACTTTTGATTTTGACGCGAAAAAACTGGCTCCTGGTATAAATTCGGTAAGTGAACCAGCATGTAAAATTGTAAACTGAACAGCAACTTTTTTTCTATTTGCTGATTTGACAGAGTATCTTGCCACTCCCGTTAGAAAGTATATAAGTTGCATAGAAAAAACAACTTTTCTAAATCCCGAATTTAAATTTTCAATGTAACTGTTTACAAACTTTATACGCTTGTTTCAGCTGTAATAAGTATTCAGGATAAATAGTTAAACTAACCAGAATAAAGTACCTGATTTTAAAAATCTACTTGTAGTATTAAGTACCAATATTTTTCAAAAATATTTAAAGGGTTCAGTAGTTTACTTAAAATGAAAATTTAAGTAAAAGTAGCAAGTTCATGCTTTTATTTATTTTTAAGTACATTTACTAAGTACTTAAAATATATCCAACTACTTAAAGTACTTTTAGGTATTCAGCATTTATTAAAAACTTAAAGTAGATCTAAAATACTTAAAGTACATCTTAATACTTATTATTAGGTATTTAGGCCGATTTTTTAAAGTACTGCAACAACCAAAATTAAGATAATTTTGAAAATTTTAAGTTATTTGCTTTATATATGTCCCTTCTGGTACCACAAAAATTATTAGTTCTGATGATTATTTGAGTAATCAAATATCTTTAAATGGGCCTCTTTATTGCTATATTGAGGTAATTTAAAAAGGGTAATTGACTAATAATTAACTTCAGTTTGATGTGTCAAAGAAATAGTTTCTAAGGCTGAGGTAGTAAATCCTCAAGAAAATGAGGTTTTTGTTTTTTAAATGCTATAAGATGTAACTAGTAAGGTAAAAACAAATAACAGTTTATTTGTATTTTGAGTTTTAATTTTTTAAATATTAGAAAATTATTTATTTACTGTTTTCATTTGGAATAAAATATGTTTATCAATTTTTTGTAAAATATTTTCTTTTTGTATCTATTTGTGTTTCTTGGGAATATACAACATTCTCATTGTCTGGATTCTTATGGCTTTTCACAAATTATTACTGAACCTCGATAAATCCAACATTTATCATTGATGAAAATATAGTAAAAAAAAACATGGAACTCTCAGTTCTGGGAGAATTTCTGACGACTTTGACACTTTTAGGGATTTCAAACATTTTAACCAAAATGATTTTTTGATTAACCTTGAAAAATACATTGGAATTTAATTTTAAGCATGAATAAAGTCGATCAGAAAATGAACTTTGTTATGAATAATTTAGTACATGTATTAAATACAAATGCACCTGTTTGAGCAGTTAGGATAAGCCGCCCACGAGTGCCATGGCTTACAGATACTCATCGGATAATTTTCAAAGAAGAGATGCAGCACACAAAAAGTTTATTAAAAATAAACTGACACAAAACTCACAAAGATATATATATATATATATATATATATATATATATATATTATAGCTATCAGTAATTTTGCTGTAGCTTCGGTAAGATGTATAAAAGCCTGGTTTTTAAAATTAAATGATTCTTGGGAGGCTAGGCAGTTCTGGAAAAACTTAAAGATATCCAATATATTAAAACAACATTGGATAAGCACCAGGTGACCGTAATGGTGCTACTGGATTTTTCAAAAGCGTTTAATACATTGACCATAATTTATTACATGCCAAACTGCAGTATTATGGATTATCGGAATGTTCCGTATTATTATTTGAAAATTACCTACAATGGGGATGCCAGTTTGTTCGTATTGATCAGAAGGTGTCTAATGTGGGCAACATTCTCTTGAGTGTCCTACAGGGGTCAATATTGGAACCACTATTATTCTTAGTATACACAGCAGATTTGCCTCCCATTGTAACATCTTTCACTATCTACAAGTACGCAGATTACACACAACTCATTTACAGTTGAGTCTATTGGATGGATGACCAACCAATAGACAGTTTATGTGTTAACAAGTTCTTGGGTCTCTACATATTTTGAATGTGAATTCTAAGATTGCAAGGGGTTGCACTAAGAATTGTCTCTCGCGAGCTAGATTTATCAGTGGCAAAGAGTGTATATCATGCCTTGATAGTGTTTCTGGGAAAGCTGCCCTAACTAGTATTAAATTCCATATTTATTATACAGAAAAGAGCAATTCGATACTTATCTAAAGCTAGGACCCGTGTTTCTTGTAGGCCTTTAATTAAATCCTTGAATATTTTGACCCTCACATGCTTATTTATTCTTGAAAAGGTGTGCTTAATTCATAAGAAATTTCGTTCAGAAATCCTAACTGAGAATGCATGTCCCACAAGAAGTACTCATGTATCTAGGTTACCAATTCCTTCATCAGAACTAATAAAAAAATCATTTATAATGGAAGGAAAATTTTTAACAAACTGCCTTTACATATGAGAAAAATTTATTGTGGGAGAAAATTTAGAAAGCAAGTTAAAGAACATTTAGTTGGGAAGGCCTATTATACAGTTGACAAATATTTTACCAATAGATCTTGAGTGCATTTTTGCTAAATATTGTTTCTGTCTACCATATTTCTTTGACTATGTATAGTTTTACTTTTAACTTTAATATACTGTTCGTCTTATGTTTTAACTGACTTTCTATATATTTCACTGGATTTATTAGTTTTTAAGCTCTTTTTCTTTTCTTTTTATTTTAAGTCTTATATACAATTCTTTAGTTTTAAGTTAGTATTTTACAGTATATACAAAGAAGCAAGCAAACATGGTCATAACTAATTATATATTTGTACTGATACATCTATATTTATATATTTTTCATTTAGTTTTGTCAATAATACAGTTAGGTATATGTTTGTTCTAATATATCTTTTTTCTTTAGCTGTGTCACATGTTATTTTAGACAATAAAGCTTTTTTGAGTTTGAGTTTGGGTTTCCTGATGACTAAGATCAGGCAACTGCAGACCTCAATCAGGTCCTTAGGAATATTGCTTCTTTTTGCAAAGAACACAATCTATTTTTAAACACTGAAAAACCCTAAACTCTATTATTCTTTTATCTGACAGCCACTCACAACTATAAATTGTTTAAAATTTACAAATAAATCAGCAGCCCTTAGAATTTGTGCAGTCCTCAAAAAATCACAGTCTAGTTAGTATTTGATTCCAAACTCAGATTTCAGCAACACATAAAAAACTTAACTCAATGGAGATTTATCTATGTATATATATATATATATATATATATATATATATATATATATATATATGAATAGACATTTTAATAGAATTTTTGCTTGTTATGTTGATGTTGTTTTGGTTTGTTGTTCTCTAAACTCTCTCCAAACTTTGGTTCTGACAATATTTAGACCAGCTGTAAGCCTAGATAGAGTGTGAATGAAGAAAAGCCAAAAGTAATCAATAATATTGTATTATTGTTAGTTTTAAATACTTTAATAAAGTTGTACATAATATTCTGTCTGTCATTCGATCCAAATCCTAAAACAGCTTGAAATTCGCCTAATTCAATGCAGATAAGGGGTTCAGAAGACATAGCAATATAAGGGTGATATGACAAACAAGTTTAAAAAGTAATATGACATTAACTCAGCTTTCAATGAGGTAATAAAAGTTAAATTCAGTTCTGAGGGTTTTTGTAAAATTTTTGAAATTTACCTGTTCACCTTAGCAACTGCACCCCCTTGTGGTCAATTTATAAACTTAAAAATATTTTCAATTCGTCTTGGCCATTTTTGTTATAATTTTTTTTTTCAAAATGCTAACATCAAGTACTTTTGAGATATAGATAGTGAACAGCCTGCATAACATTTTTAACGTCCATTTAGACATTATCACTTATCCCTCTGTTTTCTTTTTTCTCTTACATCATTATACTTTTCTCTTTGGTATTTTTGATTTCTTTTTTCTTGAACAATTCTCTGCATCGTTTTTTAAGCACATTGGATACTTTTATAAACTCCAGTTTCTCAAGACTATCCTTTTGGTTTTTGATTCTAAGTATTGTTTTAAAGTATTGCTTGTTTGAAATATTATGGATATATTAAATGACTTACAAATTTAGCTAATTGTAGAGATATATTTCCAAAATATGTTAAAACTCTGAATTTGTATTAATTAAATTGTTTTGTATTAAATTATAAGAGACTTTGTATTTGTTCATAAATTTATAAAAAAATTTGTTGAATGTTTTCATTGGGAAACCATTGTTTACAGCATTTTGCTTTATTATATCTAATAAAATGATTTAATAAAAGTAGCTTAAAAATGGTAATTTAAACTGTACAAAAAAGAATTAAAAACTGCAAATTTATGACAAAATGCAGAGTTAGATGTAAACTGAATTATATTATCAGTACAGGAGAGTTTTCTATACACCTTAAAACTAATTTTATTATTATTTCTAATTAAAAGAAGGTCTAGAAAAGGAAGTTTGCCATCAGTTTCACTCTACATAGTAAAGAATTACTAAATTCTAAAAATTTTAACAATTCTTGTTCACTACCTTTAACGTAACAACTTCACTCAATGATGAAAGGCAAGAACCCATTGCCAAGCATGAACCTTATGAAAAATATATATTATTAAATCTAAAAACATTTTGTTCTAGCACAGTTTTTAGCAGTAGAATGTAGCATTGCATTTTATGAGAGTCAAGTTTATCCTCTTCTTTTTTGTTTTGGCCTATCGCCTCACATCAAAACTTCCATCAACCTCTCTAATTGGTCGCTCAAGCATAGCCTTGTTTCATGTTTAACTGTTTCTTTATTTAGTTATGTTTGTTTTCTGTACTTTGTAAAATGTGTATTGTTTATGATAAAGTTATATATTAGAAACATGTCACCTATTTTATATATATATATATATATATATATATATATATATATATATATATATATATATATGTATTTAGTTAAAATCTATTCGACCAATCTAGAATTATCAAGGCCATATGGACAATCTGTAGTTGTATGTATTTGTTACAACAAATTCAAAACATATCATTACTCTTTACACTACACATACACATATTTAGTTGTATAGATGCAGTTATACAAATGTATGTACTTATACATATATAAAGACTAGATCATATATGGTATATACTGTAGAAAACTTGTAACATTTGTCAATAAAATTGAATGAATTTGAGTGATTGATTTTAGTTGCATATTTAATCGATTTCTATAAAAACTACTAAATGAAGGATACAAAAAGGTGAATAACACTAGCATCCCAAATTTTATCTCTATACCAAATTTCATGAAAATCTACTATAGTAGGCAAAAATGATCATTTACCTATATATCTCTACTAATCAAAACAAAATCACACTATTAATTCAACTGTACCTAAGCAGCCACATTTACTAATAGTGGTAGCTATACTTACTACATTTAGAAGTTCAATAATAAAACTGTATCCAAATAACCCTAAATAAGTTCTTTCTCTACAAGCTGCTAAAAGCATTGTAATAATTTCATTTTTCGGTTCTAGTTCAGTTTTTATCCATAAATTTGATTTTATTATAGCTCCACATGCTAGGATTTGACCAGTACAAATATCAGCATTTTCCTGAAAAAAAAGTTTTTTCTCCTGCATTACTAAAATTTAAGAATAAACAGGTATAAAATTAAGGACCAAACTTACTCCATCGTTGTTTTTACCAGATTTATGAAGTTCTGTTTTAACAACTTCTAATACATTAGTGGAATGGATATCGGGCATTAAATTTAGCAAGCCTACTAAAGTGGTATAATAACCCGCTCTTGCTGTATTAGTCGGAGCACCCAGGCCCCTAATTAGCCTCTTTAAAGCATACTTTAATTCATCTGAGCCCTAAAATAATGAGTAATTGTTAGAATGTTATTGTTGTCATAAAGAAATTTAACCTCACATCTTCCGTTTCGTTGTTTTCCACGAGGTACTTAAGAAGATTTGTAGCACTCTTCACTCTTACATTTTCATGGGGATTCAATAGTTTTGAAAAATTGTCTAAAATTGTTTTTACTAGTTTTCTTTTTGGTTTATTTTCGCTTTGAGTAGGCTTCTCTATTTCCCCCATTTCACCACGCGTTTTACTTTGATTTGAGTGATTTGACACTATTTGACAGTATTTGATAGTAAGATAGTTAAAAACAGTGTCGTCAATCGAGGAATAAACTGCACCATAAAGGGCCTGTTACACGGCGCGACAACCGGCATTCTTCGGTTCTGGCGTGGCAGTTCCCGTTCCGTGTAACAGGTCTGGCGCGACGATTTTCGGGCGACGCGAGGTTGACCGTCTAGTGTCGGTAAACATCAAAGTAGACGCGCCGAACTCGGAATGTGGCAAGATTCGACCAGAGTGGGAGAGAAGTAAATATTCAGTTTTAATACAATTTTTACCGGAGTAACAACTAATTTCAATATTTTTCCCTGTAAAATCTCTGTGCGTAGTTGTGTTTTTTTATTGCAACAATTGTTCACATTTCTACAATGTCGTGGACGAACGATAATATTATCGAGTTTTTAAATTTATTTGAGCAAGAACCAATAATTTGGAACCCTAGGCACCCAGGTCATAAGGACAGGAATGCTGTGCATGATGCCTGGCTGCGGATTAAGACACAAATGAGTGTCTCATTCACAATTGCGGATCTAAAAAAGAAAAAAGAGACACTTATGGGTACTTTCCGGAAACTAAATTCCAAAGTAAAGACAAGCAGCAGAACTGGAAGCGGAACAGATGACATTTTTAAGCCAGATTGGTTTGCCTACGACCTAATGGCTAGATTTTTACATTCGGTATATAATCCAAGAGAAACACAAGATTCCGAACTTTCTTCAGCATCAGAAGTAAGTATTATTATTTTTTATTAACATAAAAAGGTAATATCTATCCTGCCATGGG
Organism: Kuschelorhynchus macadamiae; assembly: GCA_030620095.1. NCBI lineage: Eukaryota > Metazoa > Arthropoda > Insecta > Coleoptera > Curculionidae > Kuschelorhynchus > Kuschelorhynchus macadamiae. Next base: position 3,320,398 of record JAUTXW010001744.1, read on the forward strand.
ACTGCACCATTTGTTTTGAAGTATTGTGCAAAGCTGTCTCTAACGTTTTTTGCCTGGACTCCTGCGTTTCTAGCTACTTTGCGAAGTGGAAGTAAAGAACTAAGGTTGCCTTCTTCGTTTCGCCATGATCCAGCTTGAAATCCGTCGTTTGTTTCGATATCAAATGTACCATGTGGAGAATATATTGATTTGGAGGTCTTACTTTTTCTCAAATAATTGTGCAATAAAACGCACGTCTTGACAATATTTGTAGTCTTTTCTGGCGTTAATAATATTGGTTTTCTCAGTACTCTGAAAACAGCTGACAAAATTCCGAAAACATTCTCTATAACACGGCGAGCACCAGAAAAGCGATAATTAAATATCCTTTCCATAGACCCTTTGTTGTAAACACCTGCATAAGGTTTCATCATATTTTCCCCTAAGGCAAATGCATCATCTGCAACAAAAACATAAGGTACAGGGTTATCTTGACCCGACAAAGGAGCATCTGGTGGAAGGTTCAGTTGTTTCTCATCAAGCTTTTTATACAACGTTGAATTTCGGAAAACTCCTCCGTCACTAATTCTTCCTTAACATCCAATATTCACATAGGTGAAACAGTAATTAGCGTCCGTCACAGCTAATAACACAATGCTATATGTTCCCTTATAGTTATAAAATTCTGATTCACTATGTTCGGGACATTGTATAACAACATGTTTCCCGTCAATTGCACCAAGAAAATTGGGAAAATTCCAGGTGCTTTCAAATTCTTTTGCTATCTTTATCCATTGTTGTGGAATCGTAGGTAACTGAAAATAAAAACATAATGGTTATCTTTATAATGGCTACCCGATGTTAAAGTTCACGTCATCAGTGACACCACAACCTTTTATAGATACGATTTGAGAAAAAAATAATTTTTTTCTCATGAAACAACGTAAAAATTGGTTAGATTCTATTTCCGTAAGCTTTCGCATGAGCCCACACGCGACGTAATCTTTTCATAGAAAAAAGTTAAAGAACTTGGGGGTTAGGGCTTAAATTAAATTATGTTTTTAACAAAAGAAAAGCAAAACTCAAAATTAATTGACGTATTTAAGCGTTTTCCTTAGCATATTATTGGCTAAAACAAAATTAATTTAATTTCAACATTTTGCTCAACTACGATAATTTTTTGGTTTTTCTTCCTAGGAACAATCAGAATATCGCGATAACGAAGGACATGAGGAAATCAGTATGGATCTTCCAGAAACTACAACAGCAATGTCGGAAAATCCAGGTCCTTCCAGCCAAGCCTACTCGACCTAACGTTTTTAAAGCTCCACTGCAAGGAGCTCAAATTAAAAAAGGCAAAAAAATGAACGTCACCGATAGGGAAAAACGTGCAGAGGACGCATACAGATGCATGAAAGCACTACAAGATAGGCCCAGCGAAGATGAATGCTCGTTGTTCTCTGACTTACTGTGTGAAAAGCTAAGAAATTTGGATTAGACCACACGTGATTTTGCTATGCCCGAAATAGATTGCTTAATGTTTCGTCTCAAGCAACAACAACAGGGTAGAAATTTTCCACTTCACATTCAATCTTTCACTTATTCTGATCATCAATCATTTCCTTATAGGCCTGGATATTTTCCATCTTTTCCTTCTATCCACGCTCAGCCATCACCACAATTTCCGCCATCTCCTCATTCCCAGGCTCAATCATCCGAGTCACCCTCAGGGTCTTCTCCCCAGTTCCACGCTCAAACGCCACAACCATCTCCAGGATTTCCTCCTTTTCCTAATTCCCACCGTCAGCCCTCAACACAATTTCCGCCCTCTCCTCATTTCCAGACTCAATCATCCGAGTCATCCCCAGGTTCTTCTCCCCAGTTCTACGCTCAATCACCCCAATCATCTCCAGGATTTTCGCCTTCCTCCCAATCATTCACTCAACTATCCCAGCCAACCCAAAGATTTACGCTTTCTCCCAAGTCCATCTCTCAAGGGTCAGCAACGGCACAAGGGTCTGGGGATGAGCACGAGAAGTCCATCTCTCAAGGGTCAGCAACGGCACAAGGGTCTGGTGATGAGCACGAGGAATCATTGTTTCATCTTTTAGAGTAATATATTTATATTCGTAGTTTTTATTTTGTTCCCATTAAAATTATTGTATCCTTGCCATTTACTAAGAGGGTATTTATATTTTAATGTAAAAATTATTTTCTTTTCAATAAATTAAGTAGTACACTGTTTAGTAGTGTAGGATTTATTTTCTAAAGAGTCTCCGCACACGTTATTTTTCTATCCTTTTAATAAACTTATTAAAATATCCGGAGTGCCTTATTTCATGAAACCCCTAGACAAACATGAAAAAGCCTACAGTAGACATTATTACTTACTTTTATTTCTCCCTGCAATGCCTCTATTAATGCACTGCAACCTTCATCTACACAGCATGACACAGTTTGCCGAGAAACTTTAAACAAATATGATAAACTCGTGTAGCTATCTCCAGTCGCCAGAAATCGTAATGTTATAGCCAGTCTTTCTTCTACAGGAATACACTTCCTCATGTTAGTGTTCATTTTCGATATACGTGGACCAATTTTGTTAATAAAAAATTCAAAGTCTTCTGCAGACATTCTGCAAAAATTAAAAAAATTGCCAGAAGGTTCTCTTTTTAAATTGCACAGCATGTCGGTGGTGCTGTATCTAAAAAATGTATAAAAATTTAACAATAATACTTCATAAATATTATTATGTAACTTACCTAGACCGACTTTTGTTATGCGAGCTTTCCCACCACCGTTTTCTGCTTTTTCTTTTTAAAAAATCCTCACATAAGATAATGTAACAAGCTGCTGCACAAAGTAACTTTTCCTGACGACGCCTAGGCATTTTAAAAAATATTTTAGACAAACAATCATTTACAACAACGGTGCAAAGCAAACTGACAGAAATAATTATTTTCGAGAGACCTGCGCCTGCCGACCAAATTTTCCGGGCGGCGCGATAAGGCGCGCTCGCCTGCCACTTCCCAGTTCACAGGCCTGGCGTGTCACTCGACACACCGTGTAACGGGTCCTTAAGGCGTATAGAATGTTTCAACGCTGCGCTACATAATATTTGAGGCACTAGCAATGATTTAATAACTTGCTAGGGTCATTCGGAGAATATATAAAATACTCGATATTTAGTTTAATGTTGGGTAATATATGTCCATTTCACAACAAATGTTACTATTAAAAAAATCAGGTATTATTGGATAACACGTAAAACTAAAAAGATTCATTAAATCTAGTTTTCTTTTAGATTTTTTTTTAATTTGTACATATATGCATCAACTTTTTTTATATGGTCTTCAGTTATCGTATAGGTAACACCACATTTTTCATTCAGCTAAGAATGTGGCTGAAATCTAAAAAGGACGGGTTCGAAAATCGGATTAGTTACTTTTCCCTACCTTGCCGACACTGGCATATTGAAAATGCGGGATTTTTGCATTATGTCCATTATGAGTCCTATGGGTGGATGCAGTCAATCAAATTATCAAAATGCGCCACATCATACCGTATAATGTTTGAACGTCGCTTTTAAATAGAAATAGCGCTACGACTGGCAACACTGGTCAAAAACGTAAACATTTTTAGGTGTGACTTCGGCGTCGTCGTAATTCTCAACGCACTAACGCCCAGGGTAAAATGGAATCGACAACGTTATGACAAGGGTTTATGCTCGGCACGGCTAGGCTAGTAGAAACCCTAAAGTAATCTACCTGGGTAGAAAAAACCCTAAAGTAACCTACCTGGGTAGAACAGTAAAAAAACTGGTTTTATACGTAAGTAGAAAACACTTAGGAAATCATCAAGCATCAAGTTTGATAGCAACATTTTTATTATGTTTTTGCATTTTCGAAATTTAATGTTATATTGAGTAAGTGGGGTTAGTTTTTTAGTTGTTGATATAGATTTGTGCGTTCAATTACGTATAAAACCTTGGATTAGGTACAATATAATCTAAGTATAAAACGAAAAAACCTTGCTAAAATTCTTTCTCCTCCCCCTGTCAAATAGACTCATTGAATTTTTGATTATATTAACCCACATCTAATAATTTCTTGTACAATTTTGCGGTAAAAGTCTTAATTAATTATTAATTATATTAGGTAATTAATTAATTTCAAATATTTTATATTTGGTAATTATGCAATATAGCGCACTTTGAACGGTATACCTAGTTGTTTTTGGGGAGCTTATTACGAATCTGAAATCCCAATCTTATATATACAATTTTTCACCTTCTTTTCTATTTCGTTCAGTAATTTTTATAAGAATGCGCTTAAATGCACAATTAAAATATGGAAATTATACATATTTTCAAATTTCTAACGTTATATTACTAAAAATCACATTAGTAAAATTGTATAGCTGTGTATCTTTCAACTGGCATTTTTAATAGGGAATTTTTCTTGATTTTGTGCTTTATGTTGTTTGATGTTGTTAGTATGTTATATGGCTCTGCTGCAAGGCAATTCGCCAGATTGCTCTCCGCCCGGGGCTCAGAGTCGTTAAATCGGCGACCCTCGAAGTCGACCCTGGCGAGCTCTAAACTCCCGGATTTCCTGAATCTTTCCAATACTTCTTGATTTTTCCTCTTTTAATTTATGAAATGCATCTTGGCTTCCACTAGGTTCTCCTTTATGTTGTCAAAAATTGTCAATTGTCATTCAAAGAAGAAAATACATGACAGCAAACAAAATATCACTTGCTTTGCTATTTGCTGGAGGAATGCTGAACTAGCTAATTGAGACCCCGAATGGAGCACAGTTGTTGACAGCTGAAGAGTAGTTCACTTTAAATAGACCCTATTACAGATTAACAAAATTAATCTGTGTCCCTATTAAACAAATATAAATCATAATGTGATCCTCATCAAATTATGTAAAATTTTTAACGGTACTGGACTCGATCTTGAACTGGGACACTCGAGTGTCGACCAACTCTGTAATATAGGTTACGCAGTGGTGTTTTTGTCCTTCGAAATCCCGCGGGATATGTGGCTTTGGGGAAACGTCTATCATGCATTCTTTCACTCAGTCATGTCGTATGGACTGATTGCTGGTGGAGGATCGGCACACGGCACTCTCGAAGAGGGTATTGATTTGCAAAAAAAGGCATCGAGGGTGGTTTACGGGCTTAATTGCCGGTCGCTATTTACAGAGCTTTGTTACACTGCCTTTCCTGTTTAACACAACCTTCTAAATATAAAACAAAATAAGGATGGTAACCGTTACCGTACTCGTGGCGATGCCCATGATATAATCTATTATGAATACAAAACTTTTAAAATAACCTTTAAATTATATAGGATTTATAATAACTAGGACTCTCTGATGGGTTGGTACGTACAACAACATAGGTAAGAGCGAATTTCCAAATAAATTCCCGAACTGCCGACGAAATTCTCGAATTGTCCAATAAATACGCAAATTTCCATGAAAATCCTTGAACTTCCGAATTTTCTATTAGAGAATTCTGTAACCTTATACAAGGTGAAGACTATTTAATTCATCAGTATTTGTAATAATTTCGAATTGAAAATAGCCGGACAGTTCATCCCCAGGATGACTTTATTTATTCATTACATCATTGGGTTAGCATAGGTTAGCACTATTATGCTTTTGGCTTTAATTTGTTAATAATTTTAAGAGGTTAATTTAGGTTAGCATTAGTTTGACGAATTGTCGGAAAACCCATAGAGTTTGGCTCATGAATCTGAGTCTGTGAAAAGAATGTGAGTAACTATGGAAACGGTGTAATGATCATTCGCGGTTGGCTACAACTGTGTAAATCCATGAAAACGGCCTGCTTTTGGCATACCTCCCCCTTTCCTCGATGTTTTAGATCTGTGTGTTGTACTTTACGTAGGAAATCATGCGGGGCTTATGACAAACCAAATCTGACGTTATGTCGTCCTTTGTAATATTAAGGCTTTTTACAAAGCCACAGTAATTATGTTGTACCTCAAACATATATGAAGCGCTTTCCAGTGACGGATATTTTGAGCACACTAATAGCGGAGTCGGAGCTTGATGCTACGGGCTCCCGCTCAACTTTTAAAATGTATGTACCGGAATTATATGTAATGATGTAAACTAGACAAAACATATATGCTGTGGTGGCCTACTTTTCTCTACTCTATTTATTATCCCCTTTTCTAGTAGGTCAACATATGTAACCTGTTTGTACACAGTTTAACTTACCAATATGGCCCGTAATGTACTTACTTCTAGTACGGCCCTGTTGTTGGTCCTCTTCAGGTTACTTTCAAGGGTCAGGAGCACCAGGCACCTTATTTATCCCTTCTTAAAACTACACTTCTTAAATCCTAAGTTGATATATTTACTCTTTAGATAGTAACATTAATTCAGGTTCCGAGCTAAGGTAATTTTAATTATGATGTTGTTATACGTAATAAGTGAAAGGGAGCTTTTACGGCATATAACTTTAATGGTTTCCAATAAAGTCATTTAATTAAAATTACTTTTAAAGTTTATTCTACTATCTCTTTTCGTAAAGAATTCAATTATAATTTCGTTAATATTATTTGATCCAGTACACTTTCCTATATTTATTCCTACTGTTAATTAAGGTGAATTATTTTCAGTTACCCAGCCCGCATTCCTAACTATTTCAAACAGATAAAACTTAACTTAATTCCACTAGATCTTATAGTCAGATTTTATACGCTACCTAACATCTAATGTCTTAACTCACTAGGCTCTCCTTACTATTCCTTTCTATAATTCTTAAGTCAAGATAAAACACTTAAGTTCATCTGACTAAATTCCTTTTTACTAATTTATTTTCAAATCAATAAAATATCTAAACGCACTCATCAAGTTTCTTATTCCTCTTTTTTTTGTTGTTAAACGTCATTAACCCTAATTAAATTCCCTAACGAAGTTTACAGTTCTACCTATTGTTCAAATCACTTGACAAAACAAGTTCTTATTCTTGTCTTAAATTCAAATTCGATTAATTAATTTAAATGCACTGAACGAAGTGAGATTATTTTAATTTCTATCATTCTGTTAAACATTTATTTAAACTAGCTAATTATTAATTCGGTCTGACATAGTAATAATTCAGCCTGCGGCTTCGAACATAATAAGAGAATTTAAACTATAACTTTTATTTAAAATTAAATCTCTTTATTCCACTTTTATCCTAAATACTACTATGTCGCGCTGTGAGCAAAATTCCTCGCATCGCAAAATGAATCCAGACAGATGGGTGCCCTATATGCTAAATACCGAGTCGCACTCATCGACGGCCTAAGTGTCTAACAGCTGATACGAAATTAGGTTATTGATCGGCCACTCGACGTTTATTTACTACCTAGCCTAGAGTCTAAGGATGGATTTTCAAGTACGGCCAACATAAACACATTCTGAGATTTAAAAAAAACACTATTTCTATTAAATAATAATTACGGCTTATTGTTCACAATTTGTTTCAAACGGCATAGACAATGACAATAAAAGTTCACAAGGCACAATGGTTTACATATTACTTAGTCGTTAAGTCAATTGTTCTTTTTCGGAGAATAAATCCTAACACTGTATTCCGAACTGAAGTACGCGCAAAAATCTATCCAATTTGATTTTTGTTCATAGTGCGGACGACAAAACTAACAGACAAACCAAAAAAAAAATAAATTAAAAAAATGAAAAACTTTAACTTTTTAAATTGACTTTAACATTTTGAATTTGGGCGGAGGTTCCCCTTTAAACTGGATTTTTTTAGAGTAACTGATTTTCCATTTGGGCATTACGACGTTTAGCGAATGGTAGCCGCTAATAAGACTGCTGATTTCCCCGCTCCGGCTGCTTTTATAGCCGGATTTTCGCTTCTTTCCCTGTGCATTTCCATATATGGCCCGGTTTTTGGGTGCTCGATGAGCCTGCTTTCGGCCGGCGGGTCGTCAGCGGAAAATTTCCATAGTCCGCGCAAGTGGTAAAACCAGGCGACATAGTGCGTATGGCGACGCCAGGAAATGGCTCTCACTCTTCTCCGTCCTTGTTTCGTTTCGCTGCTCCATGCTATCAGCTTTTGAGATTAAAGGTGTTCTTATGTTTCGACCACTTTGATGTATCGTTAATTAATTATGCCTGTTAAAATCCCGATCACCACAATGCCATCTATATATCTGCCCCTTATAATCTTAGTTCTTATTCTACTTAGTCAGTTAAATAACTTGAAATTTAAGGCAGAAAAAAATTATAGAATAAATATGAAAAAAAAATCTGCCTCTCTTGTAACCCCTACACTAAATGAAATGCTCAGGTGCTTGACGTTTTGCTTCACTGGAACGCTTTAATTATTAGCAGATAGACCCTGAGCAATTCTAGAGTGCTTAAATAAAATACAGCATAGTTTATGGTAGGGATACACGGTACTGAGAAAGTATCGATATTTTGGTATCGATAATATTGAATATAAAGTATCAATATTTTAACATATCGACAATACATACTTTAAAAATTTAATTAAAACATAATTTAATAGTTAATATAGGATATTTTCGTATTGGTGCATTAGAAATAGACTAAATAGACACTATAAAAGGTAAAAATTATGCCGAAATAGATCGGATAGACATTAGACGCTATGAAAAATAAATGTAGACCAACGATATCTGCAGTTTTTAAATTTGTGAAAAATAAAAAATATCTTCAGTAGCCAAATTTTTGTCGTGAGGGACAAATGTGGGGAAATTCAGGATTATCAAGACGAAAAAGTGGATGTCTGTTAAAATATAAAGGGAATTTTTTTATAAGCGATTGGCAACACTGCTGGTCTGAATTTTCCTTAAACTCGATCTGGAAGTTTAGCTTGTTATTTGTCAAAATCCGAAGTGGAGATCAATTTTTGACAGTTCGTGCTAATATTTTTCAGGAGTTCTTTCTTAAAAAAGCGTATAGAAACAGAGTTCTTTCTAGTAGACGATCAAGAAATAACGTAAAATTTCCTGTGGAAATTTGAAAGAGCCAAAAATGAAATGATTTTTTGGCCATTTTTTCGGCGCCGTTTGTCATCCATTTGCGCACACGCAAAACCAGTGTAAAACATGGCCGGGAGAAGTTCATACGATGACCGGGATAACAGGTAAAATACTTTTTTTTTGCAAAATTAGTGAGGATAACAATTGAAAAACATACAAATAGTTTTCCTAACAAGGCACGTTTATATTCATCCGGCGCTGATAATTATAGTGCAGTCTTTTATGTGAAAAATTCTAGTAGCTGAGTGCAAAAGGGCGCACATGCTTAAAGCAAAAAATGGGGTTTTGCTGTTAGAATAGAATGTTTATTAGCCCTACGATGCATAGACCTACTCCAAAGAGGTATTTGAATGATATTTTGGATAATATAAGCTGTTCAGTCTAAACATTTGGAACAACCTCTCCAGCATATAACTAGATATAGGTATCAAGAGGGATTTTACTAGCATTTATATGGTATGATGCAAATAACAATTTTAGTTGCTTGTAATTTGTTAGTAATGGAAAATTATTTGAAGAAATGTATCTTATTTTTTTAGTTGTTTTTGGACAACTATTTTGCATTATTTTCTTATTTGAATATTTAAACATAAATTGTGCAAAGTCTTGCAAACGTGAATCTAGAATCTGAGAAATTATTTACTTTACGAATTACATGATTGATTACATAGTAGGATTGGTAGGAAATATCTTATGACCTAAAGGAAGAACAGTTGTGCATATTTTGAATAGATGCTTTTAATTTATATGGTTTCATACCTTTAAGTATATGTTTGTCAATGCTATCATCTATTTTATCCACTATTGAGTGCCAAACATGTTTACACCATTGTTGTAAACATGTGCATTAAAGTGCTTTCTAAAGCTTTGAAATATACCTTAATATATTCTACAATATTTGTAAAATAAAATATGAAATAAATATGCAGTATAATGGTTAACCTTTTGTTAATAGTTTTGTAATTCATTGACTGTAGATTTAAATTGAATAAGTAGTTTATACCAAATACTTAGGAATTTGTGTGATGGAAAACCTTATGTGGAAACTTTAGATATTAAAACTACTGACAATATTAGGAAATTAATAACACATTTTTATACATAAACCATCCTTACCATTGAGTAACAAACATGTTTATGTACACTATTGTTGTTAACATGTGTATTAAAGGGCTTCCTAATACCCAGAAATATAACTCGAAATACACCCTACAAATTTTGTAACATTTAAAATAAATATGCAGCATAATTGTTAACCCTTTGTTAATAATATTGTAATTCATGATCTGTAAAATTAAATGGAATAAGTAGTTTATACTAAAAACTAATTTTTGTTGATGAAAAGCTTAAGTGAAAACTTCAGATACTAAAACTACTAACAATATTGGAAAATTAATAACAACATTTTACACATAAGCCATTCCTTACTAGGCCCTCTATTTTTCCTCTATATCTTCCAAATAGTAAATTCACTATCACTCACTGACTTGCTTGACTATGTCCTTTTCCGTAGATACATTGTAGGACTCGGTGAGTGGTTCTATGGTTGTTCAGAGAAGAGCTGAGGCTTGGTTTCAGTCAAACAGAGTTTTAATAAATGCCAACAAGAGTAGCAAGACAAGAGTGTTGTTTTCTCATTGAGATTTCATGGTGCTTTGCCAAATGCCACTAGTGGGGGTTGTTCTTTATCCAAAGCCTCAATGGGGAGAGCACATTGACACACTAGTTAAAAAGCTTAACAGACACCTCTATGCTCTCAGAAATCTGTCCAAGTGTGTATTGGAGGAGGTATTGAGAACAACTTGTTTTTTCTATTTTCCAATCACATATACAGTACACAAAATTTGCCTGGGGCACTCGGTCAGTTACAGAGTAAATATTCAGAATACAGCGGAAGGCAATGAGAGAAATGTCTATGTTGAGCTATAGAGAGGATTATAGGAATGTGTTTACAGATTATAGAGTGATGACTGTGCCATGTATCTATAAGTTTGAATGCTTAATATATGTAAGAAAACAGAACTGTTTCCAACTCATGGGGACAACCATGTCCATAACACTTGTACTAGACACAACTTGGTACTGGTATATTGGAGACTAAGGAGGTGTTAGAATGGCCCTGGATATAGGGTAATAAACTGAATTGAACAGAACTGACTCATCACTAATATGTTATAAATCGACCCTTTATTTATATATTTGTTAGCAAAATTAATGTAGGACTTGTTAAAAGTGAAATTATGAATACTGCTTAGAGTTCAACAATAAAATTAAAAAAGAGTGAGGATGCTGCACTTACAACATATTATGTTCGATAACCTGTTATGCATATGGTCACTCAAGATTAAAGTATTTCCTGATTTTTTGAAGAAGCACAACTTTAGAAATATATTTAATCTGAGGAATCGAGAGAGTTGTAAACATATTTTTATTGTTAAACAGATATTGATGCCTTCATTGTTTGTAAGTAAAGCAAAACTGTCAGTTGGCACTAGATATAAAGGTCATTTATCAGTCAGGTTTGTGATAGATACAGTTTCACTTATATACAGAAAAAAATTTGAATTCAGCACCACTCTCTTCCAACACTAAAATTAAAATGTTCTTTCAAGAAATCTAGGTTAGGTAAGGCTTTTTATTTTTATTTACTTACTTTTTGGATGGCCTAGTCCTGAAAATTAATACATTCAAAAGTTCTTTATAAATGGGTATAGAGCTCCTACAAAAATTAAACATCTGTACTTCTTGTGTCATTATTTCATTCAAGAAATCCAAAACTAAAATTAAACTAATGTTGAGGATAGACAAATAGTAATTCCAATGTTAACTGAAGGTTCATTAATAGTGTTTCAGACACATTAGAATTTTATGTATCATTTTCTGACCTATTTACAATCTAATAGGCCTATGACAATTAATATTTGCTTAGACATTTTCAATAGAAGAGTGGGTTTCCTAAGAATATAGTAAGGGGTGGAACGATAGAACACACTTGTTGCCTTTAAAAGTTTTTTTAAATGTGAGATAAAATCTGTTATTTTTTCTTAATTTCTATCAAATTGATTTTAGTTTGTTATCAGTTAATTTTAGTGTGCCTAGATGTACTTCTCTTAAAAATACTCTTGTCTTTTTCCTCTTTTTTGGCTTGAAGTTTGCAAAATGTACACTGTTCACCAAGCCTTTTGTACTAATGTGTATGAAAGTGGTGCGAAGGCAGCAGTAGTCCTCTATTAGTTAACAAATATTTCAAATAACCCTTTACCAAATGTATCGTGTGGATAAATTTTTATTCTAGAATGTGTTGGCATCACTGTTGAGGTTTTGATTAAGAATGAACAGATATCTGAGAAGTGAAGTCATGCCTATTGTATTTGCATAATATTTTTAGTACTTAATTAGCTACTTCGAAAAGAGGCGAGAGAGAGAGGGAGAGAAATTTATAAATAAATGTACATATTACATAATAAATAATCAAAACAAATTTATCAGTTTATTATAGTTTGTAAATATTTGAACAAACTTTAATCTATAATTTTATTTATACTTTTCTTACTTTTATCTATAATTTTACTACTAAATGGTTATTTTATACATTTTATTATGATATTGTTTATTTTACAGAGTATAGTTTGTTCTGAAAAGAGGTGATATTTTTTATATTTTTATATAAAATACAATGAAGATATTGTCTATAAAACCCAATGAGCTACATTAAATTCTAAAATACTGGTATTTAGTGTAGTAGGTATTTATTGGTTCATATTTTATTTCTAAGCTGCCAATATTAAGATTTGGGATACCTATAATCCTTATATTTTCTTTTTATAATAATTAGTTTAATGGTAGTTGGTTTTTTCAAAGTTTCTAGTTATTACAGAACTAGTTTTTTATAAGGAATTATTAAGCACACAGATTTGCTGACTCAATATTTCAATGTTTTTTTATTCATTAAAGATGAATATTTGCATTCTATGATAGGTGACTATATATAGGAATAATAATCGATCAGCACCTGAAATGGACAGACCACATTATACACTTAACAAACAGACTGCGCAATCTTATATACAAATTTTATATGTTGAGAGAGTTTTTCAGTAGTAAATTGATAAAATTGATCTATAAATCTTTAGTAGAAACTCTACTTAGGTATGGACTAATAATATGGGAAGGAGCATACAAAAGTAATCTTCGCTCACTGCAACTTATTCAAAACTATATCTTAAAAATAATTTTCAATAAAAATAGGCTCTACTCAACAGAGCTATTAATAGCGAAGATATTAGTAGTATAAATTTATTGTACATACATTCTCTATGCTCTTTTATACACAAAACAAATAAAACTTTAAATCATATTAACGATGCCCACTACACAACACAAAATAAAAATAATCATCTGACCTTACCATTGAATTATTGAGATATAAATTTACGATTTTTAGATTATCTGACCATAAAATTTTACAACATGCTGCCTAATGAAATAAGAGAACATTTAAATATACAAATATTTAACATAAAAAGTAAAACATACATATATAACAACCTTGACACATTTTGTGCTCTTTTAAATTAAAAGAGGAGCTAATTAAAATTACTTGTTAACTTAACAATAAAATAATTATTGATTGATACAGGTGTGTGGTTACCCCCCTGCCTTCCCCATCCACATTTATACTAACTCATTATATTCAATTCAATTCAATTCAATATATTACAAGTAAATTGATACAATATCATTCCTCACGTCATATAAAAGAAAACTTACAAATTAATGATAAACACTAGCACTTAAATTACATTTCACATACAGAAATAACAGATAATACATGTTAAAATATATCAAAATTACTATGAGACATTAAAATCTAAAAATTCCTTAAAGGAATAAAAACAGTTTTCCAACAATATATTCTTTACTTGAACACTATAACCTGGAACAGACAGCAACTTTATTCGGGTTGGCAGCTTGTTGTAAAATAAAGGACTGTAATAATTTACAGAGAAGCGAGTCCTACTTAATCTATGTTATGTCATCTCCCTGCCTTGTGTTATAGTTACGATATAAATTATTTAAATTATAGCGATTGTGGTTATTGTGCGCATAAAAAAGACACTCGTATATATAACGCGATGGAATTGTTAAGACTTTTAGTTCAACAAAAGAATCTCTGACATCCTCCCTGTAGCCCCTTCCAGCAACAACCCGGATGGCCCTACGTTGAAGAGCAAAGACCCTCTTTAAATGACCAGAATGCCCCCATGTTAGTATGGCATAAGTAGCACCTGTCTGAAACAATGAATGAAATGCCTGGAGCAGAACTGAAGTATTCTCTCCAGATTGCGCAACAGGTATATTGCCTTATAGAGTTTACCTGCTACATTGTCATCATGCTTCTCAAAGGTCAATGCAGGGTCCAAGTACACCCCCAGAAACCCTGCCATGCCAGGATTGTCCTCACCGATTTCACGTAGTGCAAACACCATATTCACAGTCTTGTTCTCATTGAGTGAGAGCCGATTTGCCACAAACCAATCCCCGGTGGAGAACCCAGCGCACTTTGTAAATCAACACTCCTTCTTGCCAGTGTGGTGTCATCGGCAAAGAGCCATAATTTTGCATCTGGTACTGCAAATTGGTGGTCGTTGATGTAAATAAGGAACAGGAGTGGCATCAGTATGGAACCCTGGGGAACACCATGCTTGACCTAAGTCAGAAAACTGGGTCTTGTAGAAGGTTCTTTGTCTTCTGCCCTTTAGGTAGCTAGCCAGTATACGGATGCTGTTCTCCTCCACCCCATAGTACCGAAGCTTGTCCAACCGTATGTCATGTTGCACACAGTCGAACACCTTAGAGAGGTCACAAAATACTGCACTTGCATATTGCCCCCTCTCGAAGACATCCACCAAGTATTCCAACATATCTGCTATAGCCTTGGTGGTGGAGCTTTTGACCCTAAAGCCAAACTGACACCCCACCAGAATGTTATTGGCCTCGAAGTAATGGTAAAGCTGGTCTTTTAAAATACACTCGTACACCTTTGCCAATACAGGAGTCAGAGATATGGGTCTGTAATTTGTTGGATCATTTTTAGCACCCTTTTTAAAAATATTGCTACTATGTATACTTAGTTTCATTTGAGTTTTCATTATAATAAGAAATAGACTTATATTGTAATAGCATAATGTAAAATATCAACAAAGAAGAGACAGTACATGAGTACATACAGATGCTCTTGCATTTAGGTACTCCTTAAAATTGTTTAATAATGAAACCAATATAATCAACTGGATCAATTATATATTTTACAAATTGTATGAAATTGAGTAAATAAAATAAAATAAATAAAAATAAATAAATAAATAAAATAGAGCCAATATATATAGCTGCAACAGTTAAAAAAGTGAAGTCAGTTCTAAAATATGCCTTTCAATAAAATAATTATCAAATACACTAATTTCTTCAAAATGGGTATTTTGCAATTTTGCAATATTTCGAGACACAACGAGAGGTTGCTATAAACAATTACACACAAGAAAAATATGTTTTTAGTAAAAATTACTAAAGATGACCAAAGTATATTTTATCAATAAGGGATGCAAAGTAAGCAAGTATTTATTATATATTAACACGTTGAGCCCCGGTGTAACATTCACAAAAATGTTTTTTTGGGACCGGTTTTTTTTCTGCTTTAGAACTGTATATTTGGTCTATACACGTGTAGGCAATGTTTAATATAGGCTGAAAAAGGTATTTTTAAAGTTTTTTTTCATTATTTTTTTTGAGGCATCGCGTTGATGCCACGCCGTCCTAAGGCTAAAATGTTCCCATTTAGTCCGCGTGTACCCAATGCAATGCCTCATTCAAAAAGCTTGCAACTACGCCGACGCCATCTGATTTCGATCGTTATTCGTTCAGTAAACATCGATACCGCAGTGTCATTTTGTTATTGGTTAGTTTGCACGCCGCGCTGTCGGAAATTGATCGTTATTAGTTCAATAAACATTGATACTGTTGTGTAATTTTGTTGTTTGTGAGTTCGCTATATAGATATTTGATTTTTATAGTGAATTTTCGTATTCATATGATGGGTTCTTATGAACAAAATCAAAAAAAGCTCCAAGCTCTATGGAATGAGGTTTTGTCTGATGAAGATTCGGATCAAGCGTTCGAACCTTTTGATGACTGTTTAATATAGGCTGAAAAAGGTATTTTTAAAGTTTTTTTTCATTATTTTTTTTGAGGCATCGCGTTGATGCCACGCCGTCCTAAGGCTAAAATGTTCCCATTTAGTCCGCGTGTACCCAATGCAATGCCTCATTCAAAAAGCTTGCAACTACGCCGACGCCATCTGATTTCGATCGTTATTCGTTCAGTAAACATCGATACCGCAGTGTCATTTTGTTATTGGTTAGTTTGCACGCCGCGCTGTCGGAAATTGATCGTTATTAGTTCAATAAACATTGATACTGTTGTGTAATTTTGTTGTTTGTGAGTTCGCTATATAGATATTTGATTTTTATAGTGAATTTTCGTATTCATATGATGGGTTCTTATGAACAAAATCAAAAAAAGCTCCAAGCTCTATGGAATGAGGTTTTGTCTGATGAAGATTCGGATCAAGCGCTCGAACCTTTTGATGACTGTGGCTCTTCAGACGATTATATACCCAGCGATGTATCGGAACAAACATCAGATGACTCGAGTGATTCAATCGAAGAACCAACTCCTAAAAAACGAGTTAAAACAATTTATGGTACACCAAATAGACCTATCAAGAAAGCACATCTAATAGACCTACCTGCAACGTTGCCAAGTATTCAAAAAGATAAGGTAAGGCAAAAAATTAGTATTCATGTCCATAATACAAGCATGTAATTTTTTATAGAATGATATAAATCCAATTAGTACGAGTATAGCAGATGGTGCTGGACCAAGTGGATTGCAAAAGGTAAGCATGGTAAAACCGATGTATTTTATTTTTGTGTAACTGATTGAATATTTAATTTCAGGATGATTTAGTTAGCAATACAATTGAAGCAGTCATCTCCGAATTTGCCGCGCAAGACTCTGAGATGGAAGAACTAGCCGATGATTCAAATTTAGTATGGCAAGATGTGGATGGTTCTAACTTGCAGAAATTTGTGTTCAACTTCGAGGGAACTGGCATTAAAGCGGAGTGTTATGATCTTTATGACAAAGAGCCATATGATTTCTTCAAATTATTTTTGACAGACGAAATTATAGCTTACATAGTGGAGCAAACAAACTTGTATGCCGCTCAAAAACTGGCAAAGGCAGGTAATCAAAAGAAATCAAAATCAAAAAGTTGGATTCCTACTTCGGCTCAGGAACTGGAAAAGTTTTTTGGTGTTATAATTTGGATGGGTTTGCTGACAGCACCTCAGTTGCGTGATTATTGGAGTGACAATTTCTTATTTTCAACGAACATAAAAAAAGTTATGCCGAGAAATCGCTTTGAACAATTGCTTTGCATGTTGCACTTCAATGATAATAATAGTGTCAACAATCAAGATCCCAATTTTGACAGGCTAAATAAAATAACACCGCTCTTAGAAAAACTCATTGAAAGATTTCAGTCATGTTTGATTCCACAAAACAATGTGTGTATTGACGAATCCATGGTGCCATTTCGTGGCAGACTAAAATTTAAGCAATACATAAAAAATAAAAGAAATAAATTTGGTATTAAGTTGTACAAGCTTTGTGTTCAAAATGGATATACATATAACTTCAAAGTTTACTGCGGTAACGATACCGAAGGAGGTGGAACAGCGTCGTTCAATGTAGTAATGTTGTTATTAAATGGCTTGTTAGATAAAGGCCGCACATTGTATACCGATAACTATTATACCAGCGTTACATTGGCTCACGAACTGCTAAAACGTAAAACTTACCTTGTTGGAACAGTTAGATCTAATAGAAAAATGAATTGTTCAGAAGTCGTCAAAAAAAAATTAAAAAAACATGAAGTATTCGCAAAAGAAAGTAACACTGGTATCGTTATGTTGAAATGGTTTGATAAAAGGGATGTGCTAATGCTCAGCACTAAACATACGTCTGAAATAAAAAATATTCCCAAAAGAGGCCAAACTATCCCAAAACCCCTTGTAATAATCGATTATAATGAATCAAAAGCATTTATAGACCTATCGGACCAAATGAAGGCATACCACCACTGTTTGAGAAGAGGTACTAAATGGTACAGGAAGCTGGCGATGGAAATGATGTTTGGATCTGCATTGGTCAACGCGTTTGTTCTTTATAAAGAAATTACCCACCAAAAAATTTCAATTACTGAATTCAAAAAACAAATAGCCATGAAATTATTACATCTAAATAGCCCTGGGAATACAGACACAGAAAATATAATAGGTAATAATAATCATCGTTTGATAGAAGGCAAAAAGAACAGGTGTGTTGTTTGCTACGCAAAAATCAAGCAAGAATTGGGTAGGGTAGAAGCACAAAATAAAACGCCATGATCAAAATACCTATGTTCCATTTGTAAAACCAGTGTCTGTATTTCTTGCTTTTTTGAAGTGCATTTGGCTACCAAAAATGTTTAAAATATATTTATCTTCATTAGTTTTTATTTGTACTGTAATTTTAATCGTTTATAAAAAAAACTACTAAGACATTATTGTGTGTTTTACTATGCAAAAAAATTTATAGGTTCTAAAATTTTCCCAACCCGCTAACATATATGTACCCTTGGGACCGCATATTTTCAACTCCCATTACATTTACACGGCAGCGTGCAATCGCCTTGATGCCTCGGCGTCCGAAATCAAATCTTACTATGTGGCATCATTGTGGTGTCTCGCGGTCCTAAGGGTTCAATAAAGTGAGGCATCAGTGAAATGCCACCCGGGGCTGAACGTGTTAATATATTATTACAGTAGTTGACAGTAGGAAATTGACTACAGGAATACAATTTTATTATATTCAAATTCCTTAATATTTTCAGAGGTTTGTTTTTTAAGCATAAGTCCCATCTAGAGCATATACTAATCTTTGCTTCCACATTCCTCTCTTTAATATCTTAATTATGATGAAGTTTTGTTTTTTAAGTTTAGAATGTGTAACTTCTGGACATTCTAAATATGTTTCTAGCAAATTGTGTAGCTAAATATAAAAGCTTTGTTTGTAGTAGGATTTTCCTATTTGAAAGAAACTGTTTATTATTTAAATATTTGATATTTTAATTCAAATCCCTCTATACCTACTCTTATGGCATGAGGGATGGAAGCAGTAAGTCATTTTTTAACAGATTTATATATTTGTGTATTGTTGGTAAAATAAATGTCAGCTACTTCTTGCCATCTGATAATCTATCAGGGGTCCAAGCGGGGCCTAGGTGCTATACAGGATTAAGTACTGAGAGACTAAGCACCCTGTAATGAGTATACTGATATGTTGAAAATATCCAAGAATTTTTTGATATAAACCTATTAAATGAGATATTAAATTATGTTTAATCTTTCAAACAAAAATTTTCGAATTTTCTGCTTTCAGTTGTTTATTAAAAAGCCCCATAGTGTTCTCGACACTACATTTTTTTTTAAATATGTTAGTGAGTCTTTTATATTACAGAGGGATTATATTAAGGTAAATGTTTCTAATATTATAATTTAATAAAATAAATTATGAATGTTATTCAACATTAATCCAGTGTAAAGATAGATATCTGAAAGTGGTTTTGGAGATATAATTGTAATGCAGATTGTGTAAATCCTCAATTAGTACATTTATTACAACACTTTATAATGTTATCATCAAAATGATTTGTTTAATTCTTTTGATCTTAGAATGTTAGTTGTGGAACCAACCAAATAAAGATTGTTAGTAACTGATTATATTTGTATCAATTTTTCTGATCATGTTCTTATAAATATATTCAAATTGAGTATGAAGGTACAACAGAAAAAAGAATGTATGATTAACTTAATTTTTAAAGAGATTTAGCATTTGGATTGCAGACAAATTTCTTAGTACATTTCAAAATGTCAGGTTGCGTAAAAAATAAAAAAGAAAGCCATGGATAACTAATGGTCTTAAAATACCACAAAAATATGAAATCTTTTCACACTCTTAGAAAATACACAAATAGTGCTTTTTTTTTCAGAAATATTTCAGTGGCTGCAGGAGAATTTACAGATAACTTATAAACTTGACAAAAGAACTGCATTATATAGACAGAATAACCAAAACACACAACAAGCCTAAAGAGAATTGGAAAGTTGTCAAAAGACTTAACAGACAACGATATCCATAAATAAAATACTATGAATATCCATTCAAATATACAATTCTTATTATGGTTCAATAGTTTCCAGTATCTCAGGAGATATGTCCCAGATTGACCCCTTAACCTTCCTTCAATATGTCTCTTTACAAGACTTATCTTAGGGAGACTAATAAAAAATATATTGAGGGATATTAAAACTAAAACATCTAGGGGAGTTGATGGGATATTTGTAAAAATTCTTGAGAACATTCCTGATAGTGTGCTGATTGTATTGGCCGAAGCCATAACTCTTGTATGGATATTTCCCTTCTTGCCTAAGAACAGCGATTGTAGTTTCAATACATAAGGGAGGAAGACGTGACCCTTCAAATTACAATCACTTTGAGGTGTACATTTTCAAAGATTATTTATTTATTCATTTATTCACCATAGTTCAGGAACGAGTAAATGGTATGTAGGCTTCGTTTATTAGGGGACAGTTATAAAATAAAATACTAAAAACTTACTAACATAAAGTCAATAAAAGCATTTACATGGACAATTCAATTTTTTCTTCCAATTTTTTTTTCCTAGAAATTTTGTTCTGCGAGACTGTTTTATAAAACATACTATTATTTGATTTTAGCAGTAAATGATTATTAAGTCTATGTAAAAATAATACACACTCAGTTTTGTTTGCGTTCAAGGGCAGGCAATTTTCATTACTGCAGTTCTGCATTTTTTTTGCATACTTAGAAACTCTGATCACTGCTGGTACCAGTTAAAATTACCCTGGGGAACAAATTTCAACATTTTTTTTGTTTCTTGAACAAAACCTATTTTTTTGGATTCAACTACACCCAAGTCCAGCAGTAGTCGGCTAACATCTCACAGTCCCATTTTCCCTGATACCGTTTTTCATGTTTGAAATATCCTGGTGGAACCTCTTACTGTGCTTGTCATTTACAGCACCACAATTTTCCAAAAAGTAATCCAGAAGGGAATCCAGGAAATAAATTTTCAATGACATTACACGCTAGGTTTTGGTAACACAAAAGAAATTGAGCAATCAGATCTTTATAATTTTCAAATTTTCTGTTTTCCAAAAAATTTGTTGCGACCATTTTAAAGGCATTCGAATCAAATTGCGCGTTTCTGGAAATTTTCCTAATCTGAAAACTGAAAGCATGGCCTTCTTTGTCCATGACCTTTGCATAGTCGCAAGTGGCAGTAGTAAAATTTTTTCAGGGGGAACTAATGGTGCGCTGGTTACATTTTTCTTTCCTGGCTCAAAAGACTCTTGGTGGCCTTATTTTTTTCTGTAGTGATCCGATTGTGCTTGACTGTCCCATTCGCAGAGGAAGCAGCCGTATTTGGTAGAAACTAGCTGCTTTTAAATCCCTACAAATTTGCCATTTATATCTTTCCTATATCCTGTGGTGGATTAGGTATAGGCAATTCATCACTATGAGGCAACAGGCATGTTGGCAGTTTTGTTTCACAAGTCGCTTCACCCCATAACAAAAATTATCTGGCTTATTTACACAAATTCGCGACGTGTTGCTCAAAACTTTCTAATTTCTCAAATACGAACAGCTTTCAATCAGCTGGTGGTTGAAATACAACTAACTAACAATTTAGGATTTATGTTATATGTATTTAGACCCCTGATAAAGTACACCTGGTATAATAAATCCAGGAATCATATCTCTCGGGTAGAGTTCAGAGTGTCTCGTTTAATGGGATGCCATCTGAACGAGGGGAAATGAGTTATGGTGTGCCTCAGGGATCTGTTCTGGGACCAATTTTATTTCTAGTTTATGTAAATGACTTAACAAAATTAAATATTAAGGAAAATTTACAGTGTTTGCAGATGATGCAACCATTTTATGGCATGATACCAACTCCGCTAGTCTTAATGATACTCTGAATAATGACATAATTCTAGTAAAACAATGGTGTGACGCAAATCAATTAACTCTCAATATTTCGAAGACTAGTATTATGAACTTTAGGTGCAACCTAAATGATGTATATTTAGAAGACATTGTGGTTAGCAATTTATCAGAGAACAGATTCCTGGGTATTTACTTAGATAGTAAACTTAAATTTGAAACCCACATAAGCCAATTAAATTCTAAGTTAAGCTCAAATTGTTTTGCCCTTCGAATTTTAGCTAGGGAATTAGATCCATCTATAGTGAGAAATAGCTACTTTGCATTAATAGAGTCCCATCTTAGATATGGAGTATGTTTTTGGGGGGTGTGCTCAAGACAACTGTTTTCAAAAAAGAGCCATTAGGTATATGTATAAGTTAGGGTTACGGGTTTCGTGTAAACCATTTTTTATTTTAAATAAAATTCTTACCCTACCATCCCTATTCATTCTTGAGTCAGTATGCCTTATTCATAAAAAGTACAAAAATACTATATTTGAAGAAAGAAATTACAGGACTCGACAAACACATAACGTTGCGCTACCTATACCATCAACTACTTTGGTAAGGAACTCCACCATCTATAACAGCAGAAAACTATTTAATCATCTTCCTTTAAATATAAAGATCAATGAGTCAGAAAGAATTTTCAGAAGGGAAGTTAAAAGACTGCTAATTGAGAAAGCATACTATGAGGTATCTGAATTTTTTCAATGAGAGATTTTAGTATTTTTATTTGTTTGTTGTTTGTATTTGTGTGTGCTCTCTGCCTCCTCATTTGAAATAGGTCTTAGTAGTATATGTATGTTTTTGTTTGTCTAATTAATTATATGTACTTTTAATCTACTTTAAGTTTGTAGTATATTAATTTTTATTGTACACTTATTATTGAGATAATTTTTTTTCCAGCTTTGTCAATAAGATTTTCTTCGACAATAAAGCTTTTTGAGTTTGAGTTTATTTCTCATTTAATGGTCGAACTTTCACATACATTAAGGGCAGGTAGGTAAATTATCATAATAAGCACAGATCTATAACACCGGAGCCAACTGAGACTTTTTTAATCAGTGTAATAAAATAAGTAGTTGTTGTCTTGGAAACATTTTTGCTGTTTGCCAGGGTTATCAATCAAACTACAAAAAGAGACAATCTCTCAGCTCCATTTGAACTACTATATTTGATGTTGTCTATAAAAATCAGAAAAAGAAGTTGTCCAAGGACACTTCCCTGAGGTACACCTTTCATCACTTCTTGCAGCTCTGAATCAAACTTCTTTTCGCCTACACACAGCACAACATTTTGAAACCGGTTTTTGAGGTATGATGACAACCATTTATGGGGCAGTCCCGGTACTCCATAGGCATACAATTTGTCTTTTAAGAAATTGTGGTCTACCACTTCAGAGGTTCTAGAAGAGTAAAAATATAGTCTCATGACTTAAAGCCTGTCCTCAAAACCCCTTACAATGGAGTTTACAGAAGTTATAAGTGCATCCTGTGTTGACTTAAGAAATCCAAATGAACCATAATGAAATGCCTTTTCAAAAACTTTTGCAAAACGTGATACACAAGACACTGCTCTATAATTTTCAATTTTTTCTCTTATCATTTTTCTTATAAACAGGTTTTACAGTAGATATTTTAAAATTATCAGATAAAAGTGCCTCCGTTGAAGGACTCAACAAAAATTATTATTGCCACAATATCAGCAATAATATTTTTAAAAGTGAGCAGGAGATACCCTCAAATCCTGCAGAGTTCTTCAATGAAGAATCTCTCACTAGAGTCACCGCCTCAGCAACATCCACAGGTGACAGGTACATAGATTGATGAAGGTTTACAGAGTTTATGACATCATTGACGTTTATACTATTATCAGGAATAACACTTTGTAAAATCAATAAAATAATTATTAAATGTGCTAGCTACAGCATTATAGTCCGTCACTTCCCGCCCTTGTTGATCAACAAATGTTTTTCCCTTTTTTTTTTCAATATCAACATCGTTCTTGTTGATTTGCCGAGATATCTTACTCTTATTACTACTTTTTGAATACTAGTTTTCGTTATAATCATACTTACAATTTTGTACATATTTGTTTATGAGCCTTTAGTTTAACTTTATATCTTATAAGCATTTCATTTCCTGTCTGCTTACATACTCAATGAAGTCAATCTAAATTTTTGCCTTCTTCGACTGTTTCCTGGGTTACCTATTTATTTTTTGCCCATCATAATTTTTTTGGATTCATGCTCTTATTTATTAATTTTTACAAATATAAGTTACCGAAATAACTATACCTAAAACATTTATAAGTAAAACAATAAGATTTTTTGTTGCAACTAGGTGTAAAACACCCGTATGTGTTAGTGGCAATGGTGTGGGGTGTA
Source organism: Kuschelorhynchus macadamiae (assembly GCA_030620095.1). Lineage (NCBI taxonomy): Eukaryota > Metazoa > Arthropoda > Insecta > Coleoptera > Curculionidae > Kuschelorhynchus > Kuschelorhynchus macadamiae. Next base: position 3,345,014 of record JAUTXW010001744.1, read on the forward strand.
ATAAAAGCATCCATAGATAAATAACTTAAAAAAATAAGTGAAATAATACACACTAGCAAAAACTTAATACTAAGAACATAGGTACTTCGGAAATTTGTTTACAAGGAGTTTCTTCAGATCCTCAGGTCCCATATCTGTAGTAAGTCTTGTCACATGAAGCGATACAAACTTGGGGACTGTTGGTATGTCACAATTGTGTTATTTTCACCCACCACAAATCTATGATTAGTACATTTTCGCCTTTAATATGGTCTTTCCCTCCCATCATCTTGAATGAATATCATTTGTTGTGCTGTTTGAGCCTCTTACACAGCATTCCTTACTTGCAGTTGCGAAATACTAACAGTTTGTTCTTGTTTTACATTATTGTTGGCAATTTTCATTATTGGCGGATTTGACTGATTTGATATGGGCTTTAATTCTGAAATAATTATCTTTAACTATCGTTCTTCTTACGCCAATAAAAGTTCTTTATGCAATTCAATAAGTATATTTTCAGGTTGATGCATAACCTCACTCAGCTTATTGACACAATATTTTAATAAATTTTCTTTTTCCAGCACTACGGCATCTGCAATTCTTAGCGCATAAGATGTATGGTACACTGAATCACAGGTTTCATGTTTTGCTAATGAATCAATTCTGCTTTTTTGTATCTTTATTATTGAAAAGCTTAGCAAGAAGCGAATAAGAGACTTCCTAACAAATAAACAATACTTTGACTCTCAGATAGTTATATCATTAAATTTTTTAATTTTTGGAATTTTTATATACTAGTTTTAATGAGGAGGATGTGGCCGGTGCAGTGTTCTGTGACTTTTCAAAGGCATTTGACTGTGTGAATTATCTAATACAGCGTAGTAGACTTTTTTGAATATTTGACTTTTCTTTTTGGATCCCTACCCCAAATTAAAATACACAGCGAAGAATATCAGTCTTATTAGTATGTATGGTAGGTTTTTAGGAACTAATAGTTAAGTAACTAAGTAATCATTAAATAAATGTACTTCAGAGTTAAAGGTACCACATATGTATTTGCACTTTCCGCTTAATAAGAAATGCAAACATAAGAAGAAAAATAACTAGCAACATATTTGGCTTTAAAATTAAAGATAAATATTGACATAATTATTGAATTTACGCCAGATGCGCTGTAGCAAATTATTTATTTTCTTTTATTTTTTATAGAGACTACGGCGGTGGCGGCCGCCGTGGTGGCAGGAAACCCTTGCCCACCGAACCTCCATTTACTGCTTACGTAGGCAACTTACCAGTCGGAGTGGTACAAGGGGATGTAAACCGCATTTTTTCAGACTTGCACGTCAAAAATATCCGTTTGGTTATGGACAAAGAAACAGATCGGTTTAAGGGGTTCTGTTATGTGGAATTTGATTCTCTCCAGGACCTGGAAACTGCCATAGCTATGAATGGAGGAATTGAGGTTGAGGGAAGCATTTTAAAAATTGATGTTGCAGAAGGTACAGACATCTCATTTTGTTTTACATTTTTGTTTGGAAAATTTGATATACTATACAAAACTAATTTTTAACAAAATATATTTTATTTTTAATAAATATATTTTTATTCATTTAATTTCATTCCACTTTGGAATATTTTACATTTTGATTACCTTAAATTGTTCAAATAAAAATGAATTTGCTTTAAGTATATACACAGTGTTCAACTTAAACACAAGCTTTTTGATTTCTTGGTTATTGTTTCTGTGTTCAGATGGCAAAACATGTTATGACCTGTTTTTGTATAAATGAGGTTGTTATTAAAAAAAAATGTATATTTTTTGTTCAATAACATTTTTGTCATTTTTCAGGGCAGATTGCAATTTAAATTGATAATTAAATTTTGTTACATTTTTAAGTATATTTGAAAAACCCTTTAATGTATTTTATTGTAACTTGTTATGTAAAATAAGTGTTTAAAGCACTACTTTTTCCAGATGAAAGAAAATCGACTGAGCCACAGGCTTGTGTACGTGCAGTCATTCCGTTTCCGTCTATTTTGGAAACTGATTGTGTTTTCGCAGTTAACAACTAAAAGTACTACACACTGTATACTGTAAATTTGTGGTATCATGAATCCTAACTTTTTAAAAAATAAGGATCTTTATTAATATCTGCAAAACTTTTTAAGGTATTTTATTGAAATGTGGTATGTGAAATAAGTGAGCCACTGGCATGCACATGGACAAGCCTGTGATTTTTATTTTAGTAAATTTATGGTCTGCCACTGTTTATTTTAAAATCTGATAGATTTTTAGCAATATACTAGAAAACACAAAGTTGTGTTGTGTTTTTTTGGTAGAATGATATGTTCTCGAACAAAATTACGGAGTCTGAGCAAATTATCCTATCTGGAAAAACTAGAACATGTTATGGCTGTGAATAAAAACATAAACGTCATAAAATATACCTATGTTTCGGTAAACACGATAAAATATTGTTTATGAATGGTTCCAATTTTTCAAAAGGGTTTCATTAATAACTAGAAAATGCAAAGTCGCATGAAGTTCAAATTTGCCTTATGCTTTCGATTATTTGCGTTGTTTTTTATCTACCATTCCACATAGTTTTTAGGAGGCTAAATTAAAATAGAAAGGAAATTTTCAGTTAACTATTTTATTTTTCGTAACAAAAAACACATTTGACGTTTTCAACTTAGATTTTTTATAACGATCATTATTAATGAAAGAAATTAATCATTTAAAAAAATGCGAAATTAGTTGCATAATAAGTTATTATAACAGTTGTTGAATATGTGCCCTTGAACATGCATTAGCTCTGTTTATTATTGACTCCGTAACCCAATGGAATATGCCAGACATATGTCTTATATGGTCACATGATTCCCATATCCGTTGCATTAACTCTTCCTCACTGTACTGGAGTTTCATAAACAAGGGACTTTAAATGTCCCCAAGGGAAAAATGAATTCAAATCAAATGATCTAGGTAGCGATAACTGTGGACTCGCATGACCAATTCAACATCCTTCATAATTCTCACCCAGCAACTGACGGGCTACTGTGCAGAAATGGAACTACATTGTTCTTCGTTGTGCTAGTGGGACGTTTTCTAGTAGGCGAGGAAATTCAAATTCTATAAAATTGCAATATTGTTCACCATTTAATGTAGGATGTTGGAAATAAATCCCAAGGAGGAAATTGCCTACAAATCCAACCCAAATATTTAAACAGAAGTGCTGCTGGAATTAGTTTCTAAAATTGCCTAAGGGTTTTCTTCCCTACATACATGATTATTGTGAATGTTCATTATCGAATTTCGCGAAAAACGCTAAACAAAATATTGATGCAGTGCACACTGTATATGATGCGGATACAGCTGATAATCCTTCAAAATATTTCAAACAGTAACGTGCGTAATATTAAAATGTTCTCCAATTTTACTGGTACTTGTACTAGTTAATATGGCGCCGACGAGAGAACGTCTTGAAGACGACGCGGAGCAAAAAGTACATTTTAAATGCTGCAAAACGAAATATTCTAGTGCCATTGTGTGTGTAAATTGTGGAAATGTCTATCATAAATCCTGTGCGACACGCGATTGGTGTGAAAAGATCGAAATCATCGATAAAACAAGACTAAAATGCTGTGAAAACAACGTTAAGGTTAAGGACAGTGATCATAAAAATATAGAAATTTTCTATCTAAAAAGACTTTTGGGTGAGCTAGAAATAAAAAGCAACTTGCTAAAAGAAAATTGTGATCTCTGGAGAGAAAAATATGATCTTTTAAAATCAAAAGATTCAAAAGTAAATGAAAACATGACATTACGTAACAAATTTTCCCGCTCAAAAACATCAAGTGGAGAGGTGGCTAAAATTTCGCGCATGGCAAAGGACGTCCCGAAAGAATCGACACCGAATGTAGCAACAAGCCAGGAAGTCTGCTGTGAAGTTGGCAATTTACAAAAAAACACTCTTACCAACGTCGAAATCCAAGGTTCTAAAAACCTTGTGGAAAAGGAAAAATTGTACTCCAATAGTACAATTACTGCATCTGACAATATTGACAGTAATGACACATCAGCACTTTCATTTTCTGCAAAGTCATCGAAATCGGAGCTATTGCCGCAAAATGCAGAAAATGTAAATTCTGCAAATAGCAATTTGAATCTAGTCCAAGAAAAGAATGTGGAACCCACAGAAGATCAGGGATGGACAACTGTCCAGTCAAAAAGGCAGAAATCTGCGGGAAGAAATACATATGTACAAAGAACTAGTCGACCTGAACCAATAAAGGGAAAAAAGGCTCTTGTAAAGAATTTTACTCATGGAATTTAACAAATTTAAAATATACATTTGAAAGATTACCTTTTTTTAATAGTTCCTATACACAAAAATTGATGGATGAGGCACTTTTTCAAATTATATCAAAAAAAACTAAGATTTCGGAAGGTTGCACTGAACTTGTTTTTGGCGTATCGCTAAATACATATTTTTCACAAACTTAATTTATGAACTACGTAAAAGACTGAATATATTATAATGCTTTATAACACCAAAATTATTATTACTAACTAAAAGTTAGAATTAATTATTGTATTAGACATTATTAAAAGTTTTTAAACATAATTACAGCTGCTAAATAAAGAGAGAGCGGGAGTGTCGTCTGTTGGACAGAAATCCAGTGTGCTGGAGATGCTACGTTGCCAAGTTTATTTTATATATGATCTATATAAATTATATCAGAAAAACAAAATGCATTTGTGGGTTGTGGATCGGTACCAGCAGGAGCGCGAAGGCACTAGGTGGATCGGTACCGGGTTAGCACCAGGTTAGGCGCCGTAGGCGTCATCGTTAAAGCCCTAAAAGACTAACAACCACGCAGGGCATCACTGGCGAGAGTCTAACATTCGGCATCGGCCCAGAGGGCTGATGTCGAATGTTAGGCTTCCGCCAGTGATGCACCCGCCTGTTGATTAGTGTTGACCGCACTAGGTAGATTGGTACCGGGTTAGCACCAGGTTAGGCGCCGTAGGCATCATCATTAAAGCCCTAATATAAAAGACAAACGACAGCGAAGTACATCACTGGCGAAAGTCTAATATTTGGGATCGGCACAGGACAGGGATCCAAATGCGTTACTCTCGGGAGACTAACGTGAAAAATTTAATACAATACAATAATGTAACTTTGGCAACAATGCAAGATAGCCTTTCTTCAAATTGTCATATTAAGGAATATGGCGTATTGGAATGCAGTGAAAATATCGAATTTCTTTTTGGTTTTTTTAATAGAAAAAGTGGTTCATCCATTTCTTTTATTTTCTTAAAACAGTTACATGAAGGTAAACTTTCTATTTTATATTAAAAAATTATCAAATTCCGTGGGTTTAATTGTTTACAAGACCCGGGAAAAAATGAGTCGGAAGACGCACTACTAGTAGCAAGAAAGCATGCTTGGATTTTTATATCCGGAATGGACCCACTAATGCAAGCAGAGAATGTGCTAAATTTCCTCAAAAAGCACAACCTGGGTGATGGCTGTTCCTGTGAGAAGATATGGACAAAAAAGGACAAATACCAATGTTCCTTTAAACTAACTGTACCCATGGAGAAGCAGAAGACCATTATGTCGGCAGACCTCTGGCCTACAGGTACCATAATTAACCATTTTCGCAACCTGCAACGCCTGCAGTCCCTCAAAACATGAAGGATGCAGTTTTTCTAAAGTTGTACCATTTCAACATGCAGTCACTCAGAAATAAGATACCAGAACTGGAAACATATCTTTTGGATAAATCTCCCGACACGCTTTGTATAACCGAACACTGGTTACGAGATGATGAGATAAATACAGTGAAGATTAATGACCTTCCCTTTGTTGGCGGCTTTTCCCGTAAACTGAGTGGAGGCGGTGGAGTAGCAACTTTTGGTAACAACTTCAATTATTTGCCTTTAACAGAGGTTAGTAAACTAAGCATTGAGAAATGCTCTGAATTTTGTGGGGTTTTTCTCAAGGATTTTCATCTTAATCTAGTAACAATTTATAGACCCCCCTCGGGTTGTTTTGACACATTTTTAGAGCGCCTTGAAGCATGTCTTGAACTTTTAAATATAAGAGATAAAATAATAATAGTAGGTGATTTTAATGTACATTTTGGAACAAACTATAAGAGGAGTGCTGACATGTGTAGTTTGCTTCTGTCATATGGACTTAATCCGACAATTTTAGATCCAACAAGGGGGTCGAATTGTCTTGACAATATTTTTACTAATATTTTTTCTGGGGACTATAAGATAAGTCTGCTTCGGAATAGTTTTTCAGATCATCTGGGTCAATCAATGGAGGTACAGTTGAGGTGTTCCGTACCAGATGACACGACAAAATTAAACAAGTTGATAAGACCATTTACTGAAAAAGGTAGACTTATGTTTTATAATTTGATAGAGTCAGTTGATTGGGGTTTTATTAATGACATAGATGTTAACATAAATACAAAATTTTTGCTGTTTACTGAAATTTTACAGGATAGTTTAAAATCTTCTTTTCCAGAAAGGGAACTAATACTAAAGCCTAAACAAAGGGGAACCACTTTTATCTTTACCAATGAGTTAAGGGAAATGAGGGAAAATCTTCAATTTCTTAATGACTTGTGCAAAACTTTTAATACTGAAGGTCTAAAACAAGAAAGAAATTCTTATCGCTTAATGTATAAACGTGCCATTACTGATTGTAAGTTAATTTCCAACAACACCAGAATAAAAAACTCCAGTAATCCCACGAAATGCATGTGGGAAATAATTAATGAACATCGGGGAAGCTCCAATGGGCTGTCGGGTGTATCTAGTATCACGGCAGATGAATTTAACACTTTTTTTGTTAACATACCTAATGAAATACACAAGAACATTGTTGTCCCAGTGGATGTAGATCCGCTCAGACACATAAATAGTCAAAATTTTAATATCAACCAAAGTTTTTGTTTTTCGGAAGTCACTTTCATTGAGGTTAGAGATATAATTAATAAACTAAATAATAAAACAAGTCGTGATTGCTTTGATCTAAATGTCCCCCTACTAAAACTAATAAATAATTTGATCTATATTCCGCTTGCAAAACTAATAAACTTGTGTATCTGTAAGGACGTTTTTCCGGACTGCCTCAAACATGCTGTTGTGGCACCAATACACAAAAAGGGTAGCACTGGGGATGCCTCAAACTATAGACCAATCTCACTATTGCCAATACTTTCAAAAGTGTTTGAGAAATGCTTAGCTTCTCAAATCGCAACCTACTTTGAAACTAAACACATTTTTTCAGAATCCCAATTTGGCTTTAGGAGGAAGCGGAATACTGGTTTGGGTATCCTGGACTTAGTTTCTTACATAGAGGACTCTTTTGAACATCTTGAGTATGTTTCTACTGTATTTTGTGACCTGAGTAAGGCATTTGATTGTGTCCCCCATGATGTCTTGCTGCGGAAGCTGGGAGCATATAATTTGTGCAGTAGTAGTATCAACCTGCTCGCCTCATATCTGACTAACCGGACTCAACATGTGAGACTTGCTGCTGGTGATTCGGATGTCCTACCAGTAACAGTTGGAGTGCCTCAGGGATCGGTGCTCGGTCCTCTACTTTTTCTTATTTACATCAATGATCTGCCCCTTGCTCACCCTGAGGTGTATTGGACACTCTTTGCCGATGATACGACAATAGCTTTCAAACACCAAGATAAACAACTGTCTCAAATGAGGACCCTTGAGGCACAAGGAGCAGCTGAGACATGGTTTTCTTCTAATATGCTATTCCTGAACGTAGCAAAAACCAACAATATGACATTTTCCATGAGACAACTTTCTGGCGAGGAAATTGAGTGTGATGTGAGGTTTCTGGGTGTTAACTTGGACCCTAGGCTGCGATGGCACAACCACATAAATTCCATCTGTAATAAAACATTATTGTATGTTAAAAAAAACCAAACAGGATATAGAAGACATGTTGATGTCCATGAATATGATACAAGAGGTAAAGGTGACCTAGTCACAGGTTACTGTCGTCTGAAAAGGTGTCAAAATGGCTCAAACTATTTGGGTATAAAACTTTTCAATAAACTTCCAACTTCCTTGAGGGAGGCACCACCTAAAGTTTTTAAGAGCTCCATAAAGAAGTTGTTGCTCCAGGGGGCATTCTACTCAGTGGACGAATTTTTAGATTCTGCGTGTATTTTATAGTGTGATTTTATAAGATGTCAATGTTTGTGTTGTATTTTATTTTAGTTTTAACTTAATTTTAGCAATATATGTATGTATCTTTCATGTTGATTTTATATGGATCTGTATGTATACTTATATTTAAAAAAAAAAAAAAAAAAAAATATATAGTATTTTCTACTGTTTGACGTGTGTAAACTTTTTTTTGTACTGACACGAATAAAGAAATTTGAATTTGGGATTATTTTCAATTTTATAAAAGTGTCTCCTCCAGTTCTATGGTTCTTACCATTATAGCTCTTCCAATGAAGCATCAGCAGCTTGTTTCAAAGTAATGTTTGCCGAAGTGGTATACGTTGTCGCTAATGAGGGTACATTTATTGATAAATGCGTTTACCTCTCTGGAATTACCTTCAGCTATACTATAAACAAAACGCATATCCCCCATCTCTGCGTTCGTAAAGTTAACCATTTTTTTCTAAACTTAAACTTATTTAAAATGTGAAACTTTTTAAGAACCTTTAAACTTTTTTTTGAAGAATTTCAACTCGTAAGCATTGACGTTTTTATCTATGAAAGACCCAAAGTCGTTTGTTTCCATCGCTAACTCTATTTTATTAACGCTACTTTAACCAGTGTTGACTTCATAATTCAAATGAAAAATGCCAAAATGTGTTTTCATTTAAAATTAAATACTGTATCGGAATGTTCAATCAGAAAGAAAAAAATCGGTGGTGCCCTATTTTTTCATTAATTGAACTGCTCAGGCTCCCTCTGCATGCGCCACTGGTAAAAAAAGAAGAATCGTTATTTGCTTAAAAGTACTTTACTGTGCTATAAATATCTAACAAGAGTCAACTCCATGCAACTTTGCATTTTATATTAGGGAAAAACCATTAAAAAAAGGAGCACCTGTATTTTTAAAACTAAGGGGTTACCTGAAATCGTTAGTGTAGAAAACGCTAGTTCAAAGTGCGGAGGATTTAAGAAATAGAATACGACTGGCATTTCCGACCGAGTCCGCCAATCAATGTGAAAGTGATAAATACATGCATTTAGGTAGATAGTTTTAGCTGTACTCTAAACAGTTACTGTAAGACAGTAACATTTTGTATTGTTTGTTATTTTTTGGTTTTATAACTATTAGACATATTATAAAATAAAACTTTGAACTATTTTATTAAATACAGTCCACTTCTATATATATATATATATATATATATATATATATATATATATATATATATAATATATATAATTTTAATTTTAATTACTTGGTTAACTATGTAGTATAGTATGCTTTTGTCAATGAAAATTTATATTTTTTCTGACAATAAAGAATTTTTGAAGTTGAAGTAGTTAAACAATGTTTCTGTGGTTTTACCGAAACGTACGTATATTATACGTCTTTTTAAGTTTTGTTATTCACAGCCATAGCATGTTTTAGTTTTTCCAACTAGGATCATGTGCTCAGACTCAGATTTTTTTGGATAGCGTTTCATTCTCCCAAAAATAAAACAAAATACAACTTTCGGTTTTATCACATTTTAAAATAAACAGTGGCGCACCATAAATTTACTAAAATAAAAATCGGAATGGTTGCCCATGCGCACGCAAGTGGCTGACTCGGTTTCATCAAATACGTTAAGGTGTTTTGCTAATATTAATAAAAATCCTTATTTTTTAAAAAAGTTTAATAGGACTGTGTGCTCAGAATTTTTTTTTCCTTCTCGAAAACAGCTTGTTTATGGAAAATGGATCTTTTTAGGCCTTATATTTATATGAACATTTTTCCTTAAAATGAGCCTAGCAATCATCTCTGAAAGTTTGGCTATGTACTAACATTAACATCCTTTATATCTAGTTTTTGATGTTTTTTTGTATGAACAGGAAAACGAAATGACAAGGGTGGTGGATTTGATAGAGGTGGTCGGAGTGGTGGTAACAGAGGCCGAAGCGGCGGTTTCAGGGGCGGGGACCGACAGCAGCATGGTGGCTACAATGATGGCGATTTTGACAGAAGGGGAGGAGGACCTCCTAGGGGTGGTCCAGGAGGCTTTCAGGTCAGTTTTACGACAAAAAACTGTCTTTATTAGTAGACAATATTAACAGGAAGGGAGACAATTATTAATTAAATAACAATATTAATTCCACTAATTTGTGTCTTTAATATTTATTCCTTGACACACATAAAGGTGGAGATCTATATATTTTTTAAATTATTATGGTATCATTCAAAGTTTGCTCAGTCAACTTGACTGACTGACACTCACCATCATATTGGGTTCCTACCAATATTTTACCACTGTCTACCTATTCCACACTTGATTTTTGGGCATAGTTTAATTTGAAAAGTCAATTGAATTGGATTTTTTAAAAATTTTATTTGACCGTCATTTTGTTCCGCTATCTTGAATTTGTGTTATGAAGTTTAACTCTATATCACAAGGAATGTTTACACAAAATTTGAATATAATCTAATAAGTAGTTTTTTAGGCTGATTTTTTAAATGTTTTATTAGGACATCATTTTGTTTTGCTATCTTATATTCATACCAAAATGTTACCGGTATCTTTATGCAAATTAGATAATTATTTTTTTTTGTAAGAATTTTTTTAACGTTTTCCCTAGTTTGTTCCGGCATATTGGATTTTTACTAAAATATTACCAGGTCATTCTCATAAGACCCTAAATTTTTTAGTAAAATTTGAAGTCAATCTCATGAGTAGTTTTTAAGCTATGCCGCGAACTGGCAGACAAACCGTCAGACAGACCGACGGAATTGTAAAACATTTTTTGGTATCTAGGGACGCTAAAACGTGAAGATATGTAAAACCTGAGAGGGTGATTTTTTTCAGATTACAAATATTTTATTTGGCCACCCTCTTGAATTAGTACCACAGTTTTACTTTATTTATCTCTATACCTACTATAATTAGTTATGGCACACAATTTGAAATCCGTTCATTAAGTAGTTTTTCAGGCTGAATTTTTGAGATAGTAAGGATTTTTTTTAGTAATAATTTTTTTTAACATTTCACTAGGCCGCAATTTTGTTTTATCATACTAGATTTTTGCTAGAATGTTACCATGACACTTAATTTTTGACCAACATTTGAAGCCAATTGGGTAAGTAGTTTTTTAGCTATGCGGCGAATAGACAGACCGGAATCGAGAAAACCCTAAGGGAGGGAGGGACCCTAAAACGTAAAGATCTGAAAAAATGGAGGTTGATTTTTTCGCGATTACAATAATTAATTAATGTTAATATTTCCCACAAAATGAGAGGGTATGTTAAAAATGCTTACAAAACTTATCTATATGCCCTTGATAACCAAAATCGCTGGAAAGGGAAAGAAAAAGAAATTGATCTCGAAAAAAAAGTGCCTTTATCATTTAGAAAATAAAAAGAAAAAAACTACAAAAGAAAGCAGCATCCATGGAAGTGGAAATATCGGAACTCAGACGAAAAATTTAAAATACTTATTTTCTGTTTTTTCTATAATCCTTTTAAATTTAATTTTTAATAATGACATGTCGCAAGTATATATTAATTTTTTGTTTATAAATGCTTTGTATAACTGCAATTTTTAAATTTAATTTTAAATAGATCAGAATATCCTGTTGAAAATGTATACCTCTTCGAGTTAAAGCAACCCTGCTTGCTCTATTACTATAGCATTTTCTTTAATATTTTATATTTCTTATACAATTACATTTCAGTTTAGTTTTATTAGTTTTGTTGGCTTTTTTTATAGGAAATATAACTTCTCAAAATATAACCTGGAATTTCCGAGAAATTGTCAGGGAAAACCTGGAAATGTCGGGAAATTTGATAATTCAAAATTGCCAAGAACATTAAGAATCATATGGGGATGATCTGGTAAAAATTATTATGAAATAAATACCAATTTATTTCAAATTTTGCACAAACATCAAGTATTATGTTCGAACCAACTGGTAAAATTTTGGTACGAATCATGGATATAAAATATTTAAAAATTCAGCCTGAAAAAACTACTTCATGGATTGAAGTGCCATAACTAATTATGGTATAGGGATCAACTAGTAAAACTGTGTAACTAATTCAAGATGGCGGAACAAAATGGGGGTCAAAAAAAAATATTTGTAATCGTGAAAAAAAATCACCGTCAGGTTTTACATATCTTCACGTTTTAGCGTCCTTAGATGCTAAAAACCATGTTTTGTCAATTCCATCGGTCTGGCTGTCGGTGTGTCTCCCTGTCTGTCATTTCGTAGCCTAGCTTTAAAACTGTTTACTCGAGTCGTATGGGGATGACCTGGTAATATTTTGGTAAAAATCCAATATGGCGGAACAATGTTAAAACAATTTTGATAGAGTATTATTTGAGGTTAAGATCCAATAAAAAAGAACAAGTCTAAATTGTCGACGTTTCGCAACTCCTCAAGACACATATATATAGATCCTATATCCAGCATGAAACCCATATTATCAGTCTTTACAAACTCCGTTGGTCTGCAGATATTTTCCAGATATTAAGTTTCTAAATGGTTTTTGTTAACGATCCTCTTGTTATGTTATTTGGGGTAAGGATCCAGTAAAAAAAAACAAAAGTCTTTTTTTACATAGTCGACGTTTCGCAACATTATTGTTGCATCCTCAGGATACATGTATAGATTCTATATCCTGCATGAAACCCATATTATCCATCATTACCTATTATGTTGGTCCGCAGATATTTCCCAGATATTAATTTTCTAAATGCTTTTCGTTAACCATTGTCTTGTTATGTTAGAGCGGTGTATTATTTGGGGTTAGGATCCAGTAAAAAAATAAATCTCATTCAATTGACTTTGAATTTTGCAGAAAAATTAAATGTCAAAATGGAATAAACTGGTACGAACTCAACATTACGTAACAAAATGGCAGTATGTGTTGATGTAAAAACTGCTTATTGAATTTATCTTAAATTATGCTTAAAAGTCAAGTGTGGCATAGGTAGAAAGAAACTGGTAAAATATTGTTAGGGATTCAATATGAGGAAACCATATGGCGCTCATTAAAAATGTTTGAAATGACAGCATATGTAACACATATGTACTGTGGCTATGTACTGAACTAAATTGGGTCACACTTCTCTATATTTAACAAGGGAAGTTCTGGGAGAAGGAACTTTACTGATTTATGCCCTGTGTTGTTACTTTTATTTAAGCTGTATTTCAGTGTTCATCCTATCGTTAAGCAAATATTTTTTATTTGTTTTGGATAGGTACAGCCGGGGTTTATTACTTTTTTATCACACTCTTTGCAAAACCAACGTTTTCCATCAATTTTTTTAAACTTTTTTGTTTATGTTTAGCCTTCGTATCGTCGTATTCAAGTATTCTGAATGGCACCATTTCATACATTTGCAGCAGCATATTATATATGAATTTTTCATAGTAATATTGCATCATAGACATCAAATTTCAACCATTTTTCTTGTTTTTTTTTTAGACCAATGTTGACCCTCACTATTAAGGATAATAGAGTTTTGAAAACATTGACGGATTTTTGCCTTAAAGATTGCGATTATTTCTTTTTATATGACACTTTATAACTTTTAGAGCCTACATCACAAGTTTTTTTATTTTTATGAATAATTTTTACTGGCAAAAGATATGATTTATAAATCCTGCAACACCTGTATGACAGTGTTGTCATGTTTGTGGCATAATATAGTATTATTTTACTCAAGTTGCACTTTACAGGTAAACATTCTAAATTAGTGTCCATTCAAAAAATCATGGGTCTTGGGACTAGACTGTGTCAAAGTATAAAACTCCTGCGTCTTGCATTCACAAAACAGATGCACGAGGAATTTCTTCACTTATCAATTTATTTATGCGTTTTGTTTTTTTTGTAATATTTTAAAGTGTTTATTTATAGGATGGACGAGGTGGACACCGGGGGAACTATGGAAACTTCACTGGTGAAGAGGGTTGGGGTGGTGGCGGCCACAAGGGCGGTGCCAGAGGTGGCCTTGGTGGAGCTGGCGGCTTCCCGAGTCTACAGGGTGGTGCAAGACGCGCACCGGGGGCTGGCGGTCCCGACAGGAAATCCAATGACGATTTGCCCATTGCAGCTCCAGGTAAGTTAAAGAACTTGTCAGATTATTGATTTGTTATTCTTAGAAATATTAGTATTGATCTGAAGTAAATTTTCTATTCCCCATGATTATTATAAAATCACTATATTTAACATTTAGCAATACCAGAAGGAGAAAATAACAATACAATTAATATATGGCAATTGAAACACTATGTTAGATAATTGTCATATTTTTTGTAACATTAAAGTTTAGACCAAACTTTCCATGACTGTTTCATTTGTTTAACTTTATATTACGTAAAGGTAAAAATTTAAAAACCAAAACATTCCATCGCATTGAACTGATATGGATATATAGAATATATTTATCCTTAACTCAAACCACAGTGGCCATACCACACCAACTACACATTGTCATTGTTAATGTTTTTATTACATTATACATATAACTTTGTTAGGTTTTGAATAATAAAAATCAGTATCATTGCCATCGTGTATTGTGCTCATTTTATGTTCAACTAAGAACTTCCTCCTAAATATCAAGGTAAAACCTTTACATGACACATGATAAGAAACCACTGTTCATTGGTATCAGTTAAGGAAACCCCTGCAACCCAGGTATAGGATGTTTTATCAAATACGTTTAGTATATAAAGTAAAAAACGAAAAATCTAAAAATATGAAAGAGATGTTATTTTAAAATAATATCAATTGACATCTTTATTTAATGAAAAAAACAAAAAGTTGACGGGTCCGAGAGTTTTCCAAAAAAAGTTACTTAAATGTATGGACTAAGTGCCATGGATAAAGACAAAAGTAACTTAGAATTGAATAGGTTGAACAACAGAATGATTAGACATGGGATAATGTTAAGAATAAAAATTCAATGCGCCATCTGATGGGTTAGTTGCGCGTTCCATCAGTAATACCAAAGACCGATTATATTTCGAATAGACTGTCCATCAGATATAAATAAATTAACCACATTTACAGCTCGTATCTCAGTTTAATTAAAACTTGCGCACAAATTTGTGGTTTGGTGTTGCCAGAAGCGTCTACTTGTTTGGAAATACAGTACAAAACGTATGCTTATCGATAAGCAAATTTAACCAGCCGATCCGATGCATTACCTCGCGCTGGTCCCAGGCGTTGTGCTACGCGGAAATCTGACGATGGATCTTAACTATATGGAATATAGTTAAGTTGGATCCCTTTAGGGGTTGATTTATTCAACACTGAATGAATCGTCCATGCGAAATATTATCTGTCTGTTTCAATTCTGTCGAAGATGGAGCGAGATTCGGAGCTTTCGTAGTGCATTTAGGTAGAGCGCTAGTCGGATTTTCGAATCCCAGATGATGCAGGTTATCATTTTCAGTTTTAATATTATTCAAGTGATACTACAAAAACACTGAGAAAAATAAGAAATATAATAAATACACATACTTCTGATTTTAATTCTTGAGAGAGCATTTAAAAAGATATAGTGGTAATAATTTAAAAAATCGCTAAATTTCCTTTACCCGGAAGTTCTTTCGTTACGAATCTTTCCTTTTATTATAAATAGTGAAGTGTGACCCAATCTAGTTCAGTACATAGTTATTTAGTAACACATATATGCTGCCTTTTCAAACATTTATATTGGGCACCAGTTTCTACCTATGCCACACTTGATTTTTGCTCACAATTTAAAATAAATTGAATAAATAGTTTTTACATTAACACATACCGTTATTTTGTTCCGCCATGCTGAATTCGTACCAGTTTATCCCAATGTCACATTTAATTTTTCTGCACATTTAAAGTCGGTCGAATAAAAATATTTTTTTACGTTGATTTTTAAACATTTTATTTTGCCGCCATCTTCAATTCGTACCACAGGTTTACCAATTTGTCTCTATGTCACGCTTAATGTTTGCACAAAATTTGAAATTAATCTAATAAGTAGTTTCTCAGGCTGATTTTTTTAAATATTTTATTAGGCCCATTTGTTTGCTATCTTGGATTCATACCAAAATGTTACCAGTTCATTCCTATGTAACATTTGATTTTTGTGTAAGATTTAAGGTAAATTTGAAATGTACTTTTTTAATAGTATTTTTTTAAAGTTTCACTAGGCTGCCATCTAGTTCTGTTAGATTCTGCTATCATCCCCATATAATGTTTGACCAAAATATAAAGGAGTTTTTTAGCTATGCCGCGTACTGAGAGACCGACGGAATTGAGAAACATTCGTCCCTGAAACGTAAAGATCTGAAAAAATATCTCAGAGGGTGATTTTTTTCACGACTACAAAACATAACTCGAAATCAACTGTTACAGAGAAAAAGTCCATGCTCATAGCAGAAATTACCTAAGTGGTGCAGAAAAATGTCGGAATTTTGACTTATAAATTCAGAATATTCCACTTTGAAGCTAATACCAAATAAATTAGAACTACTATAATGCGTGCTAAAGTGATAGAAATAGTATAAAGTAAGCATAGAAAGTAAGAAATTCATACAGGGTTCCTGGCATAGAGATCTTGTTATGATATTAGAAAAAAATTACATTTAAGAAAATAAGGTCAATGATGCTGAATCTGATAGAATCTAGATATACAAAATACAATACAATGAAATTCAAAATAATATAAGAATTTCATATATTGCAAGTAGGTGGCCCAAGTGACCAAGACCAAGAGCTTTTCGTGACATGTCTTAGGAAATCTAAAAACTCTAAAAAATAAACGATATAAAGATCTCTTCATGCCCTCAAGCTCACTTCATTTATAGAAATGTCATTTATTACTTATATTACAGTTTTTGGAAATGTGTAAGTCTTTATCTAATAAATTAATCTCATAGATATTGTTTAGTAAGATTGCTTTCGTTTCTTTCATACATTTGGTGTAGATTATGTGACTAAGGAACAAAAAGGACTAGAAATGTTTAAACAAAGGGACACCGAAAACGTACACAGGATGTAGGAACATTGAACATTGCCATCATAATTACTTTCACACATAAAACTGTAGCAAAAATTTAAATGTGAATTTAAAAATTAAATATTTAAATTACTATGGTCGTGGAGTAGACTTTTTTTATGTAAGGACGTAGCCGATGCACGCATTGGAGAAGTGGCCCTTCAGAAAGTATACTACCGAATGCTAAACATTCCAAATGGTACGCATTCACAAATAACGTCAAATAAATAAATAATGAAGTCAGTAACTCTAAGAAAAAATATGTCAGATCAGCAAACAAAAATTACCAATGAGAAAGATTTTCAGTTGAAATAAAATAATACATGAATAATGATAAAACCACATAACTACATAAACAAAAACTAACATCAATATGGGCCAAAAAACATTACAAAACCAATCCGGTTAACTGCCTTTTCAGCTGCAAATTGCTTACTCTGAAAATATCATATTCTGAGAACTGCCGATTGTAATTGTGAACCAGTCGGTGAACAAATGTGCTAAACCCATAATTTGTACGGTGGTACCTTTCAACAAACAGCACTTCACAGTCAATACCCCCATTCACCAATTTATGCAAAAAGACCAGAAGTGCCTTCTTTCTTCTAAATTCAAGGGTTTGAAGGCCGTAAAGAAGAGCTCTGGTATTAGATGACAGACCTTGAAATGGGAAATGCAATTTATGTAAGAGGTATTTTGAAAACTTGTTTTGCACCTTTTCAATTCTGTCGATGGGACACTGTTATGATGGACTCCATATTGTACAACAATATTCTAGAACGCTACAAACCAATGAGTTATAGAGACACCCAATTGCTTTGGTATCAGTTACGTGTTTCGTATGTTCCTTTATAAAACCCAGAAGTCTAAAACCCGTAAGTACAATGTTGTCAATATGTAGATTAAAGGTAAAATTTTCATCAAAAATAACACTTAGGTCCGTGGAAGAACTAACAACTTCAAGGTTTACATTATCTATGAAGTAGGTGGAGGGTATGGTAATAATTATAATAATAATAAGTATTAATACATTTGTGAAAACGGAGCTTTTTACATTTCGAGATGTCAAGAGAGAGATAATTACTTCTGCACCATTTGACGAGCCTTTCCATATCAGACTGCAGAGGATTGGAGTCTGAGGAGACTGGTGAGAAGAATTTTAAGTCGTCTGCATATAAAAGACATTCGGAAAATTCGAACAGGATATTATATCATTTATAAAGAGCAGAAAGAGAATGGACCCACATGCGAACCTTGCGGGACACCCGATGTCACAACAATCTCCCTGGAGGCTGAACCGCATATGTTGACTTGCTGGCGACGATTAAATAGATACGATTTGATCCACTCAAGATATTCTCCACAAAAACCAATTTGCTGTAATTTCCATAACCGAAGCTGATGGCAAACACTGTCAAAAGCCATAACATCGATCTGCTTGCCAGCCTCAACCGATGTCACTAAGTAGTTTTGAAATATTGCAAGATTGGTAGTTGTTGAACGACCACGATAAAACCATGTTGCATACTTGCGTAATATAGTGTTTTAAAGACTCAAATATATGATCGGTGATAATTGCCTCAAAGAGCTTTGGATATGTGATAGTAAAGAAATACCTCTGTAGTTCTTCACATCACTTTTATCACCAGATTTGAAAATGGGCAGAAGGGTAGAAAACTCCCAAAATTGAGGAAAGGAACACAGATTAATGGATCTCTGAAAAATTATACATAGAGGCTGAGACAATGACTCATAGCATCGTTGCAATAGAATAGTAGGAATTCCATCAGGGCCAGCCTTCTTGGAAGGAACAAGGTCCTTTAATTTATTAAAAATTTGTGCCTCTGTAAAACAATATGTTGATAGTATCTTTCCTGGTGGTAAGTATAGCAAGAATGAAAGTGAGTAGCAAAAGCATTTGCGATGTTATTTGATTCAGTGATTTCTTGCCCGTCAAAATTCATAACACTGGGCAGATTGGAGTCCCTTCTTAAGTTTCGTACAAATGACCAAAAGTATTTAATGTTTTCCGGGATAAGTAGCTCAGTCTGTGTGACATATGTAAGATAACACATATCAGTTCGAAGTTTAACCTCACGTCTTATGTCAGAATAGGTAAACACTTGATTTTGATTTTTTATCGGCGAAACATATTTAATTTTATACTTCATTTCAATTGATGGATGGTAGGGGTCAATCTATACAAGAGGAAAATTTGAAGATGAAACGAAAACACTAATGAAGTCATCAGCAAATAGCAGATCTAAAATTCTGCCCATGTGATTGCAAAGAGAATTCATTTGTTGCAGTTCAAGAAAACTCATTGTCACAAAAAAAGTTTCAGAAACCAGGGATGGTAAACATTTTGGAACCAGTGAATTGTCTTCATAGATCCATTCCACCAAAGGAAGGTTAAAATCCCCAAGAATAAAAAATGTATGGTTATTGAATCTATTTCTTAGAGACTCACAGGTATTGCAGAAAGACTTATAACATTCCTGGTTAGAATTAGGTGGAAAATATACACATCCTAGCACCAAACTTGCATTGCCTGCTTTCATTAGAACCCAAACAGCGTCGAACTCGATATGAGCAGGAGTAACAATCAAAGAAGCCTGAAAAAAAGAAGAAACGGCAATCAATACGCCGTCGCCGCGTTGACAACCTAGTTCCTTATAATTTCTATCTGCTCGAAAAACTATATATTCATTTTTAAATATTTCATTGTTAGAAATATCCCCATTAAGCCATGTCTTGGTGAGAAATATTACGTCATAGTCGCAAGACATGACGCTACGAGAAATTTCATTAATTTTGGTGCGTAGACCCCTGACATTTTGGACTACCATCCGCCTGAAGATCTGTCATTAGCACCAGTTACCACTTCTAATTGTGAGTTGGAAAGTTGGGCAGTTGACAAAAATTTTGCTGGCTGTTATTATCAACGGAATCATTAATCATCTCCACACCTGGTGACGATTGAGAGAAAGGGGAAAATAGCCTGCGTCCATCACAAAACAATCGAAAGATATACGAAAAAAGCTCAGATTTTGTTGCATAATCTAAAGCTCCGTTCCGTGAACTGGTTATCAATGGCAAGAAACATGATGGGAACCGGTTATCGTTGACTCGATAAATGTATTTTGTTGTGCTATAAAGTCGTTCAACACTGGACGATTATATCGTAGAGGGGGGCCAATAATGAAAAGATTAGTGTCTTTTGTTTTCTCAATCAAATTGTTGATGGTGTATTGTTGTATTTTTTTGCCCATAATTGATTTATATATGCCAGTAAACAACAGAACACAGTCACATTCAGAAAAACCTCTACACAGAGAAATACATTCCCGCGAGAGTCTTTCGAAGTTTACACTATCCAACTGTTGACAATTTATATCATATCTGTTGTTAGTGATTTTTTTAATAATTTGAATTGAACTTTTGACCACCGCATCTTCAATTATCAATATCTGGGGTCGTCTTTTTTGTTTTTCTAATTGTTGTGCTTTTGGAGATGACTTCCTTTCTTCTGGGTTCACGACTGGTAACTTTTGTATATTTACCGCACTTCTTAGCTTACTTAATTCAGATTTGTACCAGTCATTGTCTACCTACAACGTCTTTAAGCTAGCCAGCATTTCTTTCATAGTTTGATTTAAGTCGCTTAGTTCGTTTTCCAATTTCCTTGACCGTACCTGTTCCTTGATAAATTTTTCACTTAAAGTATTTTTTTCTTCTTCAAACTTGGATATCTTTTTATTTAACATTAAAGATGACTAATATAACTGAAGGTGAAACGTAGGAAAGTAATTCCATTTTGACACCATTTAATACCAAGATACCTTATTTTAGTCATAAAGTTACATTCAGGTTTGTACTGCTAGTAGCTAGTCCTTCGAACGCCACAGGCCGATCGCGCTGTCTCTAGGCCTGCTTTGACTTAAACTGTTTGTTTAACTAACAAAATGACAGCAAGCGAAAGGATTCCAGAATCCGTATTTTTGGTATTATAACATGTGACTGGATATTTCATAAGAATTCAGTGTTTATTATTGCAAGCAGTGTTTTTTTTATTTCTTGAAGCAATATTTATATGTACTATTGCATGTCATGTTCTTAAATATACTAAAAAATTACAAAGCTGTGTATAGAAATCTGTTATAGATAAATATATTTAATCTATAGAGATATATAAAATGTTTTTTTACAAGAAACATTTTCATTACAAGAAACCTCTTTTATTTCGCTTTGAATTTATGTAATTCCTTTCTGAATCTAACTGGCAATTTGTGCCAAATTTTTAAAATGACATATTTTATGATTTCTGTCTCTAAAATATATAGTCAGTATAAAGTTAAAATGTTCTTTGATGTGAAGACATTTTTACTGCTCTTCATTAGTGAAATTGATTTAAAAAAAAAAACAAAAAATGCACTGATCCGATTTAGACATTGAAACATCAGCAAAATATACTGTGTCAAACTCAAATTCAAATTCAAATTCAAATTCCTTTATTCACAAACAGATCACAGTGTGACATGTGTTTCGTCGAAGATTATCAAAGTAAAATACATATAATAATATAATAGGTTAAGAATAATACTACAACATATCTAATCAAGTTAAAAGTGAAATAAAATAGTGTAAAAGTTAAAATACAAATACAAAATACAAGTCAGAATATTTAAAGATCATACAAAGTTTCTAGAGAAAAACTCATTCAAACTAAATGGGATCCCTACAAAGCAAGTCAAATAGTTTTCTTTTAAAAGATTTTAAATTTATAGTTTGTCTGAGTTCAATCTGCAAGTGATTATATATTTTTAAGGTCATTACAAGGGAACTTTTAGCAGTTGCAGTCAGTCGAACAGCCGGTAGCCTTAAGTCGGAACCATTTCTGAGTGGATAGCAGTGAGGCATGTCATCAACCAGAGTAAAAGAGTTAAGATTCTTACGAATGTACAGGGCACATTGAAGTATATAAATTGAAACAACTGTCAACAGTTGAAGATTTGAGAAGAGTGGACGACAAGATTCCTTTGATCCCCTGAAGAGGATTGTTCGAATAATCCTCTTTTGTGCAACTAATACCTCATTCACTCTCAAGCAATTTCCCCAAGCTACTATAGCATAATTTAACAAGGAATAGACGTAGGCATAGTAATAGGACATTAGTATGGTTCTATCAACTACTGCTCTTAGTTTCCAAATGACAAACGAATGGGTGGCAAGTTTTTTAAGAATATAGTCGACATGACCTGACCAATTTAAGTTACAATACATGATGACGCCTAGGAACTTAGCAGTGTTAACATTGCCCATATCATTACCACATATATTTAGATTTAGACTTGTGTCATTTGCACGGGTACTGAACAGCATTAAGAGTGTTTTTTGTAAATTGAGGACAAGATTGTTCAATCTGCAATAATCAAGCATTTGCTCAATGCTGACCTCCGCTAATCTCCTTATCTCAGCCAAAGAAACACCTGTTATGACAGAAGTTATGTCATCTGCATATAAAATATTAGGGCCCAACAAAGCTGACTGAGCAATATCAGCAATATAGACGAGGAATAATAAGGGTCCCAGCACACTTCCCTGTGGAACACCTGTAGGAACGTCTGCTAATTCAGATTGATACTTCTGGCCATTCACCAGCAGTATGACTTTTTGTTTCCTGTCAAACAGGTATGTCTCAATCCATTTGAGTGGAGTACCCCTCACTCCATAACGTTCTAATTTACATAATAAAACAGAGTGATTGACCAAATCAAAGGCGCGAGAGAAATCAAAGAAAACACTCATGGTGGCACAACCCTGATCCAACGCCCGAACGAGTTCCCTAACAAGGGAAACAATAGCATCAGCCGTTGAGCAGCCCCTTCGAAATCCAAACTGAGTACTAGGTATAATCCTATTTTTATTCAAGAAGTTACTGAGTCTGTCATAAAATGCTTTTTCATATATCTTAGAGAATGCAGTCAAAAGTGAGATTGGTCTATAGTTATCTATTCTATTAATATTACCCTTTTTGTGTATAGGTCGAATAATAGATGTTTTTAGTTGAGTGGGAAATATACCTTCTTTAAAGGATTCATTTATTAGGTAGGTAAGGACTGGAGATATATGCTCTGACACTTTTATCAACAGCGAGCAAGGAATATCATCAATACCACCAGAGTGCTTATTTGAGATTGAGTTTAGATATGTGTGTACCTCAAGTTCATTAACTGGCTGGAGAAACATTGGCTCGTCACAGGCTCCCATACTAAGTCCAAGATTGCTCGACTGACTACCAGGCAATTGCCTTATACTCTCAATGAAATAGTCATTAAAACCTTTAGCTGCAAGACCGTAGTCATAAATAGTACTATCATTCATATTTTTGAAAAAAGTTGGATATGAAGGCTTTTTAGCTGAGTCATCCAATTCATTAGTTATTATATTCCATGAAGCTTTCATCTTATTTGAGAAATTATTGTAAATATGTGAATAAACATTTTTTTTACTGTTTGCAATGAGTTCTCTATGTTCCCTCAACCTTACCTTATAGTTTCCCCACATTTGCTCACTATTTGATTTTTTACAATACATAAATAAAAATCGTAAATCTTCGCCTTGCTTTACAATGTCATTAGTAAGCCAGTGTGCATTAGATGATACTCGAGAACCATCAGTACAATATCTGATGAGCTCTTGTGGGAAGGACTTATTAATAATATACAATATTTTACCAAGAAATAAATCAAACTTAGCATTAGCATCAGTGTCTGCTCTTACCAAATCATCCCAGGATTCATATTGCAGGAAATTTTTAAAGTTTATTATATTAGCCTCTTTTCTGAAGTTGCGTATATACTTATATTGCTTATTAGTACTTTTTACTGAGGTTTTTATAGGTAATATAACATACTGCATGAAGTGATCTGACAGGTTGCTCTCTATAGTCAAAACCTTGACTTTTTCAAGCTGAAATGTTGTAAAGATGTTATCTATAATTGTAGCTGATGTGTTATGAATCCTGGATTAGTCCTTAATACAAGACTGTAGACCAAATGATATAAGGTTGTTCACAATCCAGTTTGCATGAATATTATTTTTACAAGGATCAAAATTAACATTAAAGTCCCCACATACAACATTGTTGATTTGGGGAGGGCAAGGGCTGTTTAAAAGTAAAGTTACCAATCCAGGGCCATATTAAAAATTAATAAAGTGATAAATAACTTTAGGAAAAAATATTAATACAATAAAAAAATATATATATTTATGGTTCAGAAAAGTACTCGATTTTCTTAAATTTGTAAGCGGCAACCAATTCAGCCTTTAAATACATAACTTTGCTCTAGTTTAACCGACTTGGTGTATTTCTTACAATTTCTGAGATTGCGTTTAGTCCAATTTAAGTCACCCTGACTAGCTTAATTGTTTTTTTCTCTTAGACATAAGTTTTTGAAACGTTATAATTGTATTTTGACTGGGATAATAATAAATATTGCAGATACAAGCGGCAGGCCGCGACTCAAGCTGCTACCTCGCACAGTAACGGACCCCGTCAACAGCATTGCGGAAACATCCAGGAACGCAGCAATCTTCGGGGGTGCTAAACCTCGTGAAGAAAATCTGGCTGAAACGCGCGAATGAGATAGACTGAAACTCGCGCAGTCTCTGGCCTTGACAAGAAAGTGAGGAGACAGCGGTGTTTAGTGGTGTGCGATTGGGGGAGTGGCGAGTGAGTTAGGACTTCTTCATGGTTGGAAATATGTGTTAAAATTCATATCTAAAATTAAATAAATAAAAACGTTAGAAAATATTACGGGTTGTCATCATACATGTTCTATTCAATCTCCACTCCCCTATATTAAAATACAAAAAATCAGCGGGTGTGCGATTGCGACGAACCCCCAAATAATGCAGGACGTGACAAAATACACTTCAAATATGAACTCCGTGTTGTTGTATCGCACATACCATATATATTGTAAATCTAATATAATCGTTTTCGTTTTTATTTCGTTTTATTATTAATTATTGGTTTTTTTTTGTAAATTATACTGTGGAAGAAACTTTAAAAAACTGCTAGTGCTAAGCTGTGTGTTTGAATTGACATATAGGGATAACTGATTTTATTAACATATGCCTATATATTTCTTTGGATTAGTTGTAATCTATGAGTTTTATTTTTTTACATGTTTATTAGGGTTTTATTTTTTTATGTGATGAGACACACTAAAAGTATTCATGAATTAACTAGTGAAGCTAATTAGTTGGGGAAACTAGTTTTCTATTGTTGTTGATTACAATAATCTCCAAGCATATTTTTAATTTCAGAACATAGTTTTGACAAATTGCTGATCGTTTGCATAAACTACAAGATTATTAGCAAGCACTATACATATAACTTAGAAGTCTTCCACATTACTCCAGTCACCAACTGGATATACGCAATTGTGTTTATCAAAACTATGCACGCTGCAAAATTAAATTTTTACATATTAGGTGGTAGAGAGAAAAATACCGGTTAATGAAAGTTAAAAAAAAGGAAACAATTGGTTACACTGCAATGGGTAAAACTAAAATGTGATATTGGAAGATATTAAAAATTTTAATATATAAAATACTTGTTCGGCATATTTAGATTTTTTTGACTCCAAGTGCGTTTAAGTGAGGTTTAAGACTTCTTTCTAGTGTCCATTACACTGTGAAAAAAAGATAGAAATTGCTCTATTCTTTACTATGATTAATAGAAATGGAATAACTTTGGTAACCTTTCCCTTAAATATTTTTTGAGGATTTTCACCAACTATTTTTAATGCTTTTCAAATAACATGCCCAATTATAGATTAGGTGAACTGGTTTTACTTTGAGTGTTCTAGGTAAATGTTTATTGCCATTTTCCATCTTCAGTTTCCCATAGTTTACATATAGGGAACATTTTTATTTCATGTAAAAACTTTGTCAGTGAAGTTTTTAATATTAATTAAAAAAAATAAAACCTTTCTGTTACATGTAATCTTTTAAAACGTCTAGATTCGGACAGGGCTCTCATTTTTTTAATTTACTTTATAAAAGTGTTGTTGCAAGTGATATTCGAGTAAATACTTCTTGAGCAGTTATACAAAAATTATTATGTAATTCCTACATAGAACTTTAACTAAAACAGATAATACTTAAAAATAGTAAAACTCCTAAAACTACAAAAAAAAATACTACCGTGTGATACATTGTTAAAAATGTATTGAATTCGCTTTTTATATAAGTTTTTAGAAGTTTAATTCTAGTGAAAATAAATGCATTTGGCTATAAAGTAACCTTTGTATATTTTTGATAAGATTTGTTTCGGAACATGTGATCCCAAGCGAATCGTTTGCTGTTTTACTATATTTTTTAGGTATGTATTTATGTGAAGTGGCAGAAAATTGCTTGGCAGGAGCATTTTTGAAGATTGTCGTGCAGTGAATTGTCAGTTTCGAATAAAAATAGGGGTGTCAAAATATAACATTTCTGTTACTCATTATATTGCTAATTTAAACAAATTGATTTTCAGTGTACTATGTTTTATGAATTATATACATAAAAAATGTTCGTATTGTCCCTCTATTACATATGGGCATATCTATCACATCCTACTCAGTTTCAGTAACTTATACAGACACTCTAAATATTACATTTCGTCCATATTTTATATTATGAAATAACTTTAATAACCTCTATAAACAACGATCAGTACGAAAAATAGCAATTTATTGCTCCAAACCCATTTTTGTATGTAAAATATCAATTCAGTTGCCTATACTATGCTGCCAGATTTACTGGTTAGAATTTAAGTAAGGTATTTTTTGATGAAAAGTATATACATTTTGAATAGTTATTCTCTACAGTTACTGAATATTTTTGTAAAAATGTATTGTGCTTTCTTGTGTATTGTTCATATTTAATATTTTAAAGTTGCATTTACATTTATGTAAACAGGTAGAGTAAGTAATGTGTTGCAAAAACAGAAGTAAATTGTAGATTTACGGATCGTCTTTCAGAAAAATAGATATCATTGAATAACTGATTGTTAAAATTTCAACAAAAATTACATTTTCAGGCATTTTTTCTTAACTTACTGCTTATTCTGCAAATTGAAAAATGTAAAAAAGAAGTAGATTCCGCAAGAAAAATTAGCAAAATAAATTTCGTGTATCTGGATAGGTTAAAGACCCCATTTACATAAGAGGGGCGACATATTTTGTTTCTAATTATGTTGATTTATTTTAAAATCTAATTACTTTTGATATATTGTCATGAAGGCACACACTACATGAGCTAATGAGGTAGTCCTTTTTGAGTTGGAGAGTTTGTAGATGATTATGTCTCGGAGATGACACAATGATATAGTCGTTGCCTAGTAATCTGTCTGTCCATGATTCATAATCAGTGAATCTTTACCTTTGCCAGTAATATCTTGAAAAGAACCATCCAACTATGGAATATGATGAAGACTATAACACGCCTGTAGGGACGACTGAATCGCATTTTTTATTTGTGGGTTTATAGCTATTTCTTTGTTGAAACAGGAATCATCAGATTTATTAGATTATGACAAAAGTAAGATGCATGACTTATCGGCTCTACAAGAATTATCATTTTGGTTTTGGATTTGTGTCTTCTTTCTTCTTCTGAAAGTGGCTTAACCTAAGTATTGTATATTTTCTGCAAATGTTAAGATTTTTCATATGATCATACATTCATATATGTCGTCCTTTTTTGTTCAGTTTGCAAGACATATTCCTTAGTTAGTCAGCTTAAACACTACTGATTCCATTAAATTAATAATTTTTATATATGTTTCATTTTTGTTATGTTTACTGATTAAAACTACTTACGGCATTTCTAAGAACTGCTGTTACAGATTTTAAAGCATTAATTTCCATTAGTCTTTTGGTAATCTTTATACAGTGTCAGCTTCTTCATTAAAACCATCATCAGTTTATTTCTGAATATAGGAAAAACCTCAAAGGGAAAGGATTTTAATCTTAAATTTATATGTTGAACTTAATGTAAGAAAAAAGATAAAAATAAACTGTAAATTTTTGTTCGTTGCAAGCTTATTAAAACTTGATAACGTTACTTATACTAATTGTGAAATAAACAATTTAAAAATTTCTAAAAAGTTGAATTGCTGGAATAAACGGATATCAGACTTCACTTTTAAACATTTAAACTGGTAGTCAAAACAATGCTATGTTGTTAATATTAATTATTGTTCATTTTGATTTATTAACCGGGTATAAGAAATATATTAGCAATTTTTGAAGTAATTAAAAAATTAGTAAAATAATCGTAATTATTACACCATTTTGGCACCCCATAAAAAATTTTGTATTAAACTGTATACTTAATTTATATTAACTTTTGCGATTGCGATAGCGTTAATATTTATTGTTTGTTATAAAACTAAAGGGAAATGTAGTACTGCTAAGGTATCTTCTTTATTTTTTTCTTGTTAATGAAAGGCTTTATTTAAATACATTTTTAAGTAGTGGTTTTCAGTATGTTTTATGGGTAACCTTCTGAACGTTGTTATACAAATGTTTTCAGATAGGCAGCTGTTAAACTATACTTGAAAGAATTTTTAACACTTGATTCCAAAAAAGTGATTCTTTGCTTAAACATTCGTAGCACTTTGTTGGAACCCGGCGAGAGTGACTGTAAATTCTATGTATTTTTAAAAGTTCTACAGTTTCAACGTAAAAATATGGCGTCATTGTAAAATTTCGCCCATTTTTCTATTGTAACTATGTAATGTATATTAGCCCGGAATTTTGCAATTGGACGCCACTGGGCACTCTTTACACATATTGTGTATTTTTTGTCAGATTGTACGATATATTAATATTAAAAATTTCTGAATTAAAATGTGTGGATATTCCTTTATTTTTTTACAGGAACGAAGAGTCAAAAAAAACCTTTAACAATCGTAGAAATAACTAAGTATTGAAGATCTTGTGGAAAATAAAGTAACATTTTTGGCTAACTGCAATAGGACAATTGACGTTGCCAGAAAAATTATCTGAACGGGGGGGAGGCATATGCCTAAATTAGAAAAAACACTAGAAAGGACAAGCGTCTCTCGGCGCTCTTACTGACATGTCGCTCCGTGGGCCCATCTGTCCTAGTCGGGTTAGATTTAATACTTTCTGGGTGTGTCAAAGACTTGGTCAAAGATTAATTTGGAATAAATTTTAAAAATTTACTTTACTACATAGCTGGTGTCAAGCTTCTCCACATCCTAGATTTGGTTCTATTCTAACAAACTTGGGTATATTATAGTGGCAGTATAGAGGGCCATTTAATTTGGCTATAAATCTAGTAACTCTTAAAGGCCATAAGTTTAGCTGTAGTAGGTCCTTTGGATACCAGGACAACAGCATTCTTGTAATAATACAGATTTTTGCTCGAGTGTATTATTGTATTGTGCCTGCAGTTTTGAACAAATTTAAAGTTCATGTTTAAGGAGTTATTCAAAATTAAAACACCACTTATTACTCATATGCAAGGGACATTAAGAACGCGAATCAAGCGACGCAGAACCACTTGTTCTGAAATTCTCGGCTATCCCAAGAATCAAGACTCTAGACGTAATCTTCAAAAAGCCTTTGAATTTTTAATAACTATTTAGCCCTCACGTGTGGAACCTGAAAGATTTTTTTGTGTAACAAAATACTTTCGAGGTTGGAGGCGAAACTTTAGATGCGCTAATATTTTTGCGGTATGTTTTTAAAAATTTGTAAACTTAAAACTTCTTGAATTTACATTTGCACACGTTCAATTTGTTAAGAAATGCTTTCGGTTAATTTCATTATTGTTTTTTTGTTCGATGTCTCCTAGCAATCTCGAAAATCCCGGGATTAGAAAAACCTTTCCGGATTGATATCCCTAAAATCCATACAATGAACACTAAGTAGTATAGAGTTTATTGTATCCACATAGTCACTTCAGGTTTCATGTGACAGGACTTTTAGCACTGATCACATGAGATTTAGGTGACTTCATTTTCCTAGTAATAAGTACACTTAGGTTTTTCTGGGATTTACTGACAAAGAGTCGGATAACTTTTCCAATTTTTGTATGGTATTGCAAGCATTATGGCAGGATCATCAGAGCTGAGGTGGTGCAAAAGGCTGTCGGTGACGAAGTTTAAAGTAGTGGCCTTAGGGATTCATACTTATAACAACGTTCAAACAGTACAGAGAGCAGTATGCCTTTACTTTGCAATTAGAGCACGATGGAAAAATTCAACAATCCAGCATCTCGTGTTTATGTAGAAGTCTATGGTAAAAAAGTCTTTTATTTTGAGAGAAACTTTATTTTCGTAAAACACATATAAATGTTACAACTACAGATAACTTGAAAATAAAAGCACATATTAAAATATCAGAAAAACAAATTTGTGTAATGATACAACAAGAAATAATTCATAAGTATTTTAATATTGTTTGCCAAGTACACAGTTTCATTCATCAATAAATTTTGAACTGGGACAAACGAATCGTAGATTTTAAAAAGCTCTAAACCCTGTACACTTTATTACATAGGGTAGTTCATCTGTGATTTACTTATCAAGTTCGTATTTTACTTACAGTAAAAGTTATATAAAGGTTTGATCAATATTTTTCTATAAATATGCTTTTCTGTTGCACTTTGTGTCTTTAGATGCAAAAACATAAAACAATAACCTTATAACTTTTGTAACATTTTTGTGTATTTTTTATGAAAACTATGGAAGTAAAATGTGGATATGATATACTGGCTGACAATATAACTTGTAACTACATATAGTTTCTTTTAATCTGAGATAGAGCAAGATTATTTAAAATATCGGCATAAAAGTCAGTTTAGTTATGGCACTATGTATGTACAAAAACACCAATTTGTTTTTCAATTTAAAAATTCAAATAAAATAAAGATTTTTGACAGTTTGTATTTCAGTTATTTACTAAGTAGGTAAAATTTAATTATAAATGGAGGTATAATACACATTTATATTATTTTTATAATTTAAATAAAAGCCTTAGCGAATCCTGATAAAAAAATGTAAAAAATACACTACTTCAAAATTATTAATGATGCAACAATTAGACATTCCAACATTTTGGAATAGGTACTACTATTTTTTTTGCAGATTTATATATGCATCTAGACAACTTAGTTTGTACCTATACAATCCATGCCAACACATTTAACTGAATCCTCCCATAACATTATCTAACAAATATAAATGAAATACACATTGTCAATTTAAAACCACTTTTAATTAATTGATCGTTCCAGAACATAAGATATTGATACTTTTCTGGGGGCAAATAAATGGATTGTCAGCTTAATGTAATTTTCTGTACTTGTTGGGTTATGGCAATGGACTCTATACTACAGAACTGGAACAGCTCCGACCATGTCGTGATCTTCAGGCACATGTGACAAAGATAGCATCAGATGGGGCTCTCATCTCACTTCCACTCTTAACATTTTGGGCTCAAAATTTAGGCAATTTGGTTTGTTCCTTTTTTTTGGTTGCAAGTACCCCTATGCCCGAAAAATAATCATTAAAGGTTTCGAATGTTCTGAAAAATTTAGCAAAGGTGTGGATTTAGTTAGTTTTACTCCCTGGGGAAGTTAACACATAGATTTTAAAGTAACTGTTGCAATTGATTAGTGTCCAGTGTTGATGCTTTATGCTTTAGATTTTCAATGTAAAATCAATGTACCTGCGTATTTAAAACTTGAGGCTGTTTTTTTGGTTTCTACAGCAGCACATGGCCGATTTTGATATGTATTTTTTAATATTAAAGCTGTACCCACAGATGTGATAAGAATACATTGTGTTGCAGAGATATTTTTGAAAAAAGGAAAACACAATCTACCTTTTACCTCCTTAAGGGTAAAGTTTCAAAAACTCCAGAAATTAATTTTTAGAAAATAGTTTTCAAGTCACTGACGAATAACTGTTTCAAAACTCATTACGATCAAAATACCATAAAAAAATCTATATCTACAGTTGTAATTAGATCATTGTTATTGATTATTATAGGTTATTGCCCTATGAAAAATGGAAAGTCCTTAAGTACATCTACCAAAACAACATTTTAAAAGAAGAGAAAGCAGACACAAAACCAAGAGACAATAACAGCACAGTAACAACTGCTGATATGAATACGCAAGAAAATCCCCAACCCGCCGACAATACACGAAAGCAACAAACGACACTGAACATCGAATGCCCCATCGAACCATTAAACGACACCAGTAGAAACTCCCCCATCCATTTTTTATCGCCAAGAACGATACAAAGATTGACAAACCTGGAACATCGAATGCACTAAAAGAAGTATATAAAACAACAAAAACAACATTTAGTATATATCACATTAACGTACAAACTAAACCTCATGGAAATACTCGTACATAACAAGCGACCAAACATATTGTGTCTTACAGAAACATGGGTAGGCGACGACGGAATGGACACTATGACAATACCGAGGTACAAACTTGTATCAAAGTTTTGCCGAAAAAACAACATTCATGAAGGCATTGCAATATATGCGCATGAAGCCGAAGAAATAATAAATATTAAGAACATGGAAAGCTACAGCCATGAAATGGAGATAGAATGTTGTGGCATTAAACATAAAAAAAAGAACATTATCGTGATTGTCATATATAGACCCCTTGGTGGAGACATGAGTACATTTATTGACCAGGTAACCGCACTTTTAACATCAGTAACAAATACTGCTTCAAGCATTGTCTTATGTGGAGACCTTAGTATAGACAGCCTTAAAAAATCCCAAAAAAACTATAAAATGCTGAGTGATCTATTAAAGTCGTTTGGTCTAACTAATTACTGTAATGCACCTACAAGAGTTTTCACATCCCAAAAAGGCACAACCATATCATGCATCAACTACATGACTACCAATATCTCCCACTCAAAAATTACTTGCAATGTTACAGAACCTCACATCTCGGATCACCGCTTATTGGAGCTTTACATTGATACAAACACCACAACCGAAGAAACTCCAAAAAGACACTGGACTATACGACTACTAAAGGACAAAAATATCAGCGACTTCAAGGAAAAACTGAGATACGAGAACTGGGATAACATATGTACAGTGGATGTCAACAGGGCTTTTGAAAATTTTATGAAAACTTTTCTATGGTGTTATGACACGACATGTCCTCAAAAGACCCTCTCAAACAAAATAAGGCCTCAGAAAAGTGCATGGATGACAGAGGAACTGCTACACCACAGGCAAGAAGTGAAAGATACCTACGACCTAATGAAACTTACCAACTCAAATGAGCTGAGAGCGGTCTATAAAACTAAAAGAAAAGCCTACAGGAAACACATTGCAGCGGCTAAAAGCAACCACAACAAAAACGTAATCGATAAGGCCATAAATCCGTCAAAAACTATCTGGAATATTGTAAACACGGAACTTGGCAGGCACAAAAATAATAACATTAAGAGCATTGTGATAAACAAGGAAGTCATATCAGACAAACAAGTTATTGCAAATACCTTCGCGGATTATTTTTCTAATGTTGCTACCAGAACAATCCAGAGACATTTTGCCAACAACACATCATCTATACCAACTACATGCCCAAGCGTAAGACAGACAATGTTCTTGCGTCCCATAACAAGTGATGAGGTAGAAAGAACAATAATGTCTCTTAAAAACAAAAAATCCACTGGCTACGATGAACTTCCAGCACGTGTCCTGAAGAAAGTATGTGACGAAATCAAAGAACCATAAGAGTCAATTATAAATACCTCACTTAGTAGTGGAAAATTTCCAACCACGCTCAAATTGGCCGTCGTTGTTCCTATTTATAAAAAACGAGACCGCCAAGATATTGGAAACTACAGACCAATATCGTTACTGAGTAGCTTCTCAAAAAGCTTTGAACGAGTCATATATAACAGGATGCAAGAGTTTCTCACTAAGCATAGAGTTATCGGACCAGAACAGCATGGTTTTCAAGCCAAAAAATCAACGGAAACTGCATCGTTTGAATTAACCGACTTTATATTTAAAGAACTAGAGCGCGACCGCATTGTGGTGGGCTTGTTCTTCAATCTATCTCGTGCATTTGACACTCTAAACCTAGAATTTATGTCCAAGAAAATTGACAGTATTGGAATACGTGGAACGGCGAATTCGCTGATAGCATCATTTCTTGCTGAAAGAAAACTTCTGGTAAGACTTGAGAGTCAATCTTCAGACGAACATGACTTAAATATCGGTGCAGCACAAGGGTCGTTACTGGCGCCACTTCTATTCTTGATACCCATAAATGATTTCAAAATGCCAGACATGACTATTAAGTTCGCTGATGATACTACAGCTGTCATCTCAGCAGGAAATGCAGTGTTTGTATTAAGTTACACGGAAAAATTCAACAAGTCCTGAAGGACATGAACAGGTCGTGCTTTTGCAACCAATTGGTCCTGAACAAAGACAAAACGGTCATAGTTCCCTTCTACAAGGCTATACCAAAGGTTGTACTGGATAATAGTGAGTCACTAGTAAAATACCTAGGTACCTTCATTGACTCAAAACTATCATGGGAAATGCAACTAGAACATGTTTCTAATAAACTGAGCAAAGCATATTATGCCCTCTCAAAACTAAAACAGGGTGTCCCAACTACGACGCTTTTAACGGCTTACTATGGACTAGTGTATCCACACCTCAGCTATAATGTAATGCTCTGGGGACAGTCTGAAATAATAAAAGCACCCTTTATATATATAAAAATAAAGAACGCTTTACCAGAACTTCAGAACTGCACCAGTACCCAACCAGGAATAGAAACAATCTTGTTTTTCCAATCCATAACACCACCTTCTACGAAAAATCACCATACTACACTTGCACAAGGTTTTCAACAGAATACCTGCTACTATAAAGGAATGCACTTCTTATAGTCAGGCTAAAAGCAAACTTCTAAAATACTTAGTGGAAAAGGCATTCTATTCACTGCAGGAATATCTAGACGACTTAGGAACATAGACATAAAGAAGAATGGTCTTTGTTATATTTATACACTATTGTTTGTGATCACTGTATTTTTGTCATTCTAAAATTATTTGTCATTTTATTTATATATAGGTATCTAATTGTGTACTTTAGTCTTAGTTATAATTTTTGACAAAACCTTGGTCATATGTAAATGATTTTATGGAAGAATAAATTATTATTATTATTATTATTATCTTCTTCCAAATTACTTCAAATATATAAAGAGCTGTTTTTAAAACCAAATGTTAAGAAGATATATATTCTATAGTATAATGGACCGTTTGCATATTATTTATTCATAATTAATTTAAAATTTTTTTTATAAAGTCGTGCACCTTTATTGCCATTTAACCCAATAAGATGGAGATCCTACCAGACGGCGGGTTTCATAAAAATGTATTTGACCCACATCTGTTCCATTTACATAGTATAGAGTTCATTGGGTTCTAGTGTGATCTATTTGCTATTTTTTTAGTTCAAATGGCGGCTTTGACTTGATCCTTAATCAATAGTATGGCATGACAAAAGTGACAAAATAGGTGTAATATGCCTCTCAGTTGAACTGCCAATGACTTAATTCTAGAAAGATCTATTAAAATTAGACATAATGTCATCCTAACCATACAAACATATATTTTTAGGGTTAAGATACGAACATATATAATATAAAAAAATGTATATATAATATAAATTTTCCATGAAACGGTTTTTTAAATACTTAAATTGCTCTTAAAAGCGAAATATATATTTCTGGGCAAGGCATATTAAAATGTATGATATTTTTTTTTCTTTTTCATGGAAAATTCCTATATCAAATTAATATCAAAGTTATACTACACTCACTACATTCGGCAGTGACATAATACAGGATGTTTCTTTTGTATGATGTATTTTGTAACTCTATTATTACATATTAATAAATATCAGGCAAACTGATAATCGATTCGAGTCTTTATGGTTACTACATTTGTTCAGTTTAACATATTGACTGACTGAATATTTTTCAGGTTGAATAAATAAACCGATATATCTCGAAATATTCAGAATATAGAAAAACGAAATCATATAGGTGATCAACAGAAAGCAGTTATTTTAAACAACATTTAAAAAACTAACATATCTTTTGTAGACTAATTAATAGCCAGTTGCACAAAAGTTTTAATCACATAATAAATTTAACTGACGTTTAGAATCATTTTTGACATTGACACTCTAATGTGGTCTGTCACACTGTGAGCCGTCTGATTAGTTAATGCTTAGTTAAATGCTTTGCGCAACCCGCCACAAAAGTATATAGAAAAGTAGGTACTTAACTTATTTAATCAGTATCTACTCACCAGAAAATGCAGTTAAAAAGAAACATCATGTATGTTCAGTGTGCATAATTTTTCAGCATCACACATTTCTTTTACAAAAATAGGGGTTTCCTGTAGATAGGAAAATACCTACACAATTTAGAAATACAGAATTTGTTTTCTTTTTATTTAGTTTTTTTATTAAATAATAAACGTTATATAAAGGAAATTTTAAGATTAAACATTAAGTCTGTTTATGGTGCATATCAAGTAGAATGATTATTTTGTATTTTTGAATGAAATGCATTGCATGAATATTACTTTCTGAAAGATCTATAGTGTCATTGGCATTTGGAATAATCTCCAGGGTGATATTAAATTTAAAGTATCAACGTGCATTTTTTTAATATACGTGTTCAAGTGCAAAATACTGCGTACGTATATAAAACTTTAGTACAAAAATTGATTCCAAATAATGCCGAATACCGGAAAAGTGCAACAGAAAAAAGTGGCGTTCCTTAATATATTGGGAAATTTGACGAAGCTACTATGTTAGGTAGGTGAGTCAGTGTCTTTACATGAAAAAGTTTGGGACGCTAAATGGAACCGTGATCTCAAAAAATGATCACCCTGTAGATTTATGCCAAATGTCAAAATGACATTATTTTGTAGGTACTAGAAATGTAATATGTGTTCCAATTTCCATTTAATTATCTTTAAAAATACGGGTTTTTGGACCTACTATGTATGAACTTTTATGTTTAAAATTGGTCAAAAAAATCACTTCCTATTAGCATTCAATTATAAAACACCCTGTACATACATTATATATATATATATATATATATATATATATATATATATATATATATATATATATATATATATATATATATATATATATATATATATATATATATATATATATATATAACTAAAAAAAAAAAATTGCAGATTTGCACTGAATCACAGCATCAATCCACATAATTTCAAATTTTCAGTTACCTAATATTATAAAAGTTAACACATGACTGACTGTTTATAACCTTTCAGATGAACTTATACTGTAGGCCTACTGAACAAAATTTGTTTAACCATGGGTAGACTTGGTAATATAATTTTTATGTCTCGGCCTTCAAAATATCCAAATAACCTAAATAAACTATAGTTTATTCTCCAAATTGACATGCATCACAAACTAGAAGCAAGATAAGATAATTAAGAACACATGACTGAAGCTAATTCTTTGTGTACAGAAACGCTCCTCGCGAACTTCTACCGCATATGCATTCATTATTAAATGTTTTACGTTGGAAAAACTAAGTCGGGGACTGGGAAGTAGAAAAATATAATTTTTCATTACGCTCACTACAATATACAATCTGCGTAAAATTCTACACAAGAAGAATCTAATAATGAACACAATCGTTTTCTTCAAACTTTAAGGGAAAAATATGTTTACAAAATTGTGATATAAGTGTGATAATCTGAAAATTATTCATGAATATTTAAATGAGGGAAAGTCTTTCAATAGAATGCTTTGAAAATTACCTGAGAAATTGTACTAAAATGTAATAAAAGCCATAAATAATACTCTCAGAATAATAAAAAAAGAATATATATGGTCTTCAAGAAGCACGATTTTGTTTATATTTTTATTATCAATTTATGCAGGCTTCTTAAAGTTATAGATACTTTGAAAAAAATATTGCCAGATCATATCTGGTAGTAAAAGTCACATAGTGGTAATCACTAAAGCCATTGTCGGTGTCCGTTGCCAAAATCGTAATTATTTTGTTATTTCATAAATATACGTCGCTAATAACACGTAGAGTTCACGACAGACTTTGTTCTTTTATGTCTTAAAAACAGATTAGAGACTTAAGAAGAGTAGATAACAATATTTATTCATTGATCAAAAAAGTGTGCAACTATCTGTCCTAATTTTTTTTAGGAAATGTTCTACAATTTGATGTTAAATATTGTGAGAAAAAAAAGGTTTTTTTATTTTTCATAAGGAATTAATGTTTTTGCCTTCTGTTTTGTCCTATGAATATATTTATGAAATATCAAAAATCATTTCTATTCATTTACTACGTAGATATTTTAATAATTGTCAAGTTTTCCTAATCTAGTTACAACCGTAAAAAAAACTAAATTTTCTTGCCAACTTCAAAATATCCACTGCAGCATGCTGGGGTAACACAAACAAACACACTTATAGTACAGGAGTTACTGTATTTTGAGTTGCTCCTGGAATTCGTCCTAGCACCTTCGATAAGTCGACACCTGTCAACGCATGAACAGCCGGCGGAATTTGACCGACTAATCGGGTGATTTCGCCCGTCGCGTTATCCTGTCCACCGATGAGAACAATTTGGTCGGTCTTTGCTAGAGGAGCAGATACTTCAGCAGCGATCTATGAAAAATATGATTTTAAATTTTTATACATTTTTTGGTACATTTTATATTAAATGACAAAGCTTATATTATTTAGTCTGAGAATAAGTAATAAAATTACAAATCTGAAAAAAATCAGACAATCTTTTCCTAACTTCTGGTTCCCATTGTGTTTAGAATTAAATGACAAATTGGCCCAATTTCCTAAGTTAGTATGTGATGAAGTATGTAACTCCTTAAGCCTAAAATGTACTTGAGTAGAGATCTTAGATCTTACCCCATGCTTTATGCAGCCACCAATCGCCTAGCGAGAATTGATTTCACATCGGAATATAAACAAGGTTAATTTACTTGGGGTTGATGTAAAAAAAAGTGTATTTTTGTTCCATCACTGTGGCCGTCAGTAAAATCATTCTTCGTAATCGCCTCGGTTTATACTGTGATAATATGTCGCATGTGGGTTCTAGGGTCGTAGAAATGTAATAAAATCTTAGAGCATGTGTGGGTGAATAGTTGATTGGCAAGGGTTTTAAGAATAAAAATAAGGCAATAGTAAAACTACAAAAAAGATATTCTTGTTCAAGTAAATCACAAATTTAAAAAATTCAGATAATACTTTTAATACTCTCCCAGTGTTTAGATTACTTGACGCAAGCGTCAAAATCCTAAATGACATAAGACCAGAGTAAGGCACAAAATGTTTGTGTTGCGTTGGCTGACAAGTAAAGAAACAAACATGAACGGTACCTCCAGCTCTGTCAATATTATATATTGAAGATATAAGGCTGGAAAACTTTTTTTATAATTCGTTCTATGATGTATCTAACAGCATAAAGTACTTGAGTTGTATTGTAATGTATGATAAATAAGTTCTCATTAAAAATGTTTGTTATATGAAATAAAGGAAAACCCACTACTCTAAAAACACGTTTTGAAAAAAAAAGATAATTATATGTATTCAAAATCAGGTGAGATCAATTATTATTAAAAGAATCTCCGGAGGGTGATTTTGTCACAATTCTAATACTTTCAGTTAAATAAAAAAATAAGGCAATTTAAAACATATTATGTTTAAAACTCCACTTTTTACTAAATTATCAATAAAATCTTTAAAGAACTTTTAAATATTTGATGACATAACAGTATCTGATAAATAAAGAAAACACATTTACCTTAGGTAATGCCTCCAAGACAATACTCATAATAGCAGCATCACCATACTGTTTGTAAACAGCGGCCTTCATTCGCATTCGTTCAGCATCGGCCTTACCGATACTGGCAATCGCTGAGGCTTCCGCGGCTCCGATCAGCTTGATTTTTTCGCTTTCGGCCTGAGCTTTCTGGACAGTCTGAGTACTGAAAAAAATATGCAATACATTTTTTACCTATTTTATTATTATTCCGCTAATTATTATGAGTACCGTTTCGCCTCGGCTCGCGTCGTGCATGTTCGTTCCCAAGTCAACACGCACCTGCAGCAATTGTGTTAATCATGCATGGTTACCATCTTTCAGAAACAAAATACAGTGTCAATTAAAAGGGATAATAAAATCAGTCGCTAAAAGAATAATGGTATGTCTTGTACAATTTTCGTTGCTTTGCGGGACGGAATATAGTAACGAGCAAATGGTACTAGGTTCCTACATATCACGTCCAGGATCACTACAACATAAATCCTAGCACCAATCTGGCACAATGCGTTCTTAACTTATTTCTTTACTTCAAAGTGTGTCTTATTGTTTTGTTTAGATAAATACTCAAATCCTTGAAATTAAAGATTCCTTTAAAGTAGAAATTATGGCTTTCCAACAGCGGACATAAGCACATCGTATCAACTGAGCCGCCAGTAGCAAAGAAACGGAGTTTCCTCTTCCGTGCACGAAGGTACTTTGGCTTCTATATCCCAGGACTTGACTGTATGGATATTTACAAACGACATTACCTATCGTAAGAGTAGATTTTAACTTTAAATAGGTACACTCAAAAAATTCCTAATAATAATCATATAGTAACTAACCCTTTCCGATTAACCTAAAATTCCAAAACTAATAAAATAGAAACAATAGAGCGACGAAACTCTTGATAAAGCCCTCAAAACCGACCCTTTAACCAACAATAGAAACGATTAAACTCAAATCCAGACACAACGAATGATACGAATACATCCATCGGATTTCGTCGAGAGTTTCAGAGTATTAGGAAATGACTAGAAGGACTCTTAAGTGATAATCTGTGAGTAGAAAGCGTTCACTAAAAAAAAAGTTGAAGTTGCTGTCGAAACCATACAAAAAATAGCTTTGTGTTTTAAATATATAGAACATATTCCATTTTTTTTTTAGTTTGATATTACTTATTTCATTACCTTTGATAATATTCTTAACTGTTTATTTGTTATTATTGTTAGATTCCTTTTAACAAGCTTTTATAGTTTGTTGGGAATATTTAGAACAATATACATAAGAGGAAAAACTTCTTGAACTACGGTATTAAAGAAGAATACGGAGGGAGAACTAATACAACTGGCCCTCAATTTAAAAGTTACAATAGTCAAAGTAGTCAGGATTGTTATCCTCTGTATCAGAATTGTTATCAAGGACAAGGTGGATCGTACATCCAAAGCTATAGATCTCAAGCAACTTCTCGAACCAGTGGCTTGGGAACTTCAGGTTTTCGGCAAGTTCCCACAAGACCGGGTTATTCGGGACGTTAGCCACAAATCCATAACATTAAAATTCTGCTGGAGACCTAAATTGTTACCGTAGTTGTCCAACTTCAATTTCACGGAGTAAACAAAAACAGGGCAATGTAAAGTGTCATAGGTTCCAAGGCATAACTAAGCTAACCCTACTAGTTGTAAAAAGTTTCTACCTATGCTAATGGCATTAAATATGTTTAAGACTGCAGTCCATGAATCATGTTTTGAACACGTGACTTTCCTTGCAATGTTATAATGTTGACTGCAAGGGAGAGGAAAACGAAATATAGATTATGGTCAAGAAAACGGTGACTATGAAGGTCAGCAAGAAAATTATTACAATTTTTTTTTGTTAAAATAATCTGTGTTGAGTGAAACTAATAAATTTACTTTGAAATAACTGAAAACTGAGTTTTTTTTTAATCGGAATATCAACGTTATACATAAGAGATGATTTTAAAATATGTATCAGTTAGTGAAGAGTTCCCTTTGAAGAGGATGATCCGTGGATATTAACATCCTCGACTTTATTCAAAGATGTTCAAAACATCACAAGGATATTTTTATTATTTTATGATGAAACATATTAACTTGAATGCATCCACTAGAAAAAATAAGATTCTTTTTTACATGGCAAGACTTATGTAAATACGCAGCTAGTATACATAGTCCTTAAAAATGTAAGTAAAAATAAAACTAACAATAAAGGTTGAAGTAAAAGCTCGCTTACCCTTTTCCTTCAGCCAACATTTGCATCTTGTAGCTCTCAGCCTCCGCTGGTAACCTCACAGTTGCGTTTAGTTCCCGTTCTTTTCTCATTACCTCTTGGGTTTCGATTTCGATTTGTTTTTTTCTCTCCACTACGTCGATTTGAATTTCCTCGTTTCGAATTTTCTGTCGGATCTTAGCCGCTTGAAGCTCATAAGCCAGTTGAGCTTGTGCTTTCTAAAATTAACAGAATATCCTTAATAAATGTATACTGAAACTGTTTTTTATTTTGTTTAACTTTCTAGTTTTTATGCCTCTTAGAACAGAATATCCTTAATAAATGTATACTAAAACTGTTTTTTATTTTGTTTAACTTTCTGGTTTTTTATGCCTCTTAATAGACACAGAAATGGAATTTAATTAAATACATTTGTGATTTTATACCAAGGGTGCTTTATTTGCAATATTGTGCAATTTACATAGTTTTGTTACAAGTGTCAATAAATGTGACATGGTTATATTACGTGTCAGTTCTAAAGTCCACAAGCATGTAAATTGCACGGGTGAAATATATTGCGTGAGATTCAAACAAAGGTCCACTGAGCAGATATAATAAAGTTGTTTTTGTTAAGGCATTATATCGAGTTTATTGCAAAAATGAGTCTATATATTGTAATTACAGTCCTTTTTCACGAAAGGAAAAAAAAAAAGAACACTATAACGGATTTATACATTTATTTTCTTAAACACAAATGATTTTAAAGATAAAAAAAGCGGTGAGACCCAGAGTTTTAGCTGCAATTCTAGTGCTAAACGCCTACACAAAGTAAATATTGGAAATATAACTTATTTATTGGATAGTTTTGATGGTTTACTTACCGCCGTGTTAATTTCCTGATCAAAATTAGCCTTTTGAAGTTTAAACATCCTTTTGTTGTCCTCAATTTTTGTGTCGGTAGAGTACTTGATATCCATCGCCGATTTCTGACATTCCGCTTCCTAAAAGCAGAAATACAATGTAAAATTGTTAAATAATAAATACAAGGTTTTAAAAAAAGTTAAGAATAAGATAATCATGAAGTAAAATAAAAA
Organism: Kuschelorhynchus macadamiae; assembly: GCA_030620095.1. NCBI lineage: Eukaryota > Metazoa > Arthropoda > Insecta > Coleoptera > Curculionidae > Kuschelorhynchus > Kuschelorhynchus macadamiae. The sequence goes on from JAUTXW010001744.1 coordinate 3,388,516, forward strand.
CCACTATAGTCAACTTTACTCTTACAAAAAGGTTTATGTTAAATCATTCAACAAACTCTCAAAATATTGTTGCTTATATAATTGCGAACGCCCTGTTTTAAAAGGTGGGTATATCAGTCCAATGCAAATTAAACAAAGACACTATGTTATTTTCCAGGGGCTACCAAAACTTATTTTTGCTATTTTAAATGACTGATACTTTGACCTTTCAAAAAATTGGTTAAAACAATTCTGTCACGGAGTTGTCAGTTTGATACTTATTAAAAGAGCTCCTTTTAAGAAATATGAAAGGAAAAAAACTTTTAATACCTCCATGCCAAGCAAGTGGTGATAAGTCAATTATGTTAATAGAAAAAAAAAGCAAATATAGAGGCAAAGAAAGTGGAAAAGCGTAAAAGAAAGAAGCCCAAAACTGAAGATTTACGTGAAACTCAGAAGATTAATGTAAGCGATGTTATTTATGATTTATATGCATGTTACTTCTATATCCTTAAAAAATGTCTTGAAGCAACGCGGCTTTTTGCATACCTATTGGGCTAAATTCATTGTCTAAAGTGGTAAAAAGTTTGGGAGTAGATACCTGTGCGAAACGCCGGAAATTGTGAACGACATGGATTTTTTCGAATGGGAGTGGAGCAAAATCGTAGCAAGATGATTCGCCGAAAAGTGTTAAAAGAAAAAATGATTGTGTTTCAGATCTTATACTATTTACCGGGTTCTATACCAGGAGCAAGTTTGATCTTTTCATCAACTTCAAAAAACTTGGACTATCACGACAATATAGACAGAGATTTATTTGAATAATGGATTTTAGAACAATTAATACCCAATTTAGAAGAACCATCGTGAAATCTAGTGAACGAATGTACCGAAATAAGATGCGTTTCTAAGCGAAAGCTGAAATTTCAAACATTTAGATATTTACGCATGTACCTATAAAAGCGAATAAAATATTAGCAATATTTTGGTAATAATAATAACAATAAACCATTTAGTAGATTAAATAAAGCACACTTTTATAGAGATATTAAATCATGCTTTACAACATTTTATAATAGTTTTAGATAATGCTTCGTACTATTCCCGTGTCTTTAATATGCAACCGACATCTACATGAAAAAAAAAACGAGATTACTGAGTGGCTTCAAAAAGAATATTTAAATCCTTTGCCGAACATGCTGGTCAGAGCTCCTGATAATGGCAAAAAGACACCAACGCCCAAAAGAATATTCGGTCGATCAGATGTTACGTCAGCATAGCCAGGAAGTTTTGCACCTACCACCATATCATTACGAAAGACGGGTTGGAGATGGTTTAAAAAACGGTGAGGTAGAAATGGTTTAGCCATGTGCGCTTCACCAGATAGATGGGGAATATTGGAAAAAATCAGTAGCGCAGACAGAAGAACTTATTAAAAATTGGTCGCGTCGAGAGCAAGTTTTGAACGTCGCCATAGAGCCTCTAGTTATTAATTTGAATCCCAAGTAACACAAATTAGCTGATGAGCTTTTTTGTCTAACAGTGAGCTATAAAAGACACATAAAAACCAGAGATTTCTCAAATTTTGGCAAATGATTCTTGGTTTGTTTTCTAGCCATGAAAGCTCGCTTCAAATTAGATTTTTTGGCTCCAAAAGTAGCAGTAAACTAGATAGGCTATAGCATAATTACTTGGCCAAAAATATCTTTTATGGGGTAATTAAACCTCCAACTTTTTTTTTGTAATATTGGATGGCCAAAAAGTAGAAATATCTATCAATTTTGTTGCCACAACATAACCAGCTATATTCTAGTAAGTATTGAAGTTAAATTATAGTAAGCATAGCTGTTTAAAATGCCAGAATATGGCATTTTTAATCAATTGAAATCGAAGTCAATTTTCCCAAATTTCAACCAAACATATTTTAGCAAGTATTTATGTTTAATTATAGTAATAATGGCTATATAAGAATGCCAGATTATGACATTTTAACAAAAATGGAGAGGAAAAAATATGGGTTTTATTATCATATTTTTATTTCAAAATTAAATTAAAATTATTTCTCTTATTTTTGCTATAATATTGCCAAAATATGCCACATTTTCAAATTTACGTTTATAACCTATAAAACTATACTTAACCAAACTTAAGATATATTTAGAAAAACGAAATATAAATTATTTACCATACAAAATGTCTAATAAACAATTAAGTATTTCACCACATATCATAGAACAACGCCGTCTTGGGGGATAATTGTCGTTTAATTTTGTTACGCTGGCTCCTGGGTCTTAAATTAGCAATTTTTTAGTGAGTACTAAAGGTAAACCAAGTAGGTATTTTTATGTGGCTACATTTTCGTTACATTTGAAAATTATTGCCATTTGATAAATATTTGCTTACAAAGTGGCCAATTTCAAGGAATATTTGCTTAAAAAATAGCCCAAGGCTTTTTATGATCCGCCATGATTGAAATTAAAATTAAACTCATTTTTTAGCAGCCATTACTTGACCAGTTTGAACAAACATATTCTTTCTACCTATAAATACGTATTTTCATGCATGTTTTTTTTTACGTCATGAACCCTTTAATCTATTTTCTTAATAAAATACATTTCCATACTAAAAAATAAAATAAAAAAAATATATTTGTAGAAATCGAAATTTTTAGTTTCAAGAAGGGGCGCATCTTTAACAGTAAAAGTTCCTTCGCAAGTGTTTTTTGTCCCTACCAACCGTCAAACCATGATTTGTTATCTTTGCATTTCCTCTTGGCTCATAAATTCTTAGACTGATTGGCTTTGTCAATACTATGTCTACATAATTTGACACAATTGATGATTTATTAAATAAATGAAGAAAAGGCAAAAAATGAGAAATTATTTAGGTAAATTTCGGAAAAAAATGTTACTCAAATTTCGACTAAAAAACAAGTCAGGATTCAGCTAAAAAAGCTCGATTTTAAAGTCAAAAAGTAGCTAATAAAACCAACCATAAAATCAAAAGAGAGGGTCGTATACCAATTGGCTATTTTTACCCCATTATGGCCAAATTATTATTCCCCAGTTTAGCCATATTTCCGTCTTTATACTGTAATAGAACTGTTATTTTGGCTAACCATTTTAGCTAATTAGCCAGGGATATTAGCCAATATCTCAGCATTTCAGCTCACATATGATTATATGTGCTACTTAGGATGGAAATGACGATTTATCTGAGAACGAAACTGAGGAAGGATAGTTATTTTTATATTTAGTTTTTTTTTAAATACAGACAGAAGAGTCCATTTCAGAAATCACTGTTCTTTTTATTACAGTAAAGTCGACTTTATCTAGCTTTTATATTTTCTTATGTGAACACTCTTTTCCACTAACAACTGCCAACATGCATAAATTTTTTTCTTCGCACTGCAACAACTTTACAATCTGCTAAAGAGTTAGGGTCGATTGCAAAAAGCTCAATTAAAGTTTAGAATGTTTAACGGAATGTCAAATTTGACAGCGAGTTCCTAGATTTCTATAAGCAACTTGTCAAATTCGAAAACTCACACTCTTTTCCACTAACAACTGCCAAAAGTTATTTGGCATTATATTATTTATTACTTTGTTATTATAAAGTGAAAATGAAAAGAAATCTTTCGAGCTTTAAGATAGCGGGTATCCCTTGGTAACGATTATAGTCGACTATTCTACGCTCCTGACATTAACATAATTAATTTATAATGTTTATTAAAATACAAATAGTATTTGGCTTTTCGATAATAAAATAAAATTAATTGCGTTAATGAATCATCTCAAAGTATTAGATTACACAATAATTGAAAAATCTGGGTAGATCTTAAATTTGCGTAAATGAGATTATCCACAAAAAATTATCATGTTGGGAGTATATATTGCCGTATAGCAATATATAATATGCTATATATAATATGACTGGGGCGATAATTTACTAATTTATTGTTAGATGCAACATGGTGCAATAATTTGTGATCAAATATCCCACTAACGGCAAAATACGAGTGTACATTTTACTTTGAGAAATATAACAATTTAATGGATAACTCGAGTATAACCGCAATTATTACCACTTATGGTTTTACGCCATGGTTATCTGATGAAAAACTGCTTTATCAAGTTTATGGAAACTTTTAAACTGCGTTCGCGTCACACCATTACCGTGACAAAATGCGGTAATTTGCTTAAGTTATTGCTGGGTTTTACAACATAAGCTCAAGGCTCTTCATTTAAGTTCCTTAAAAGATTAGTATTTAATTTCTCTTTGTTTTACTTTAATGGGATTTTCTATTTACGGGGCTAAATTCTATATTCTTAGAAACTGAATAAAATTAAAATTCGAAGTAAACGTTGGTGTGATTATTTTACCAAGATATACTTCTATTTTAATCGGTGCAGCTTTATGTTCATTTTTCCTGTTTGGTTTTACAATATAAATTGAGCTCTGTAGTTCTGTGATTTAGTTTTGCGGTATCAAATTTATGTGGCATGTAAGCACAATCAGGTTTACTATTATAGAACGGAAGCTTTCGGGGCTATAGTCAATTAAAATATAATCACTTTCCTACGTTTCGCCTTCGTTTGCACGAGGCACCGTCAGGGATCATTACTTAACGATATCGCAACACTGAATGAGCTCGGTGTCCATGTATGATGTAGACCAGCCATGTCAAACTCAAAGTCACTGGTGGGCCAAAAGCATGAAAACCATCGACTAGGTGGGCCGCAAGACCTTATCTTAAAGAAGACAAACTACTGAAAATCTTGAGAAACAGTAGTATTATAGGACAGGTCTGTTTATTAAATTTTCAATAAAAAGGACATTACAAAAAACTACAAACATTAAATTCTTTTGCCAGATATTTGACATCTTTTGTCTAAAATTAAGTTGTCTATTTGTTGCGCGAATTTATCGGCGGAAATAACTTTTAAAACTGCGTTCAAGTGTGCGTCCGTCGCGATCTTGCGGGAGATTTGTTTCCTTTCATCAAAGAAAATAGTTGTTCACACTTATAGGTACTTTCAAACATTGACAGGATTTTACAGGCAAATTTTCTCATTTCTTGGTACTGAACAGGCAAGTACTTATAAAATTCGAATGTACCAACACTATCAAATTGTTTCAAATGGGTCTGACACTGAATGTCAATTACTTCCATTTGCAAGTGAGGGAGAACTTTATCAAAATCGATAGTGAAAAGACCAGTAAATAGAGAAAAATTGCTTTCTTGGGTCTTAAAATTTTGAAAACGCTTCTCAAATTCTGCCAGAAGTCAGAAAATGTGACAGATTATCCTCTGCTAACTGTTTTTCCCACATCATCTTACACTTGAAAGCTTTCACATATGCATATCCGTAATAACTTGACGTTGTCCATGCCAATTCGTATTTAAGTCCAACAAGTGTTTTGTGATATCTACCATAAATGAAAGGTCTTGTAAAAAAGATACATCGCATAATAAGCTGACATCTTCTCCTTTTGTTTCCATGAAAAAGCGTATTTCTTCTTTGAATTTCTAAAACCGGTCGAGTACCATAGAACACGAAAGCCTTCGCACCTCTGCATTATATGTTAAACCAGTGTACTCACTTTCTAAATCACGTAAAAATGCAGAAAACTGTCGCTGATTAAGGCCTCGTGACTTTATGAAGTTTATAATTTTTTTCACTGACTTTAAAACACTTTCCAACTTGATCACTTTTGAGCATAAAACTTCTTGGTGTATTATACAACGAATATGATGAAAATCTGGTTTGTCACTGCCAGTTTCTCTGATCTTTGTCTGTAATATTTTAACGAAGCCATTTTTTACTCCAGTCATTGAAGGAGTTCCGTCTGTTGCAACGGAACACAGTTTTGACAAATCTAAATTGTACTTTTGCAGAAGTCCATAAACAGCATTGAAAATATCCTTCACAGTTGTTGTATCATGCAATGGTACTAATGCCAGTAATTCTTCATACACATTGATATCTGTATCAACCGCACAAACAAAAACAGCGAGTTGCGCCACACCACACACATCCGTACTTTCGCCACAGGCAATAGAAAATGCAATGAAAGAGTCTGATTTTGTTTTTATGTGATCACTTATATTGGCAACCAACTCAGTAACTCTTTCAGCGACAGTATTCCGGGACTTACAATTTCCGCGGCCTTTACAAGGCACTCTTTTATAAATTCACCTTCAACAAATGGTTTTGAGTGTTTCGCGATCAACTCCGACAGTACGTAGCTCGCTTGAAGGGCAGATTCATTTTCTTGCTTTGGACGTATATACATAAGCTGCTGATCTTTCAATCGCGATTTTAACTTATTTAACTTTTGGTTTCTGACCATGCCTGTATACTTGTCAAACATAGTTTTATGAATATCATAGTGACGTTTTATATTATATAATTTTGGGACACCGACTGTACTATTACAAATGAAACAAATAATTATGTCTTTCACTTCACAGCAAAAAAACTCTAATTCCCACTTTTCTTAAAAGATACGATGCTCATCTACAAGTTTCCTCTTACTTCCACGGTTTTGAAAGAGACATGTTAAAAACTGTATCCGAAATAAATTATAATAAGTACTGTTAAGTGTTGTAACAATAAGCGCGCAACTCAACTCGAAACTCTATCGCAACTGACTCATAACTGACTAAACACTGAACGTCTGAACTCTATCGAACACGGCTTATATACGGATTGTGATTTCTCGAGTTCTTTCCAGAATGTTCCGATAGCGTCATCTGTGTTTTTGCGCGATAGAATTTCATGTAACAAGCCAGATAACGTTTGGCTTTAGGTTTTAGGTTGAGTATGTGTAGTTTATCCTCCTAAAGGTAGATGGCACTATGTACAATTGTACATTTTATTATACCAATCGTTGTTGCAGCGGCGCGCGCTTTCAAAAACGGTATTCAACTTCTTCGCGGGCAGCATGTTTGACATGGCTGAAGACTGTAGCCCATATCTTTATTAAAATTATTAGATGCTTATAAACTTCAATAGACTCTCTAACTATAGAATCTCGAGACCGACTTTGGCTTCTTTTACATTTATGATATGTCCAATGGAATGTTGGTGTTCAGATACAGCAGATTTTACAACTTATTTCTTTCTAATACATCGTTTACGTTGCTTAAGCCTAGTGGATATAGATCGTCTACTTTCTTCAATATAGACATCAACATAGGAATATTTAATTATTTCGGAAACATGACTAGAGCTTTAAGAGGGAATGGATATTGTACTAAGGATGTTAGTTGGTCTATTAGAAAATATAATAATCCAACTCCACGACACGAAACTAAGAAGTTATCGAGATGAAGTGTAGTTCTTTCATTTATATACGGAACCACAGACAAGATTGCAAGGTTACTTCGCCGGTGCAACATACGTACAATCTTCAACAAAAACAAGAAAATTGGACAATGTTTGCGATAGCCGAACGGTAGGAGTATAATGCACCTTTTTTATCGGCTAAAGGGCCAGTGGCAGCGAATATATTAAAAGGTAGAAACAATGTTAAATACAAAAGTTTCAAGTTTCATCTGAACTGCTAGTTGGTAAAAAAATAAACAAATTATAATTTGAAAATAAAAACATTAACATCGGCTTTGCTATTTTGAACGGAACACCCTGTATAATATTTCATTAAATGGACTTTTTTGCTGGTTATAAATATACTAGCTTTAATATTTTAAAAACAAAAGAGAAAATTGACAAAAACCCTGTAATAAGAAGCAATGGGTAAGAAAGAGAACTCGTTTCTAATAATTACACATAGGAATATATTTCCTCCTATGATACGGTTGTTGTCAATTTTCTCGGTTGTCATTTAAAATAGATATCAAACTTGGTTTGCTTATAATCAGCAAGGAGATATCCATTTAATACAATGATAATTCGATGTTTCATTTAAAATAGGAAAGTCGATGCTCATTTTTTGACTTTCAAAAGCCATTTGTTTATTTTTTTCAAATTCTGGCGGTTCAGATAAAGATTAAAACTTTTGTACTAAATATTCTTATCTCCCTTAAAATGAAGCTTGTAGACCCCGTGTCAAAATATAAACAAAAGTCCTGTACATTTGCTTCTTGCGATTACTTACCCTGATACCGGCATCCCTGTTCGCTTCCGCGACACCTGCGTCAGCGTCCCTCTTGACCATGGCCGTTTGTGCCTTGCCCAACGACGTCAGGTACTCCACGTTGTCATAAACGTCCTTGATGGTGAAAGACAAAATTTCGATGCCCATGCGACCCACGTCCGGTGCTGCTACTTCCCGCACCAAGGCAGCGAATTGGTCCCTGTCCCTGTAGACTTCTTCTACTGTAAGAGTTCCTGAAATAAAACGAACAACAATATTTATTTAACAAGTATTTCTACGATTGGATTTCTTATAGTAGTAGTAGTAGTAGTAGTAGTAGTAGTAGTAGTAAGATAATGGGGACGGGCTCAGCAAGGAGGCTTAAAACGCTCTTTCCCCACTCCCCCACCGAAGGGGCTCGTCCAACTGATGAAGTAAAGCATCTTGCCCCAATAGAAGTGCTGCAATTCCTCCTTGGAAAGGGACTCGACACTCAAGGTATTACAACCAGTGACAGCTCAGGGGTGGCATCGTCGGACGGGCCGTACCAGAAAATATACAGGGAAAATTCCCTTTTTAAAAAGTAAATATTTTTCAAAAATCGTTTTGCAAACATCCTAAAAACGCCCAAAACCAAAATGTAGTTTACTATTTCCTGGACACACAGCAAAATATGTAGGTATCCCTATTATAATTGCTTGACTAACATACAAATAACGCCATTAACGGCAGACCGCGGGCCACCGTTATTCCACACAGGTATTCTAATATATTTATTACGGTGCAATACTTCATCTACTAGTTCACACGGTACGTAGTACGTTTGCCTACATCCCATGCTATTACCTCGGCTATAACGTTCGTCGTAGCTTATATCACCCAACACCGGCCCGTCTCGATGTGGCCGTATCCACGGAATTTTTCTCAATTGAATACTAGGATCTTACAGGTATTGTAATTATTATAGAATGAGGCTACTTATTTTAAAATTCATTTAGTTCTTTGCTTTAGTCAAGACTAATGATGGTTAATATATTATATTAGCAAGTTTTACTTCATGTTACATGTTTAAATGTGGTGACAAAATAAGTGCAAGTGAATATTTTAAAATATCATTTGCAATTTGTTTTAGAAATCGGCCGGCCGCATCGTGGTTCTTTCTGGACAATATGCTTTTCTGGTTGTGTACGTAGCTTCCACTTTGTTCGGCATCTATTTTATTTTTCTCTTGAGACAAGATACATTAAAATATCAAAAAATTAAATTGACTGACTAGAGCGCTTTACTAACATTTTCTTCTGGTTTATTAAATTTATACTCTAGCCTAGATCTGCTATATATAAGTTTATAACTACCTAATTATCATTGAAGAAGTAAACGGAAAAATAAAAGACTAGTATTTGACCATATTTGGACGCGGCACTAATTAACACCACATTGGCATCAAGGACGATTTTAGGAAACCTTTCTGGGGGGAGGGGGATTAATTTTTAAAAAAAGTTTCTTAATATATTTTATTATAAATGGTATGAGAACAACATAAATACCTATATTTTTTATCATACTTGTGGCAAAAGTGAAAAAGTCTCTAATAAATGGTTATAGAATAACGTCCAGTTTTTTCCTGAGCAAATTTATTAATTACATTGTTTATATTTACATCAATACTCTTTCTATGGATATGCAAGAGACCCAATCCAACAGGTCGCTTTGCTATAGTGTTTCGTAGCCAAGTTTTTAATCGTAATTTCCACGTAAAAATATGTAAATTACACATGATGTTTGACCGGTCTTTGGCGGGGAGAGGGAAGAGGTAATTATCTCATTACCACTTCACTGTAAAACCGCTTTTGATTCGCCTTGAGTCTCGGCCGACCCTAAATTTTAGAGTACGAGCCGTCACTGATTACAACGAATTATTTTCGAACGTGCTAACGAAATGGAAAGGAATTTACTCCTCTATCCCACATATTAGGCAGACAGAGCCGATAGATGTGTTACTGTGACCTGTTAGAATGCGAATTATGTCCCCGGTCACCTGTCGGCTTCTTGCTATCATCTAAGCTGCCTTCGATCATCGATTGGATAATATTTCTTTTGCATGTCTACAGTAGTTCGTCCTTGACCAATTTTCCTTCGTCTCTTCCCAGGTTCATCTATTCAGGAAGAATTCAGCAGAATTGTTTGCTTATATCCAGGCAAGGTTCTGGCTCCTAAACTGTCTGTCTTATCGTTGGTCTCAGTACCATTATGCCCGGGGACCTATTTTTATTTCGATTTCGCCACCTTTGTCTCTGTTAGTCGCTTAGGGCATCTCCGTAATCCTGGACTAGATCTAAGCTCATCCTGGGCTTCCCGATAGTCTTGAAAGATTATTAACTGTCTGAGTGAATGAGTAATTTTGGCTTTCGAAAGACCTTGTGGGCCTTAAAAGACTGTCTGGAAGAATCACCGAGGTGGAGAGAGGGCTCACTGTTTCTGTTGGGTTTTTATCCCAAGCGCCGCAGTCGTCCATCCTTTTGTACGAGGCCATACCTTCATTTTCCATTGTATTTCTAGTAACTAAACAGATACTTTCATATTTAAGAACGATGAACTTAAACCACCAAAGTAGATTTCTGTCTGTTAATAACCAACAAGTGTGATGACTGAAATAAATTAAAATAATATTGAAGAAAATAGTGACGCGTGAAAAGTTGAGCAACACTTTTAATAGTTGTTTGTGGCAAAAGCATCCAAAAAAAAACATAATAGAGAGAACTGTAAATACATGTTTAAATGGTTAAAACAGCAGGAAATCACAAGGCAGTCTGTTTGAACAGAATAAGCTCGCGTCAGGAAAACCTCAATACGGATGTGGATGCATTAAAAAGATTTCCCAAAACGATCTTTATTTACCTGCAACCATGATTACAGAAATTTTGTACAGGCGACGAACCTAAACCATAACTTTGGTTCAGAGAAGGTTAGACGCTGCAAAGCTATTTTGTAAACGATCTGCTAAAATCAGTTTCCAGAAGAAATATCTAAACGGGATGGCTGGAGAAAATTTCTCTTTTTAGGGGCGAATTGTAATAATTTAAAGATATCCCGTTTGGATGGAATAAGATACGTGAAAATGTATTGTTCTATATGCTCTAAATATGTTGTGTTGTTTGTTCGTCACACATTAGGTTCTAAATTGCTGCTTGGAAGGCATGATTATTCTAGGTACTTAAATATTATATTTTTCTCCCATTCTAAACATCAAGTCAACTACTTATTATAACTTTATTTTAATAGTGAAATAAGCTTGGAATACAATAGTAGGTAAGTAACGAATATAACTATATACGAAAAGTAACGGTACTACGTCACTTATTATAAGTAACTATAATGCATATTCTATGAACTTAATAATAATTCAGTTACTGTACATTTTAAATGTTTCTTTTTTCCTGTGCTACTTAGATCAACATAGTGTTGAATATAATTTGTTGTTTTACGTTTGTCACAAGAACTATTAGTATGTATAAGTTATTATTCTAAAAAAACTATTAACAATGAACCAAGGTACAATGAGCATTTCCTTCCGGAAATGAAATTATTAGTATGTACTCCTATCACGTTCTGTGTCCTAAAATAATTTGTCCTTTATTTACAAAACTAAAATAATTAGAATGACTAGATTATCAGCTATTTAAAAGGCGGCATATTCACACTACATATTAAATATACATATCACGAGTATATGTAACAATCAGATTGTTTTGTAATTCTAATGGGAGAGACCTTATCCTTAAATTCAATTGTGATGAAATTAGATTGTCCTCGAATGAAATTTAATGAATGGAATCTTCATAGATATTTATAGTATATTTTGTAAAAACTACCTAAATTTACTGTAGAAATACCTGTTTCATTGAATAAATTGCTTTTAAATTTATGTGGCTTACTTATATTTATTTTTTTATATTTACCTTGATTATTACTGAGTTAAAGAGTTCAAAATGAAGGTTATTGACTATTTCATAATATAAAAATAAACGTTAATACGAAATCATGTGTGTATGGTAAATGTAAGTGCACATACCATTAAATGTATATTTAAATACTATTTTCAAAATTTATATATTCAAATAAATAATCATGGTTCTTGGGATTAGACCGCTTCAAAATGAAATCACTTCCTTACGTTTCGCCTTTGATTTCACAAGCCATTTTCAGAGATCTTTACTTGATGAGATCGAAACATTATGTTACATGTATGACGTATCCAGTGGAATGCTGGTGTTCAGACACAGCAAATTGTACAATTTATTTCATTCGAATATGACATTACCACAAGAAGAGGGAATTGTATACACTCCTTCCGTTTGAAAAGGAATAATGTCATTTGGCAATGGCAAACACTGTCCAATTTTCTGTATCGGTGTATAAATGGAAGAACTACACTTCCTACTGGTAACTCTTATTAGTTTCCTGTCGCGAAGTAGGATTGTTATATTTTATAACTGACCGTCGTCAGTGCAATATCCACTCCTTCTTAAGGCTTGAGTCAATGTCTGTTTCCGATTGTAAGGAATTTGGGTCACAAATCGAGGGGCTCTATAAACAAAAGAATTAATAACTGATTGCTTCTGTGCCGGATGATGATGTAAATTCGCATTTAGGTACCTATTCACGTGTGCTGGTTTTCTATATACAGAGCGTCCTAAGGAACCATTCTCTTTCCTTTGTACAAGAATATCTAAAAAGGGAGAATCGTGCCTTCTGATGTAATTTCCATTGTGAATTTTATATTAGGATGTTGTCGATTTAGAGATGATCAAGAAACCACCACCTTCCATAGGTGACAGCGGAAATCACATGGATACTACTGAGGTTTGTTCATAAAAAATTCCTTGAAAAACAAAAAAGTGAGTTGTCAAGATTATTATGTTAAAATATGTTTGATATTATTGAAATTGAATCGTTAATAGGCCTATTTGTATATAGCGATTCTACATCGAAATTGACCAAGATATCTTTTGGATCTATTTTTAATTTTTCTATAAAATATGTAGATTTTCAAATATATGTATGTGTTTTTCCTTGTAAATATTTAAGATTATTTGAATGATATTTACCGATTTTGTAGAAGTGGTAAATTAATTGTGTATTTTAGGCAGTCCCTAGGATCGAGAGATCCTACAGCTGGTTGGTCTTAACGTCCTCTATTTGCAGGTTGGCTGCGTTTATAAGGCTGGTTAGTTAATCCGTCTTTCAAATATGTTTGATGAGTTTATCTGAATTACTCTGTAAGTGTTGCCTAACAGTAGTTGTATTTCCTACACGTAATCTGTTTTATCCATGGTGACAGTGATATTTCCCTTGTCCGTTCTGATTGTGGATTGTGGCTTCGACGGACGACACTATCTCTTCTGCGGGTATGCCTCTTGGTTTAATGGCGAACTCTTGGATTTTGGAAAGGACGGATTGTTCTGCTGCAGTAAGGGTTTGGAAGACAGATTGATTATGGAATTCTGTGGCGGTTTTGCTGGTTTTTGATTGTCCAGAAGTCGTTCGAACTCTCTCTGCTGCTTAATGGCAACTGCCTGATGTATCCTTAATCGAGAGTTGTACATATTTGTAGTTTAAGTATAAAAGCTAATTTTAATACGATTTTTAGTAACTTACGGGAGTTCATATCCAAATAACTCGTTTGTAGATGTTTGTACTACGTGTATAACTCGTATGTAGATGTTCCTTGCGCTTTTTGATATTATGTGGTATTTCACGGGATCTAAGGAGAAAAGATAGTTGACAGTAACTTCTTGTTATTTCTGAGATCGTCAAACATTTTGTTCTCCTTCTTCATTTTCTTCCCACAGAGGTTAGCTAACATAAAACGGAGTTTTTACCGCTTTGATCAATTAAGAAATCATGGTTCTCGAGATTGAACCACGTTAAAATACAATAACTTTCTGACGTTTCGTCTTCAAATACACGAGGCATCTTTAGGAATCTTTACTTCGCGAGATTGGAACACTGAACTCGGAGGGATTCAAGCCGGCTGTTTGTAGAATCCCGAGACCAACGAAAGAACTTTGGTTTCTTTTATACGTATGACATGGCCAGTGGGAATGATGGTGTTCAGATTCAGCAGATTGTACAATCTGTTTCTTTCTAATCCATCGTCTTACATCGCTCTTCAGCCTAGTGGATAGGGATCGCAGGATTAATATATTTTCTAATTGACCGTCTAATATAATCAGTGCAATATACATTCCCTCTTAAAACTTGAGTGAGTTTCTCTACTTCCGATTGAAAAGAATTGTGGTCACACATCGTGAGGACTCTGTCAACCAAATAATTAATAACTTATTTTTAGATACCTTGACATGCCATGACCGAAGATATTTTAAAAGGATCTGCAGCAATATGGGTTAGCGTGCTGTTAAGTACTTTATTTCGAATAATAAGTATAGGGTGTCATTCTAATATTGACTGACTTATCTTTATTGTAATAACACCAATAGCAAAAGCAAATCAATAAAGACATTAGGAAGTCATTTAACCAGTAATGGATTTGCCCTTTTTAAAGAGTAGATAGAAATTATGTATGGTGAATCATAAGCAAGTGCCGAATCGCACGATCTTATAGAAAATGGATTTCCGTGTAATTAGGTAAGTTTTTGATATTATCTAGTTTATAAGAGCCTGATCAAAAGTTACCATTTGTATACCGCCATCAAACGCACTGCTTGTGTTATACAGCGTATATAATCACGGAATATCTCTATATATATATGGGATTACGAAATAATGTACCTACTTTTCAAATGATTAAAATGCACTTAGGTAAAAAAACATATTTTTTCAAATATACAAGGTAAATCATAATTTTTTTCACTACTATACAATAATTTTGATAGATCAAAAAATAGTAATGGAGTAGGTTGTCGTGCCTTTTGTAATTCCACAGACTAAAATATCTAAAATGTATAAATGCCATAAACTATCATCAGTTTTTTCGGCAGAAGAGCTAGCTATAATAACGGCTCTAGAATTTGTCAGTTTAGATAATACAATATCTAATGTGGTCATAATATCTTATCCTCAGTCTGTTTTGCTATCCCTAAAAAATAACCTTAACTTAAATTCTATTCTTGCCAATCTTTTAAATTGAATCTGTACATTTTTTTCTTAAAAAACCTTTATTAAATCCGTTTGGGGAAAAGGTCATTCAGGTCTTTCTGGAAATGAATAGGCGGATAAAGCCGGTAAGGAAGCAAGTTCAGTGGGCATTCCTTCAGAAGTTATCCCACATTTAGATGCGCACGGGGCTAAGCCCCCCTCAAATACCGAATTAGTGCCCCCAAAAATATTCAAACTTGATACATACACTAAAAAACGAATAAAATATATATACGTCTTTTCCTATTAGGGTCAGGCTTTAGCCCCCCCCCAGATCTGATGTAATAACTCCGCCCAATATGTTCATGTGACAATAGATCATTAGGTGACCTAACCCACAGACTTTTTAGCTGATATCACTGAATCCGTATCATATCTTTCTTCCGAAGTATCGAAACTACATTTACTTCAATTAAATCATATTTTTTTATGACTACACTGTGTACTTCTCTTAGAATAGAGAAAATATTTATGATTTATTTGAAAAGTTATAAAATGTTTAATCAATATTTTTGATCTACTTGTCACTGCCTTGCACTGGCCCCAGGACGAGAAGCGTGTGCCCCTGTCTAAATTTCCTTTGTTTCATATACTTTCTCTTTAATTGTTTAGGATTGTAAAGATTTGAGATCTAATTTATCTGAAATTTTAATTTTGTTACCATTTTTTTAATACTGGCTGACAAAAAATAAATTTTTTTGTTGTAACCCAAATCAGAATAAGATAATCTAATAGAATGAACCTATCTAAATACGAAAATGACAAACAGAAAGTTGTTGAACGTAGGGTTTGCTTGTTAGAATTGTAGAACCATATCGAATGTTACGATACTTAATATCTATAGAAAAAATGATTTCAGAAAATTCTTAACCCTGTTTATTGACTATGTTTACAGTTTTCGCCTATTAAACATACCATACATCTAAGAGAAATGCAAACGAGAAAAATATTCTTAAAACACTAATTAAACTTTATTTATTCCGTTTATGAGGTGTCTTATCTTCTCTCTTCAAAAACCAACACTAGTCACCCATCATGGCTGGATCCCATCGTCCTTGGTACCGAATTTTCATTGCTCTTATATCTTGGTGAAACCTTTCATCCTGCTCGTCACTAACAGCTCCCAAATATTTAGGAAAAAATGACAGATGGGAATGGAGGAAGTGAATTTTTAATAACATTCTGGCACCAAGCACTTTATAGGCATCTAAGAGTTCATTAACTAATTGTTCATAATTTTCATCCATATTGTTGCCTAAAAATCCTCTTAATACATTAACAAATGAATTCCACGCTCCGAGGTCCTGCTTGGTAAGCTTTTCCTGGCCAAATTTTTCTTACATAATGCTGATTTGTTGCAGGACTGTCCCATAAACAAAGAAAACAGCAATATTTTGTAAATCTCCCCTGAAGTCCCACTAAAATCGCTATAACTTTTAAGTCCCCACATCTGCCATTTATACCTATTGTAGTTTATTTTATCCAAAATCGTGCGCATATTTTCATAATTTTCTTGTATTGTAACTGAATGGGCAACTGGTATAAAGGGTTTTAAATTTCCATTATGCAATTACACAGCTTTTAAGCTATATTTAGATGAGTCTATGAATAAGCGCCACTCACGGGGAAAATCTACAACTTCGGCGCGTTTGACTCGACATTCTCGTCTTCACATACAGTTGCTTATCGATACACAGAGAACCACTCAATTTGAAACTCAACAGAAGAGTGATGTTCGTTTATTTTAAGTCTAATGTTGTAAACAACCCAGTCTAGGTAATTTTTCCGTTGTAAAATGGACCCATTTTAGCCGCCCCACAATAAAATTGTTTACCTGCCAATATAAAAGGTTCTAATTAGGCTATTAAAAAATGGTACGTATTAGGACTTTCCGAATATTTTTTTATTATTGGGAGGGTATTTCCATTGTGAAAATAATGAGCTGGCCTGTGTTAGAAGAATCTTGTCGGCAAGTGTAATTCGCCTAAGAACCTGTGGAAATGTATGGTCCTCTTTTGTTTCTCGTAGCTAAATGAGCTAAGCTCAAGGCCAAAAAAAAATTTTTATTTCACTACTACTACTAAAATATAATTAATATATAGCTATATTTTTCATAGTCATAGAAACATCTACTCCTCTTGCTAATATTATAAACGGTTTTGAATTACAGTATTTACTGTTGACTTTCTTTCGATCTAAAATGAATTACTGCGCCTGTGGCTTTGCTGTTCCAAACAGGTAGTATTATAGCATCCTTATATAATACTAATTGGTGAAACGTGAAATAAAAAGATATCCCCAGCTATTATTTTTGTTCCTAAATAAGTACAGGGTATTCTGTTAAATTTTGAACGGGGTGTACCCGCTTTATTTTTAAGATATCAAAAAACGTTAAATACAACAGTTTTAGGATTTTGTCTGAACTGCCAAGAGTCGTTACCAGAAAAAACAAATGAACTTCGTAAATTACCGAAATGAGCATCCACTTTGTTATTTTAAATGGAACACCCTGTATAATAAATGTCCGTCAAATAGACCTCTTCTTGCTGATTATAATATACTAGATTTGATACCTTCATTTATTTAGAGAAATAGAAACGAGAAAATCCCTGCCGTAAGAGGCAGTGTGTTAAAGAGAGATAAAAACGCTGTATTACATAGTTGAGTCGATGGGAATACATTGCCCCTTATGGCAGAGCTTTTCTCAGATTTCTTTAGAAATAAAGATATTAAACCTAGGATATTTATAATCAGCAAGAAGAGACCCATTTGAAGGACATATACTATACAGGGTATTCTATTTAAACCAGCAAAGTTAATTTCGGATGTCCATTTGTTTTTTTTGGTAACGAATCCTGCCCGTCCAGACACAATCCTTAAACTATTGGATTTAACATTTTTAATATCTTAAAAAATAAAGCGTTCAAAATATAACTGAATACCCTGAATTGTCCAATAAAATGTAAATGGAATAAATACTATACGGACCATAGTTAAAAAGTACTTACCGACAACGCCCGTTTCTGTTTTAGTAAGTTACTATTAGTTTTCAAGGTGAAAACTGTGATAAGATTAAATATTTGCCTAAAAAAATAACTTAACTAAAAATACCACTTATATCTAAAAACCTTAATAGACTATATATATGATTTCAGGCTCTCGATCAAGAATATCCAACTGAAGTTTTTTGCTCTCTTTCTTGGTATATTTTATTTGCTTTAAAAAAAAAAAGAGTTTATGCACTTTATAAGAGAATGTATGAAACCAAAAATTCAGCCAATTATACGAGAAGCCATTTTCCTTACGCCATTCCATAATTACGAGGGAAGCCTTTGGTCTTTTCGCATATAGTATACTTAGCTTTCGTGACAATATATTACAGCATTTTCGTTTGTAAAAACTGAAAAACTTGTTTTTGGCCGAAATTTAAAAATTCAAAGTTTAAATATCAGCATAATAACCCCAGATCATTAAACCAATAAACAATTTTTAACTTTTTTCTCGAAAACGGCTAATAAAATAAAAAAAGTGTAGAAGATAACTTGCAAAAATAGAAAAATCAAACACATATTTTTTTTGGCTAGGAAAAGTTTAAATGTTTGTTAACCAAGCCACTGGCGGCGGGAGAAACATATTTTCCTCGCCGTACTACCGCATACCAAAATTCAATAGAATACCTAAAAACGTTTCCGAGATATTAAATATGATTATTTAAAAAGTATATAGTAAAATCCTATATTATCTCATAAACAAAGCGTCTATGAAAATAAATTTACATGAATTTTGTTTCGTTCTTTTGACGTTGATAATACCTTAAATTTCCGGCATGTATGTATGAATCACCTGGTATACGCTATAAACATGTGATCCAGAATGTTAGGCCTCGATCCCTCTCAAAAAAGGCTGTTGAAGATCCATTTAGCTACCCCGTAAGATAAATTATTCTTTTTCTTGTTTGTCAAAGTAAAAAGAGCAATTTAAAAACTCATTTCTTTACATCCGTTGTAAGCCTTTGCGGAATCTTATTTATCAAGGATAATACGATGGGAAATAACCGGGAAAAATGCGAATATTGCGTCCGTGTCCGTCCTTCTTCGAAATGTTTGCGAACTGTCAACAGACGTGGTGAATTTTAAATAGGAATTGGCAGCAAACGATGTTAACGGGTTTGCACATTTCTGGTTTAACAATACATTTTTTAACAGCTTTAATAATAATTAATATATTTAACATATCTTAACTATAAAAGAGGTTTTATTAGATTCAGAAGTTTGGTGAGATCTTAGAAAAATACTTGTTATCTTTATTTAAATATCGTAAAAAAGAATAGCTTAAATTCTGTAATTCAAAGATTAATAAAACATTACCATTAACCCTCTCCACCCCGCATAGACACAGGATAATTGCAGAAAATATTACTTTTCAGGCCCTGGTAACTACTCTTACTCTTTTCTCAAAAAGTCTATAATCTCCAGTGGCATAATATCATTATTCTTTTTTTAAATTGAGTTTTTAGTTTAGTTTTAAATCAGAATTATTTAACAGCTTTAGGATAATAAAGCTAATATTTTTTTATTTAATAAATTGATTTGGTTATTATCACACATCTGTTTTAGTTTAAAGAAAATGTATCTTTTCCGTGCACTGCACGAGAAAAGTTTTCCACAACAATAACCTCCCATGTCAAAATATCAAAAAATTTAAATAAATAATCAAAGATTTCTATAAAGTACAATATTACCAATTAATATTACTTGATATTAGACACCTCGTCCAACTATCCTCCTTGTTACAATTGTCGTTTATTTGTAATTTAAATTTAACGTCCCTATTTATTTTCACAGCTTCTTGGGAGAGATGTAATGAAAATATTGATAATTATACGTCTATAAACTGCATTTCCCGTGTTTGCACCATTTCAGTATTTCAACAATAGTTTTGAAGTGTACATAAAAATAAAAATAAAACACCTACTGAAAGTTTTTTTGTGTGTTGGAAAAATAGTGTGAAAGTGATCGTATTCGAAAAAAAAAATTCCACTTTGTAAAAATGTAAAATTTTGAATATTCCGTTTATTATTCGCCTCGTAACAGAGAAATATTGTAATCGTGAAAAAATTACCCTCAGAGATTTTAAGATTTTTAGGGTCCCTAGATGCCGAAAAACATATTTTCTCAATTCCATCGGTCTGTCTGTCGATATGTCTGATGGAGTGTTATTAACTTCAAATTTTGGTAAAGGGTTATATGGGAATTGGTAACATTTTGGTAAAAATTTAATATGGCAAAACAAAATTGCGCCTAGTGAAATGTTATAAAAATTATTACTACTACTTATACAATGTATCTCAAATTTTGCACAAAAATCAAGTATTATATAGAAACTAACTAGTAAAATTTTGGAATGAATCCAAGATGGCGGAACGAAGTGGCGACGTAATAAAATATTTAAAAATTCAGTCTGAAAAACTACTTAATGGATTTATTAAAATTGTATGTTATAACTGAATGTCGTATAGAGATGAACTATTAAAATTGTTGTACTAACTCAAGGTGGCTGAACAAAATGGCAATTTTGCTTATGTTTTGATATTACTTTCTTAAATTTATAAACCAAGAGCGTTATAAAACTTAAGATAAAAATTATTATCTTTTAGGCGGATTTCATTCCTAGAATTTTATCTAAAAAATCTGTTATTTATTCATAATAGGTATGCTAATTGGCTCAGATAAGTTTTTATTACATCAGTTTCTAGAATGATATAAAAGAAAAAAATTATTTAAAAATCATTTAAATAATGATTTTTTAATTGTCAAATATACCGTTCTTGAAAACGTAAATGTGTATGATAAATGTCATTTGTTTTAAATGGACTTTATACTAGACTGTATATTAATTGCTATTATATTAGGAATAGTTTGGAACTTTTGGTAAGAATATTATGAACGAACCAAATTTTATAAATTATGTAATATTATATGTATTTATTTAAATAAAATTTAGAAACGTGAAATACTCGCATAACAATCAAGTGCTGCTTACCCTTTGGTAAGTTTAGAAGATGGTGTCTTAGCACTATTGTAAAATAGTGATTCTTTAATGACTCATGCCTCTATTTCTCCTATACTTAAATTTAAAGAATATTCAATATCTAAAATATATTTTTATAGAAGTCTTGGGTAAGTAGTAGTAATAGGGTGCTGGGCCGAAAGTCTGGCGGATAGGCCTGGATAACCCTCAGCCCTCGATTCGTGTCGGCCCGTCCTTCTTATGAAAGCTTGAAACTTATTTCAATCAAGGGTCCTTAACTCCTCCCTAGATAGAGCGAGTGAATCGAAGGTTCGCTCATCTGTACTACAATTATGATAGAGTACAGAGTAATAGTTCAAACTTCCCATCATAATTGGGAAGTTTGAATTTAATTTAAAATACCTACTTAAGACCTCGCTTAAGACCAATAATGAACTGTGATTTTCATTTTGTCAGCACAGCAAAACGGATAGTAATGTTAGAACTAAAACTAAAAAAATGTTGGCCAATGTTGTAATAAATATATATTTTTGAAGGAATTTGTTGTTCTCCGGAGTAATTTTTCTAGGATAGCTATCAGACTACATTAACTGCACAGCACTATTAAAAGTAATTGCTATCCGTCTTTGGCCTGCCTCTATTATTTTTGGAGATAATTCGTTTTCTGACCTGTCTTTTACGAGTACTTAGTTCCTCGGTAACTAAGAATCCTAGGCTTGCTATATGTCTTCGGAAACCCGCTAGACTGCATATTTTAGATAACGGTCGGAATTTTATTATTAAATGATATAAAATGTTTACTGACGGGATATACCCATAATTACAAGTTAAATTATTCAATATCTTCAAATTGCTAAACGTGCTCAATATTTATTTAAGGATTATTAACGAGTCGGTTCCACAGCTTCTAAAAAAAATATGTTTTTAATACAGTGTAGTCAATATTTATTATTGTAAAGAAGATATGTGTTGAATAGTGTCAAGATGCGTTGGTAAATGATTTTGTTTTGATACGTTCTAATGCCAAGAACCATGATTTATTAACGTAAAAAATGGATTCTTCAGATGGAGAGTTACCATAATAGGTTTTGGATGCGGTTGAAAAGGAAAATTTGGACCTATTACCAAACATATCAAAGCAAAGGTATGAACGTCAATATACCCCTCGATATACCCATTTTATGGGTTGGGCCATTGACATTTAAATTAAAGCCAATAGTTGGACAATAGAAAACGGTGTAAGAACACACTTTGGTCACGTTATTCAATGATAAAATGCTTGATTACAATTAAGCACAATCGGTATAAGCAAATTCTTTAAATTAACAAACTATTAAAAAAAAAACAAAGCGTCGGTTTTCGGCCAAATATCAGAATATCCAAATTCATGCTGTCAGCTCCAGATCAGACATATCTAATGAAAAAAGTAGCTACTATTTTTGTTTTGGCCGGAGCTTGCCGCAGAACAGAACCTACAAAAATTCCACTTGATAATACTGCAGACACCTTGTTAGCGCAAAAATATCAAATTCTAAGAATCACTCAGCACGATCATTTGGAATCATATCAGATGAAATAAATGGTGGGATATATTAAAATCTACACAAAAAGTACATCGAAATGCGACCGAAAAAGACTCCATTTCATCGTTTTTTCTTAAATTTTAAAAATGGAAAATGTACTGTCCAGTCAGTGGGCGTAAATACTTTTGGAAAAATGACGGTCGAGATACCAGCCTTTTTACTCCTACCTACTCCGGAACGATATACGGGCCATAGTTTTATACGTTCCTCCGCAATATTTTTAGTGGATTCTGGCGAGGGAATATCAAATATAAAAAGATTAGGAGGATGGAAGTCAACCCCCATAACCGTAGGGTACCTTGATGAGTCAAAAGAACAACAAAAGAAAGATATGTGCAATAACATTCTTGATATTAGTTATCACGATTAGCAATCTTCATCTGGACATAATTTGACTGTTTCTTCAATATCTATCTTCGAGAATACTCAGTTGCTATCATAGTACCCTCCTGATGAAACCAATCTTTTAAAGCATCAGTTGTCTTCTACAATTAATTTACAAAATGCTACAAATTGTTTATTAACAATTAATATTGTCAATAATAAATAAGTCGTTTTAATATTAGCAATGTAGTATTCATATAAAATAAAAACTTCATTACTCAGAAGGGTCTTTTAATAATATTTTGTTCCTAACATATGCAGAAAGTGTCTTTCCCGCACTAAACCGCTTCGCTTCAACGGCATCGCATGCGGGAAAGTATCACTTTCCGCACTAGTTAGGACAATAACTATTTACCCTTATTCGAATACTTTATATTAAACGACCATTTTCTTTTAAGACCCGATATATGCATTTATCCAACCTAATTTTTAGTGTTAAAAAAACGCTGAATTTTTTATAAAATAAACACATTACTTGTTAACTGCACTTGTCTCCCGTATAAAGCGAAAATATGAAACAATCTATACCGTAACTTTTTTTGCCTTTTCTTGGAAATAATTCTGCATTTCTTGTAGTTGACATCGAAAGTAAAATGTTTGTATTTGACATTGCGTTACAGCTAAAATTATAAAGCTATCAATATCATTTTCTATTGATTTTATGTCATTGTTAACGGATTACCAACACCCAATATTACTCAGTTTTGCCGACAAAAAAGCATGAAACTTGTCACAGGAAAGTCGATTGAAATTGGATATTTTATGAAAATATTAGGTAAACATCAATAATTATAAATTAATACCCATGGAAAAAACTTGGTAACAGAACATTTTGTTTAGTCGGTATAATTTTTGTTGCAATTTATTTGCAAAGGTTCTTTCCTTTGAGTAAACTATTAAGCAAAAGAGCAATTACTGAGGTCGTAATAGTATATTATATAACTTTTGAGAAAGAGAACAATAAATCGTTCTACCATATAAAACACCAAGTAGTAAAGTGAAGTAGGCTGTATTTTACACACGGGAGTTGACCAATGAAGAACCAATTCACGACGTGCGAAATAATTCGTTTTCAGACTTTGCTGGTTATATTATATGTTTTTGGACGTTTTCATAGCAGTCGTAGAAAAAAATATGTTAACATGTGAAAGTTCAAACGTAAAAAATAAAGTCGTGGGAATTTTTTATATTATAGTTAGTTGGATCTGGTTTCGATTTTCGACTTTTCGACACAGTAGAAATCTTTAACCAATTAATTATTTATTTGTCACATTAATAGCAGTAACTTAGTGTTAGTGTTAAAACATTAGGCAAATAATAGTTATTATAGATAACCTGTGATTGCTGAACTTTTTTAATTACGTATAATTTTTTTTTATTTAACTAGCGTTAATTAAGTTAGGTATTTCGAAAATCAACACAACTTAAAATAAAATTAGTAAAAATGTAACGAAACAAAGTAGGTACCTTGAAACACAAAATTACATTAGAATGAAAATATTAGAACAAAATTCTGGATAAAAACATTGGTTCCGTAACATTGACTATCGTTGCGGGCGACAAATAGGTGCTGATTTAGAAAAACTATGTTCACAACTGACGCAGGGCCTTTTTTTCTTTATGGTGGAGGGCTTAGGCTCTTACCCAATCCGGGGTACCCTCAGGAATCATTTTTTATATGTCCGTAAATGAGAAAATAAACAGCAAAAACAGTTTATAATACATTACATTCGGTCATAGTAAGTTCGAGCGTGAGAGGTCCTCAGCAAAAAAAGAAAACAGGGCGAAATATAACTAAAAAAAAAATGGTCATCCATATCACATTGGTGCATAATGAGGCCGAGCGTGACGTGATTACGTAGCCCTAGGCCTCGGCCTACTTGGCCCATTGGAAAAATAGAACCTGAACTGACGTTACAATTCTAGACGTAGCCTGAAAAGCTCATCATTTTCATATATACAGGGTGCCACAAACTCAGTGGTCTATTAGCAGTATCTGGAGAACCAATAAGTAGACTATTTTGACAATTTGGCTCTGGCAATAGATGATCATGAACACTCTTTTTAAAATATTGTAAATTGTGCGGTGTTGCCGCTTCTTGCTTAAACCGGTGGCAACATCCGTTTTCTAAATGAAATGCCCTGGCACTTTCGTATTGTCATCAACATTCTAAACATTTTTGTGTTATATTTCATATATCTAAATACAACTTTTTCGAGAAAATGGCTCATGAAAATTGACATTTTTGACTCATTGAAGCTCTGTGACTCCCAAACGACTTAACTTGCAATGAAATGGTTTGCACTTCCCTGTCTGACACCAATTTCTAGTTTGACAGGAGGTGTCAAAATTTGACATTAAGGTGTTTGAGACTTTGAGAGTCAAAGAGCTTCAGAGTTAAAAATGTTACTTTTCAAGCGCCATTTTCTCGAAAACAGTTGAATTTAGGTAAAGGAAACATAACACAAAAAGTGTTTAGAATGTTCAGGACAATGCAAAAATGTAATAATATACATAGCATGCCATTTAGAAAACGGATGTTGCCATCTGTTTAAGGTAGAAGCGGCAACACCGCACAAATTATATATATATATATATATATATATATATATATATATATATATATATATATATAAATATATACTAAAAGTGTACAGCATATAAGTTTATTAACATAAAAAAAATTAAACGACCTTTGATATTTCATATGAATTACAATTAAAATTAACGCCTAATAAAATCTCATTCATTTACGACACGACATGATTTTTTATATTTATGAATATTATATATATATATATAAAAAAAAGAAAAAAATATCACCTCGCAACAACAGCATAAGTAGTACCAAGGGTTAGGCCTAAACTAACCAAGCTCATCCATAACAGTTCCATAATTCTGAAATAAGGATCTTCAAAATGCAATATAAAATCCCTTTGTCACTTTTTATTTCCAATGACGAAAGCCCGTTTTTTCTTGAGGTTACGAACCCCTACAGCAAACTGGTAAATTAAAAAGCCTTAGACACAGAATTTAAAGCGAACTAATGTACCAAAGAACTTCTTGATCATATATTTTAACACCCAGTAAACATTTCAAGAAAAAGTCAATTTGAAAAGAATAATTTAGGCAGGCCGGTGCGAGAAAGGTAAACTAAGTTACACAACTTTTCGAAACAAATACCGACAAAAAGCGGCAAACTAGGTTTGAACCCGTGTCAGACAAGCACGCTTTGGTGGGAATTCACGCGGAATCCCTCCTTTATATTTTCTTCGGAATTGACGAAACTGTGCGACAACGAAAGGCGGCTGGTAAACACGCTAATTTACGTTCATTTTGCTGTTTGTCTATTTTGTTTATCAAACGATGACGATTGTTTCGTGTTACAAATTATCGATATTGCAAAACAGTGCACACACAATTTGTTATATTATAAAACGAATATCTTATTATGTATGTATACTGAAATACTCTTAGAGCATAGAACATATTAATATTTAAAAAATATAAAAAAATTGTTGATTAACAAAAGGTTAATTTTATGAAAAATCTTAAAAAAAAATATTTTCAGCGTAATACTGTTCCTTCAAGTGTCTAGATAATACCATAATTTTTTTAATTTTTAAATTATTTCTTGAGAAAGGCCTAAAAAGCAGAAGCATATGTAGAGTAACTCTCTAATAACATTTTTTGAAACATTAAAAAGCTATAGTTTTTTCTCTCTTAAAAACTACTATTAAAAAAATGTTTTATAAGAAACCAACCGCAAACTCATTAAATTTTTAGATGTATAACTAACGAAAGTTTAAGTTCTTGTCACTAATTTTACATTTTAACTTCTAAATGTAAAATACACTTTTGATTATCTTGAGTGTTCCAGAAGTCCAAGCCTTAACTTTTCTTAATTTCTTTTTGGCAGATAAAAGTAAATAATAACTCTTTTCAGTAAAGTCCCCAAAACCCGAAATCTTAAGGTCCTTTTTGACACTTAAAACTGGAATTTTTCTCCAGCCAAGTTATCTAATAAAATGAGGGAATGTTTGTTGCCTTATTGGCGAATCAAAATGCATATTCGGATTTCTACATTGTCCTTAGAACAGCACATCAAGTTTGTCATTTATAAACGACAATAGGATATCAACTGCATCTTCACCCTCCTCCTCAGGGATACTATGGAAACGAAGTGAGTTCCTTTTACTTAATTTATTAGTCTCATCCACGTTGATTTTGATAGGATGCAACTCCTTGGCATTAACTTGGACTTTGTCTTAAATGGACTTAAGTGCATCTGATAGATCAGATAATTTGGAATTCATTTTTTCAAATTTTTCGTTCAGTTTGGGTTTAATTTGACTACAGAAATGCATATATACTTTTGAGACCAATTTTTTAATATCCTCACCCAACTCACTGGTGGTTTCGCTTCGAATTTTAGTTCCACCGACAATCATGGCTAGTGTTACGGCAGACTGTATGTGAATATTTGAGTTTAAAAGTAGGTACTATGTAATAGCTTTTTTAATAGCTGTAGCAAACTTTTATTTCATACACACAAGGGTGACTAATTACGCATTGTAAGACTAGTGTACTATGCAACCGTTTTTTCAATACAAATAAAACTCTTTTTACTTAAAAACGGAACAGCGATGTAGACTACGCGCTCATACTTAGACGCACATCTTTTAGTCTCCTATTAAAGTAAAAATAACTAATTAAACGCAAATTGATTTTCTTTAGAAATTTTAGAAACTTAAGCCAAATTATGCAACATAAAATATGGTGGTAGTTGTTCGTAGTTATCCAGGTTACTATTTTCAGAGTAAATACCTTCAAAGTTTAAAAACACACCTAGATATAGATAGCATGTTTTTATTATTAGATTATCAAGGAAAACTTCGATCTATACCAAACAATATTCTTTAATACTTATTTTTTTCAGTTGTTACTAAAAATTGTGACAGATATGATATTATCCTTTTTAAATTAATTTGAAAATGGATGGTCTTAGCCAAAATAAAGCAGTTGGTTTACATACATTTAATAGTTGAGCATTTAGAGAATAATTTAAAATTTAGAAAACATGAATAGTGAAAGTCATTTCTGCAAAATCGATAAACGGGACAGACTGTACTCTCGTCCCAGATATATGAATAGAAGTATAAATGAACGCTATACATGTCTTATATAAGCCAACCATATTTAAAAAGTACTATATTTCCCTTTCTAGGGACACTGTTGAAATACTACATCGAGAGAACAATGTTGCGTTGTTTTATGACAAGGAAAACGGAAAATTCACCTTCTTATAGGATACAAAATTTGTTTTTATAAAATATAAAAGTTATTTAATATTTCCAAGATCATTAAGATCTTTAATAACCCAAATAGTTTTACAAGAAATTAGATGTCCCCTCTCTAGGTGCTGGGGGATTTACCTTAAGATTCCTTCTAATAATGTTTCTGGTTAATTACACTTCATACATCAAATTTGAAGGCAATATGTTAAAGCGAAAACTCTATCGCAGAAAAATATTCAAAATGGCGCTAGGTCCTCATTTTTTTTTAATATGCTTGCTATGAGACCACCCTGGCGTCACCCTTAACACTTCCTACAAAATTAATCGAAATAGTCACGGAATAATCGGAGTACATACATAAATACATAAGTCGGTGAAAAATTAACAGAATTTGTTAGATATTTCAATGTTTAATTTTTTTAAAGGACAAACATTGAATCTACAGTCTATAATATTCATCCGGTAAAATAAATATAAACAAGAACTTTATCAGCGTTTCCGGCATTTTAAATCAGCATTTAAGATTGCCGATAGATGCCGGTAAACGAATATTTTATTGTGACTAATAAAATCGATATATCGATGTATGTTCTAGAGGCATGGAGGTCCGCTAGAGTCAGATTCATCCCGAAACCGGGTAGGGAAGACTATACGACCGCTAAATCTTTTAGGCCTATAAGCCTGACATCCTTCTTAACGAAGGCATTGGAAAAGATTGTTGACAGGTTTTTAATGGAAGGAGCACTAGCAGTCTCACATTTCATGCTAATCAGCATGCATATAGGGGAGGGCGATTAAAGGAATCGGCTCTCCACAGTATGGTGTATAAGGTCGAAAGGCTTTACACAAAGCAGCTTTTGCCGTGTTTTTCGATGTTGAAGGGGTATTTACAGGGCGCGTACTAACAACGAGTCACTCGCAACCAGGAGCGTCAAAACAAATCTGCTGCGATGGGTAAGAAGTGCACTGCAAGAGCGCAGCGACCAGGCAAGTCAAGGCGGGTGCCTGCTGTGTTTTAGGCTGAGGTGTGCGCCATTTTAATGGAAACAACGATGAAGGACGTCATAGAAGGAATAGATGAGGAGATTTTTATTTGTCAGAGCAGCGCTTAAGGCGCTCGACCCATGCTGGGATCAGTATTGGTTCAGGAATGTGGTGACAGGCTGGAGCAGTTGGCGCGGAGTAAGAAGAAGAGGTTTATTTGAGAGCCGGGACCTTGTGAGATTAAGGATAACTAGAAGGCAGATGAGCTTGCTAAACTCGAAGCCGCCAGCACATATGTGGGACCAGAACCGGTTTTAGGCACTTCTAGGCAGCAGATAAGGACTGCACTCGACGAATGGGCCCACCAAGAACTGCGACGTGAGTGGGATCAGTTTGAAGGTGGTATGCAAGCTAAAGACTTCATTGTGAAGCCAGATAAAGGCCGAACCGAGCGGTTGTCAACGCGGGACAGGGACAGGAGGAGGAGGAAACTCCATTTCCTGTGCAGGTGTAAAGTACGAGCAAGAATACGTCGGGTTATTTTTGGCACAACGGTCTTCCATAGCGATGCAGTCAAGGAACTATCCTGGAAAGATATTCAGACCTATGTAGGAAGGACAGGTAGAGAGTAGACTGAAAGGGTCTTATAGACCTTAGATAGACTGAAAGGGTCTTATAGGCCTATCAGTCAGGTCTCTAGACGTATCCGCAACCTACTACTGCTACTACATCAGTATACTATCGATATATCGGTAACTATTGAGATCAATACCTATCGAAATATCGATAACTATCGAAATATCGATATTTATCGAAACTATCGATAAATCGGTATTTTCTTAGTTTACCGATTGTCATTCTATATACCGATATATCTAAAAAAATTCCCGTCCTTAGAATAGAGTGCGGTCTTTAAGGACTAGTTGTTGAGCTTGTCCCCATCTTACTACTACCACCAAGTTTATGTAGAGGTACATAAATTCCAAACCGTAAAATTATATTGCCATGCATAAGCAGTACACCCCGAAAAACCCATAACTGATATTCCTTAATCATAACTACAAATTTTGTCATTCCACAGATTAAAAAATAAGAGACTTATTGTCTTTTTTAAATGTTTTTAAGCGATATATTTAGCTATTTTATTACTAATACTAAATAACTTCCTTTTGAAATAACATAACAGCGACGTGTCATACTGAAAATCAGCCCCCCTTTAAGCAGTACTATCTGCCATTTATTTTCGCAGATATTCTGTTGCAAGTAAGTCGGGACTCCTTAGTGGACAGTCCATGGACTCAATTGACCTCCTGAAGGTTGTTGCGCCAGCATT
The DNA here is from genome assembly GCA_030620095.1 of Kuschelorhynchus macadamiae. Lineage (NCBI taxonomy): Eukaryota > Metazoa > Arthropoda > Insecta > Coleoptera > Curculionidae > Kuschelorhynchus > Kuschelorhynchus macadamiae. Next base: position 3,419,365 of record JAUTXW010001744.1, read on the forward strand.
ACTACATGACTTCAGGAGTTGACATATAAAAACATGATGTTTTCTTCAACGTGTAGTTTAAAAATATAATGTTAATAACGTTAACTTTATACTATAAGTAAAACGTTTTGTAGCATATGTATCATATTTTTTTCATGGGCTGTACCACATAAGCGTCTTAAGCGTAAGTTTTCTTATCGGTTTTGGTTTAATGAAAATTGTTAATTGATATTTCTTTTTACTGGAAATAGAATAATTTTGAGTTTGAGTGTAACCTATCAGTTTTCCGCCATTTCTTAGACCATGTAAAATTGTGACTCGTCTGAGACAAGTATACTTCTCCAGTCGCGAATTATCAATTAAGCTGTCCTCTTGAGGACAGAACAGTGTCATCTGTGTTGAATATTACAGCGTAGATCCAAAGATCAAAGAAGGTTTTATCATGTTTTACGAGAGAACATTTAAAAAGTAATAATGTCATTCAAAGAAAGTAGATCTCCCTAAGTACTTAGCTACAGGCCGCCACAGATCTGTTCTGTATACCACACACTATACAACAAACCAATTTAAGATTTAAAACGTACAGCAAACGATAACTTAATTCAAAGAGCTAAGAATTTTGTAAAGTGCATGTAGAATATTATAAACAACGATAGAGGAAAACGTAGTCACGATAAAAATGTGTCAATCTCACCTAAACAATTTAATACTTTTTTTGCAATATTTTCTTAAATTTAATCCAGAAATTCCCAACAAACGTTGCCCCCCTGGAAAATATTAAAAAAATTAAAGTGTCAGATTTTAAGTTTGAAGATGTTACATTTATTTGTTAAAGTGAGAGATAACACTCATTTAAAACAAGAATACAAATATATTTGACATTGAAGCTCATCAAAACTGTTAATATTATAGTATATCCCTTAACAAAATTAATCAACGGCTGCTTTAAGAATGAAACCTTTCCCAGTGCCCTGAAGAGTGCAGTTGTCATTTCTATTTTTAAACAAGGAGATCAGGTTGATCTTTCAAACTTTCGTCCAATGTCTTTACTGTCAGTCCTGAGATAGTGGAAAAATGTATTGCCAGCTACTTTGAGTGCTTTATATTCTCATGGTATTTTGCCCGACAAGTGGAAATTTTACAGCAATAACAGTATTAAACTGCTAGCGTCTTATCTCAGTAACCGACGCCGACGCCAGGTAGTGAAAGCAAATGGGGTGTCGTCTTCAGAGAGGGTATTTGATATAGGTGATCCACAGGGGTCAGTTCTTAACCCACTATTCTTAATTCACATAAACGACTTGCCAACATGTGCAAACCCTGTTCATTTTACCCTCTTTGCAGATAACACTAGTTTTGCTTTTGGTGGTGGCCAACTAGAAGTGGCTAGTTGGTTTGAGTCAAACAGATTTCTGTTAAATACAGAGAATACTCAGAGGATGATTTTCATCCTGCGAGATCTGAGAGATAATAAAAACAAAGGGTCTGCCAAGTATCTTGGAGTTCATTTAGATCCAAAACTTCAATGAAACGTTTAAGTTGGTAGTGTGTTGAGAAGACTAATAAGCTGGGTTTTCCTGTTCCGAAATCTCGTTGACTGTGTTTCTAGGGATACTATTTTGTCTGCATATCACTGTTTGAAGGCCACCTACTGTCGTTTGAGGAAGTGCCAGAGTATACCAGAATTTATTGCCGTTAAACTCTTTAATAATATTCCATGTAAGAAATACTAAATTCCGATATTTTAAAAATAACATGAAATCATATTAGTTATCAATAACTCCCTACAGTATTAAAGAGTTTCTAATATCTCATTTTAATGTGTAAATCAAGAATTGCCGTTCTAAAATATGTTTATCAATAATTCTGCAGTTTGTTGTAATTTGTGGAACTATTTTGTGCATCGTTTTTATAATTATTCTTATATTATTTAATACAATTAGCTGGCATTATTTTTAATTAAAAATACCTAGTATTAGCGGTTTTAATTTTTTTTTTATGTATTTATATTTCTTTCTACTGTTTCGTAAATTTGACACAAATAAACTATTTCGTAATTTGTATTTTTTTAATGTTTGCTCCCATATGTCTAAAGCAATCCGGATTTCAAATATGACAATGATATGTGGATGATCTGTTTACAGACACTAGCATGGACTCTGCTTCATATAAATTTAAATGATAAACGGAATATAATTTAGCATCAGTTTTACGCAAAACTAAAAATTATTTTTCACAATGGATTATACAAATATCAAACTGTTTGTAAATAACGACGCCTAGAAACAGCTTGAGTATGTCAATAAAGAGACCACACACCAACAGGATGAACAGTTTAGTAAAACGAGGTTATTTAAAGAGAGCTTTTCAAATACTTTAATTCCAAAAAAAAGATATCACAAAATAGGAGCTATAGATCAGGGATTTTATTAGTGTAGAAATAGAAATAAGGTGAAATCAAGCCACTTCTATCACAGTGGCTTAACAGGAAATGGGGATTTTGGAAAAAGAAAGGAAGACCCCCTGACTTTATAAAATAAAATCACTCTAAGCCTAAATTGAAAGATAATCGATATCGAATAGTGACACCTTTTACGACCAAAACTTTATAGTTATCCGTGGCTTAGTTCTCCCTGTTGACATTAATATACAAGACGAACGATGTAGAGAATCCAAATAAAGCGTCTTATTCCTATAATTTTGTAAAATACTTTCTATTCTTTGATTGCCCTTATTAAGTCTTAAAAACGTCATGCTTAATTTTTTTTCTGGGTACAATTTCAAAAAAGCTTCTGAAAGCCGGTTTTATCATTTCATTAAATTTCTAAATTTTGTCTTCAATGTCAATATTCAGTTTAAGTTCTGAGATGTTGCCATGAGATGTGAGGACCATTATTTATGTCCTTTGGTGTTTAGAATCAACTGTCAAAATATTTAAATTTCTTAAAAAAAAAGATACAATATCAAATTTTAGTTTGATCTCGTTAAAGGTCGCGGAACGCCATGATCTTTGGTCCGAGTGGAATTCCATCAAACGTAATAATGTTGTTATCATCATAAGTACTGGGTTGAACTGATTATCGTTAATAATGTATATTAGCACTTTTAATCGCAAAATAAACAGAATACGGTATATGAACTTAGCGATATTGATTTTTAATGTACTACAGTGTTTCCTAATATAAAGTGTTGTTTACAATTAGTAATGAAACCAGCTATTTTTATTAAGGGTGCGAAAGGTTAATGTAAACAGATACTAGCTGGGTTAAAAGGAAAACAATAACCTTTTCAATAAAGAATAAGAATATTGGTGGATGTTTTAACCTGTAATTAACCATGAAACATTCATTTAACCAGAGGTGGAGCAAATCCCGCCACCCCGGAAGTTTCGACAGGGCCCCCTATACACACGTACAGAAAATAATTGATGACTAAAAAGAGTCATAGTTTTTGTATAATAATCTACTAATATATTTTTACAGAAAGTCTCTTAGGACCTGAAAGTACCCTCAGATATCATTAATGCCCTAGGCTACTATAACAAAAACAGTAAAAAATAAATACGTTGTAAAAAATATGGTTTTAGAAGTGATATAGTATTTCACAATCCATCTGAATTTGATACACTTTTTAGAAGATAATTCTAAACCGAAAAGTAAAAAGTCGTTACCTTAATTATAAACAATAAACATAATATTCAAATATAAAATTACCGTTGCTTATGAAACAGCGATAGATTATTAAGAAAACTGTTTACTATTTGTTACCTGCTGCAGTTAATGTATTTCCATATATTGCCAAATATTTGCGTTGAATCTGTATGTTATAAATATTTTCGAATGAATTCGATGTAATTGTTTTTAAACGTGAAAGCTGAAATCTGGTTTGATACCGGAACATAATTTGGAACTTATAATAATTAAGTTAATCTAGCGACCTCAGGCTTGCATCCTTCTATACTGATAAAACTTAAAAAAAATCATGAGAGGTTCTAAATTATAGGATATTTTTTTAGCAAAACGCTAAGAGTAGTGGAGAGTGACTGATAAGTAAACAATGTCATCAAAATGTTATACCACCAGTTATAAATACATTCTGTCTAGGGAAAATAAGTTACCCATTCTTAAATTTTTCAAAACAGTTTTCAAAAGGCGCCTAGATCGAACTATTGTAAGACAATAAGTTTCCTTAACCATAGTGTTATAAAATGGGTAAGAAACAAAAGTGGATGTTTTGTCAGATGATCGTAGTTTACGAGAGGTGTGCAGGTGTGCAGATGCCAAAATCTTGTACACCATAATTAATTATTTAGGTATTAAAAATATTAAATAGGATTTAAAATATTGAAAAGGGCATTTAAAAAGAATTAGAAGTATTTAACAGTATTTAAAGGTATTCAAAAGAATTTAAAGACAATTGAAAGTATTTAAAACTTATCAAAAGTATTAAATTGGAATACAAATAGGTATTAAAAAAGAGATCAGCTACCTTTCATTTATATATGGTTATAGTTAATAACCTGTCAAATAATAGTTTTAATAACCAAGATGGTAACTAATTTGAAGAAAGCTATTGACAAAGGAACTTTCTTAAAATCACATTTAGTTGAAAAGGTATTTTAAAAAAGTACAAACACATTTTACTTCCTCAAGAGTGGAATTTCGAAAAATCCATAAATCTGTTTTGAAATAATTATTTTTGAAAGCCGTTGAAAAAAGAGTTGGCTTAAAATCTCATTAAGTTAAAGATATTCTAAAAAAGCACAGTTCACCCTCTTATAGGAGAAATTTCGAAAAACCGGGAAATAGATTTTTAAATATTAATTTTTAAAAGATATTGATGAAAGAATCGCCATAAAATTTCGTTTAGTTAAAGAGATATTTTAAATATAGTCAAAACACATTTCACTTTCAAAGAGTTGGTATTTCGAAAAATATAGAAGTTGATTTTAGAGAATTATGTTTGAAAGCCACTGTAAAAGAAGTTTCTCAATTTCTGTCCTTTTTACCCCTTAAGGGTGGAATTTAAAAAAAAATCTAGAAATTTATTTGTAGAAAATTATTTTTGAAAGCCATGAACGAAAGAATCGTTCTAAATTCTCATTTAACTCCAGGTATATTGAAAAAAAAATAAAAACAAATTTCAACCCTTTTTAGCTTCCTTCCTAGGGGGCGAGTTTTTTCAAGTACTATAATGCAAAAAGAAAGTTCATGCCGACTTTAAATATTTTATCTTTAATGGGACACATTTCACCCTTTTGCATTCCCTTAAGGGTAGTATTCGGAAAAATTCGGATATCGATTCATAAATAATTATTTGAAAAAATGGTTAATAAATGAATCGTCTGAAAATCTCATTCAATTGAAGACATATGTAAAAACTTAAAATACATTTTAGACCTTTTCAAATATTTAGGCTCGAGTTTAAAAAAAATCGTTTATGTGTCCCTGCTTCACATGCCAAATTTGAATGTTTTATTTTTAACGGTACATATTCATTTGAAAAATGCAAAAATATATTTTTAGATTAATATTTTAGAAAGGCATGAAAGAATTCTTTTTTTTTCGTTTTAAAACCTCATTTAGTAAATAAGTATAAACATATTTCATATTTTTTCGCCAACTTAACGATAAAATTTAGAACGATTGATAACATGATTTTAAAATAATTATAGAAGAAGAAAGCCCTTGAGGAAAGAATAGTTTTAAAGCCTCATGTTGAAAAGGTATCGTAAAAACACATTTCGCCGATTTTCACCCACTTAGAGCGTTTCATAAAAATATTCTCTTCTCTTGTACTTACGTCACAAAATGACTTGCCAAATTTTCGTTTTATCTTTGGCACTTTCACAGATATAGTGGTCGATGATCATGTTTTACATGTATAGATTTGACTGAAAATGGTTTATTTATTATCTCCAAAAATTATCAAAAAAATATAATACTACCTATAAAAAAATTAAGTGTCTTCGCTAATGATTTCTCAATTTTAGGGCATAAAGATATTTACGTAATGATATTTTTTTCTCCATTTAATTGAAATATTGGCTTAAATGTTCTGCTAAAATGATTTTCAGAATATTTTAATCCCCTAAACATTATTAATGATTTTCGGCCATTACACTTCAATAATACATTTTTTTGGGATAATTAAAAAAAATTGTAGATTGTTTTGGTACTTATTTAAATGCAGTTTTTAAAGGGATAGCACATAATATACATAAGATAGATCTAAATCAAAAAATGCAACTGTTATTTAATTTTACCTGGGTTTTTTTAGTTTAGTTTACTACATACTTCCTTATACTCTTATGTGTTTGTGACACAAAAGATTTTTCGTTTTGTGTGAATAAAAATTTATTTTAGGTATTTTTCGTATGGAAATGTGTACTTGGCTTTCTTAAATATGTTTATTTTCTTAAAAAAATTGTTATAAACATTGTTTTTTTATGGTACCAACGTTTAGTATAAAAGGTAGCAGGATTAGTAAGCCGATCAACCCCAATTTTTGGTACATGTATATTTATTTTATACTTATTGCCTTTAATTGACAAAAAAAAACGTTTATAATAATCTATTACCTTAGAGGTATATCCTGCAACGAGAACAACTTCCCTCTCTATGCCAAACAGTATTTTTCCGAGTTTAGGGTACTCTTTGATCTCAACGTGCGTTTTGCATCTAGTTCCGAAGAGACAAAAATGGATACTCAAGGATATTTAAAGGAACTAAAAATATATTGAAAGGCATTAAAATGTATTGAAAGGTATTTAAACAAAATAAAGCATATTTCAAAAATTTAAGAAGTATTTAATATTATTTAAAAGATATTTAAAGGTATTTAAGAGCGATGTGTACACCATATTGAAAGATTTGCGCGCCCCTCAGAAGTTTATCACGAAGTATTTGTCAAAATGATATATGACTAAATACCAGCTTCCCATGAAAGCTCTGAAAATTTTCGTAAATAGACATTATAAAACCAACTGATCTGATTATATCATATTTTTAAATGCTTTAATTACCTCATCCATACGATTATATGCCTGATCTGTGGTTAATAATATATATATATATATATATATATATATATATATATATATATATATTTATATTATTATAAATAATTATTTTACGAAAACGAAAAATAATAAGAGTGCATTTTAATTAATTTATATTTATTCCCTAAGATAAATTGCTGATATTAAAATCCGTTATTAGTTTACATTAATTTTACACAAACGTCGTCATCGGCTTATAAACTACGATCGCTAAATGATATTAATTGCAGATATCACACATATTATGACGTAATTACAGCCTCGGTTATAATCTTCTATAAAAAATTATTGTTAATTATATTAGGAGTTTTAAAAATAATCAAATCCTCAAGGCAAAGTATTTGACTAGAGATCAGCTTGGGTAAATACATAATATACAGGGTAATTAAAAATTAAATGTACACAGAAAATCCAAGAAACGTTCCTACTAACATAGGTCCGCAACAGTTCGTTTTTGAGGTACGGCTCGTGCTACGTTTTAGAGATACGGAAATCTGTCGCCAAAAACTGCTTTTCTTATTTAAAAAAAAATGAGTCTTTATTATTAACCAAATTTGGGCAGAGCTATCATAGTGTCATGCTATATTCTAAAGAAAAAATACTGGTCTAGGAAAGGAGTTAATTAGGGGTAATTTTGAAGCCCTGAAAATATAATGTTTCTAAAATCATTTCTAAATTTACCAAGAATTTAATGTAAAAAAGAGAATCAATTAGACCAATAGCTGTCTATTGGATAGATTTAAGGATGTTAAAGGTTAAAAGAGAAAATACCCCACATATATGGAAATAGTATTATGAACTAAAATATATAGAGGGTAAGAGAGTACACAGGTTAGCAGGATGGTTTTTGGAGGATAATTTATCGGGTGGAAACATGACTGTGATTTGAAAACGTTAATGACATCATTTGCTCATGTTCCACCTGATATGTGAATATGTTATATTGTTCTAATTGAAATACGAAACTTCTAAAATCTGTACAATATATGAAGAAACCTATTCTATCGTGTAATAGCTTATACAATTTTATTTTGCTCATAATATAACTTAACTTTTACATCGTATTGTTCTTTTCGTAAGAGGGAAGTATTGCAATCGTGACGAAAGTACCCTACGAAATTTTTGCATTTTGCGAAAAACATTTCTGTCGGTTTCACTTCAGATTTTAGTCAAAAATCAAGGGTTATATGAGGATGGAATGAAAACCTTTTGGTAAATATCCAATGTAGAGAAACAAAATGACGGCATCACTAAATGTCAAAAAATCATTATTCAGAAACCACTTATCGAATGAATCTTAAATTTTGCACATAAATCCAGTATGATATGGGTATAACTGATGGGAAACTTATGGGGTGAAGGCCATTACTACTAAACTACTTATTCAAACTTTGCATAACATAAAAAAATAGCGGCCTAATAAAATGTTTAAATGTTGGGTACCATTTCATGGAGAAAAATAATTAACGACAATTTATTTTTAATACATTATGTAAATAAATTGCGGTGCATCGGCGTATATGAGAAGCTGCCTGGACAATTAAACATATTGAATTTAAATTAACATATTAATGGGTTACAAAAATAATAAACAACTAACTCTAATCTATATCTAATTAGTGGATGTGTGCAATGTGAATTTGAACAATATACGCTCACAAACACAATGATAGTATAACTAATAAGTGAGGAGACGAAGCCCTAGCGTGAGAGGGAGAGAAATCAGCGGCAGGTAAAATGCCCAAGCCAATCCCAAACTATCTCTTCAAGAGCAGTCCCTATTTAATTTATTTAGATATTAATAAAATTGTGACGCCCTTCGAGTTTTTATGAAACTTAATTTAGAAAAAACGAAGTTTTTTATTTATTTTTCGTTTAAACGCATAGGTATTGTTTGTGAACACAAACAGGTAAATCAAATGAAATTAAAACTATGTGTTATATATTTATATTAATTATCTAACAATAAATTAAGATTATAATTTATACTAATCCGTATTCTCGTAATAATGTAGCTTTTACATGTTTATTAAAATTGAAGCCAAAATTTTATTTTATATTCTCAGAGACAAGGCATTTAACATTTGGGTCAGGCATGTAGCCAGAAATTCCATTCGGGGGGTCCAAATCTGCCAATCCAACACAAGTGGCAACGAAAAAAAGCGCTGCTCTCTGGTAAGTGAAACCTCAGGAAAATTAGGAAGCAAGCCTACTTTTTTTTTAATCAATTGTGACTAGACCCTCTGCAATGCAACAAAATTAGTTTTTTTGCCAATATCTGCTAAAGTATGGCATCCGGGGACCAAATTTATCATTTTTTTATGTTTAAAAATTAATTTGAAGAAAAAAATGAAGAAATCCCTGGCTACAACATATGATAATTAGTTTGTTTTATTTGTTAGTTTTTACCTGCAACCTTTCCAAAGTATGGAACAAGATTATCGATTTTTTTGCTTAATATTTTCGGTTTTACATATTTAATCGTATTTTTATAAAGTATTTAGTTACTTCCTCCGTTTGATGTTATCTTCCCTAGATGGATTTGAATCAAATTGTTACATATAAAACCTTGATTTCTAAGTGTGGTGAATAATCATAAACTTATTGATCATAATTTTTAGTACTTACCCGGAATTCTCGAAAATCTCATGATCGACTGCAAATATAAACCTTAGAAATTATTATATTGCTTTAGATTAGATTTAGCTCGATATTTAGTTTCAATGTCTACTTTTTAATGAGTGTTTAGTGGTCTCTTAAAAGCTTTACAATTTTTTTGAGAATTTTAAATATCCCATACTGTCAAAATCGGATTTTTTCATATTACCGGTTAATTTAAGGGCTTCCTATTCCTCATTTTGATCATAGTGTATTGTATATGTTAAGAAAAGTACTTCTAAACTGAGTGAAAATGGAACATGCGGAGAAAGCTTCAGGAAATACCGTTGTTTTACTTTTACTGCTCAGCTTGCAGGTAAAAAAAAATCGGTAATTTTCTTTACCCGGAACTTTTCTCGTGATCTTTCTTTCTATCAGAAATAGTGAAGTGTAACCCAATTTAGTTCCGCACATAGTTATTTAGTAGCACACATATACTGTTATTTCAAACATTTTATTGGGAGCCATATTGTTCTTCTATATTGGATTCGTACCAATATTTTACCAGTCTCTACCTACGATACACTAAATTAAAAATTAACATACAATAAAATAATTTTTATACTGATTTTTTTAAGACCTCCAGTTTGTTCCGTAATGGGCATAATATTTAATTCGTATCAGTTTTTCTCTATATTAGTTTAATTTTTATGCACACGTTAAAGTCAATTGAATAAGCAGGTTTTTTTGCGTTGATTTTTAAAACATTTTATTTGGCCGCCATTTTGTCCAGCCATCTTGAATTCTTACCATAATTTTATCAGTTTATCTCTATATAACACTTAATGGTTGCACATAATTTAAAATTACTCTAATAAGGTGTTTTTTCGAGCTGATATTTTAAATATTTTATTAGGCCGCCATTTTGTTTTAATATCTTGGATTCGTACCAAAATGCTATCACTGCAATGCTATCACTTCATTCCTATGAAAAGCTTAATTTTTGTGCAAAATTTTGTTCTGCCATACTGCATTTTTACCAAAATTTGAGGTAAACCGCGTAAGTAGTTTTTAGATATGCCGCGAACTAACAGACAGACCGACGGAATTGAAAAAATAAATTTTATGGAATCTAACTACTCTATTCGTATGTAAAACTATAGAGGGTGATTTTTTCACGATTACAGATATTTTATTTGCCACCATTTTGAATTTGCATAACCGCGATTTTAAAAGAGCATCTCAATATCGCAATTAATTTCTGCACAACATTTGAAATCAATATACCAAGTAGTTTTTTAAGGCTTTTTATTAGGCCGCCATTTTCGATTCCTACCAAAATTTTACCACTTGATTCCTACATAATACTCGGTTTTTGAGCAAACTTTGAGTCAAATTGGATAAGCAGTTTTTGCCGAATCCAAATTGTTACCAGGTCAACCCTACATAACCCCTAATTTTTGACCAAAATTTGTCAATCGGTTAAGTAATTTTTTGGTTATGCTGCAAACAGATAGAGAGACAGACTGACAGACAAACCGACGGAATTGAGAAAACATGTTTTTCGTCATCTGGGGACCTTGAAACGTGAAGATCTGAAAAAATCTAGAGTGTGATTTTTTCACTATCGTCTTTAAGAAAAAAAACATCAGAACCATTTTTGTCAATGATATCCTAGCCTTTATTTTTACATTTAAATATTTGCTCTCTCTGTAATATTTTGGTAATATTGACAGAAAACTGCAATTTGCAAACGTTTTTTTATGCACTCCCAGAGTATCTAGCGACGTAAACTTTGGCTAGGTTAAAAGAGCACTTAAAAGCTATAATTTCAAAAAGAAAAAAAAATTGGTCTGCTCCCTAATTTTCCTGAGGTTTGAGTAAAAAATGGCTTTGGTGCGCACAGCCAATACGGATAATCAGCAGTAATTGGTATCCTATTTTCGTAGATTAAATTATGTACAAAAATCAAAATATTTATTGAGTTTCGGGGAAAGGGGGGTCCAGACCCTATAGACCCCCTAGATGATTCAAAGGCAACAAAAATGAAAGTCCGCTGGAGAGTCGCAGTCCTGGGCTGTAATATAAGATTCTCGAACCACATTTATCTGTGAGTAACACAATTTGTAACACATTAAGTTATTACAACTGAAGGTTGAATATATGTAATCAAAACGATAATAAACATACACCACACATTATTCATCGATGGGTCTGATAAATATGCTTAATTCTTGGAAAAGTAAGTTTTTATCACCTTACAGATATGTAAATACAATTATAAAACTCTTTAATATGAAAATAGAACATATAAGTGATATTTGCTAAAAGATAATCCATTTAGAGATAAAACCTGAAGTACCTATTATTGCTACGAACAACCATTCATTTGGTTTAATTTTTGCCTAGATTGGTCCTTGGACGCTATTAGGCAGTCGCTTATTACATTTTTAAAGTAATTGCTATTACGTTATATTCCATTGTATCAGGAAGTGTGGAAAATAGAGCTTATGTGTTGAAAAAGTTATATGTTACTAACGATTTGGCGAAAAGTTTTTAAGTGAAATATAGTTTGTATCTCGCGAAATGTATTATGTGTGGCTACCCCTTATGGGATTAACACTTATGCTGGGATTAACGGCGTTTGCAAGGTATAGTTTATTTTTAGTGTGTTTAACTAAATCGAACAATCAAATACCTGTGAAAATTGCGCCTTGATTTAAGTGAAACGCCAAGTTAGATTTAAGTCGAAAACAGTTAAATTTGATTAAAACCAAGATATTTTGAAAATAAATCATACTAAGATTAAAATCATACAAGGTGTCAATTCGGAATTCGGATCTTAAAAACGCAGACGATTTAACTACACATATATTTAATTTAAGCCTGGAAAATAATATCATTAATTATTATTCAGTGATTTTTAAAGGAAATTACAATTATTCAAATTGATGCTAAATATTAATTTTTGAGCAATCAAAAATAATTAGGACATCCGTGAAATTAACAACCGTTTTCAGCGACGAATCATATTTAAAGGGCATCCTCACCAGCGTAAATAAAAGTTTATTCTACATTTTTACTACAAATTATAGAAAGGATTAGACATTCTCGTTCTAGGGGATAAATAAAAAGATACCAAAATGTACTTCCGACAAATATTACGGCTGTCAGTAATGGATAACAGGGTGAATACTAAGAATAATAAATAAAGCAAAAAGGACATTCAAAGAAACTTTTTCTTGTTCTAGATTTCAATCGGGGTTACACATTAAGGGTCAAGTAAGGACGTACCAAAACCCCACCATCTAATTCTACTACTGTCAGTACCGCATATAGTGTTGAAAACTAGGAATAATATTGTATTAAAAAGCCATTCAAAGTTGCTTTATTTCTTATTTCAGATTTAGAATCGGGTTACACCTTCACCTCTTTAGGGATAACTGAGGAGGCACTGCTCTCAGTGCGGGGTAAGGGTATGAAAACCAGAAAGTATAGTACAATTCCTCAAACCTGTCTCCAAGACTGAAAGTGCTAATAGGCATAGAGTAATGACTTTTATCCCTAACCGAGGACCTCATTAAAATTGTATATTTGTCCCCTTTTTCACCCGTTTGAACGGTACTGACAGCAGTAATATTTACCATAAGAAGTCCTTCTTAATAATTTCTAAAAAAATGAAGGTATAATCAGATTCAAAATCTTGAATAAAAAAAATAGAGGTTTCTTTAAACAATTATTTCTGGTTTTCATCCCCTTGTCCGACACAAACAGCACATCAGTAATATTAGACAGAAGGACTCTTTGGCACACCCAGTTATTCCTAAAAAGTTGAAAGCGTGCCGGATAAGGACGTGAATAAAATATAATGTTAAAAAGCTATTCAAAGAAACTTGACTTTTTGTATGGGGTTACAACTTCATCTTTTTAGGATAAACTTAGGGGGCACTAAAGATTACTTTTGGTAAGTATTACTGCTATTAGTGCGATGCAAGGGGTTGAAAGCGGGAAGTCACATATAATGTTAAAAAGTAATTCAAAGAGTCTTTCTGTCGACGGTGTGAATGGTTTTTAACATTATATATTATTTCTGGTTTTCACCCCTTTGTTGTCCGGCACTGATAGAAGTAATATTTGACAGAACTACTATTTAGTATCCCTTCAGTTACCCATAAAGAGATGAACCTCTCAGTTATTTTTAAAAAGATGAAGGTGTAACCCCATTCAAAATCTGGAATAAAAAATAACTTTCCAACATTATAAGTTATTTCCCGTTTTCACACCCTTGTGCAGCACTGATAGAAGTATTCTTTAGTACTCCCTAAGTTTATCCTAAACAGGTGAAGATGTGATACTTTCTTATTTGTCCCTTAAAAGGGTAATGTATAATTCTTTCTATAATTTCTCTAAAAAAACTTCCCTCATTATGATTTTTTCCAATTGTTAGGAATAGTGAAGTGTGACCCAATTTAGTTCAGTACATAGTCACAGTATATATTTATTTATTTACGTATACAACATTTACATGTAAATATATACTAAAGCTATACTAACTATTCTAAGATGGTCCGTTTGGCTAAAGCCTTAAACCTGCTTTGGGTTAAACTTAAAAAATCTAAATTATCATAGTATTTGTTTACATTTGCCGACATTCTGTTTAACGGGCTATACAATGAATACCAGGTTAGAAAATTGGGTATATTTAGAAGGGTCTGACGACGTGTATGGTAATTAAGGACATGAATTTTAAAATGCTCAGTACACTCTGGACTCTTGATGAAGTTGTTAAATACATTAAAAACAAAACAGACATCGTAATACTCCCTTCTATTGGAAAGATTTGGTAAATTAAGGAAGGACATGGTTTGGGCGTCATTAAGATCAATATTATTACAGGAGAGTTTATATCTTGCATATTTGATGAATTTATGTTGAACATTTTCTATACGGTTTTTGTGGATCTGATAATATGGCGACCAAACAATATTGGAAAACTCCAAGATGGACTGAACAAGCGAAGTGTACAAAGTTTTTATGGCAATAATATTTTTAAAATCCCTGCTATTCCTTTTTATAAAACCCAACATCCTATTGGCCCTACCTATTATATTTTCAAAGTGCTCAGTAAACATAAGCTTTGAATCTAAGTGAACACCCAGATCCTTAACCTTGATCACCTCAGTCAAAACTACATCATTAATAGTGTATTGGGTAGGAACAACATTCTTTGTTCTATGAAATCTCATAAAACAACACTTGTTGATATTTAACGACATGTCGTTATGTTGGCACCAGGTGAATATTCTGTTGAGGTCATTCTGTAAAGGAATAGTGTCTTGAGGAGAAGATATGTGGCAGAACAACTTCATATCATCAGCAAATAATAATACATTGGAAGAAAGCAAACTACTAAGGTCGTTGATAAATAAGCTAAACAGAAGGGGCCCTAAATGGAATCCTTGAGGTACACCAGATGTTGCATTGAAAATTTCAGAAAGGTGTCTATCTACCCTTACCTGTTGCTTTCGGCCAGATAAATAGGATTCCATCCATGAGAGCAAGTGACCAGAGATTCCATAACCAGATAATTTGGAGAGTAGTATGGCATGATTGACCCTATCAAAGGCTTTACTGAAATCGGTATATATTGTATGTGTCTCCATACCTTTTTCAAAGGAAGTGGTAACGAAGTTGATAAACAGAAATAAATTAGTATCTACCGATCTGCCTGAGGTAAAACCATGTTGTTGGTTCACTATTATTTGTTGAAAAACGTTTGAAAGGACATTTTCAATACAATGCTCGAATACCTTCGGTATCGCAGAAATAATACTTATTGGTCTATAGTTTTCGACCTTGCTTTTGTCACCTGACTTGAAAATGGGACACACATATGACAACTTCCAAACTTCTGGAAATACTCCGGAGCTGAGAGACTTGGAAAATATGTGGTACAGAGGAAGGTAAAGAGAGTGTGAACATTGTTTTAAGACTATATTAGGAAGTCCATCCGGAC
Source organism: Kuschelorhynchus macadamiae (assembly GCA_030620095.1). NCBI lineage: Eukaryota > Metazoa > Arthropoda > Insecta > Coleoptera > Curculionidae > Kuschelorhynchus > Kuschelorhynchus macadamiae. The sequence continues at coordinate 3,435,018 of JAUTXW010001744.1, forward strand.
CCCCGGCTTTGTTTATGTCAAGCTCTGACAACGATTTCTCTATGTTTATGGGAGATATGATAATTTCAGAAATTACTTCAAATTTCTTTGGGGGGGTATTTTTATGTTAGAAGGATTTTTAGGATTGTAAACGGATGAAAAAAATTGGGCAAAGAGATTTGCTATGTCGACAGCATTTTCAGCTTTAACTGTACCAAGGGACATTTCTGCGGGAATGGATCCGTGATTTACTTGTGAACGAACAAAATTCCAGAAGAATTTAGGATTTGCGTTAATTGAACTTTCAGCGTTTGTTATATAAAGATCATGGGATTCCCTAGTAAGAGTCTTGCATTGACTACGCAGCAAAGAGAAAGTGTTGTAATCTTCAGGTTTGTTTGATTGCTTGTATTTTTTGTGAGCAGCTTTTTTTTGAAATATTAAAAATTTGAGTTCCTTTGAAAACCAGACAGGAAATCTGTTATTTGAACGATATTGCTTCAAAGGTACAAACATATCAAAACAGTTAAAGACTACAGCATAGAAGTTATTTATAGTTTTTTCCAGATCGTCATCCATGATTGTTGGCCAATCAAATAACAAAAAATAATTATTGATGAGCGTAAAATCCGCATTCTTAAAGTCATAGAAGTAGTCATTGGCATACTCTATGTAGGATCTTTTAGACATTACAGATAGTGTAAAAGCTGGGTGGTATAGGTCACACTTTACTAGACCATTACATTTTACCATTGAGTTAATTTCAGAAGTGGAGAAGCAAAGGTCCAGAATAGTATTGTATTTATTTAGAATATTGTTATATTGTGACAGCCCAAGAAAAGCAGCACTGTCACACAGCAAAATTTCTTTTGGAGATTTAATGTTACCTGGTAATAATGCAAGATAGTTTTCACTCGTTGGAGACCATGTGATATGAGACAGATTATAATCTCCTAAAACTAGCACTTTAACGAATTTTTCACAGGCATTAATTACAGATGCCTATTTTCACTGATACCCATATCTCTTCAATATTAGGACTTATAATGTCTAAGCGACGAGATTTTAACTTTTTGTCGACTGCGATTAGAACACCACCTCTACGACATTTTGTACTGTTACTTGTGTTTCTGTCGGTCCTGTATACCTCGTACCGCGAGTCCAGAAATTCAGCATCATTCACGGAGGAATCCAACCAGGTTTCTGTAAGTGCAATTATGGAGTAGGTTTCGCACAGAGCCTCACAAAAAAGGTCTTTAAGCTTTGTATTAAGGCCGCGGACGTTTTGGTAGAAGATGGTATGAGATTCTAATGGGGATTGTCTGCTATTGTTCGACGTTGAAAATTCGCTGAGGTAGACGTTCTGAGAGGGCGCCGGGGACGAAACTTCTTAACGGCAGTACCGACAGGCCAAAGATTTGGATCGAGCAAGCCTTTCAAAAGCGACTCTTTAACTCCTATTTTAAAAGATGTTACGTCGTCGTTTTTATCCAGAACAAAACATTTTACGTCGGATATGCAGAGTTGATTTTCCATATATTCGATTATGTGTGTTTCTGTAGTTGTTGGGTCGCACCGGCCAAGATATAGCCACTGCCGTCTTTCACCAGCTATAAGTGGTCCATTTTCTGTGCCTGTACCAATAATCAGTGGTTGCTTAGACCGTTCGACAGAACCGGCTGACGTTGTTGCTTTTTGATTGTTGGTAATATTGTTTGGGCGTGAGTGGCTTTGAATTCGGACAGCCTTCAGGGATTGACCGTCATTTAAAGAAGATTGTTGAGGTCTCTGATCCAATTTTTGAGTGAGTTGCATTGGTGGTAGGGGTGATGGGTTGGAATCGGCAGGTTTAGATGCCACAAGATCTTTGAGGAGCTGAAGTTCTTTTTCTAGCTTGAGAAATTTCATCTGTAGTTCTTCATTGTTTCGCTGAAGCTTTCTCAATTTCGTGTCACAGGAACAGCTGGGTACACATATAGTGCCTTTTTGTCCATCATTTGTAACCACGTCGTTAGATTTATCCACTATATTGACATTATTGACACCAAGCTTTATATGGCCCGATACGACTTTTATCTCAGAGTTTAAAAGGTCTAGGCTTGTTGAAATGCCAGACTCACAATCTTTAAGATTATTTAAGCCCTCACACAGTGTGGATCTCACAACAACCATTTCTTGTGATATAAGTTTAGCGATTATGTCTGGTAGGGAGTCAAAAGCATTTTCCATCTGAGTTCTAACAGAGGCGATATTTTGGGCAAGCTCGTCAGTTTTGACTTGTTTTTTCACGGAATCAGAACATGAGTTACAAGCAAACAGCATAACTCTTGTCTTCATCTGGGTCACTTGAGCTTCTGAAGTAGAGAACTTGGAACAATTCAGGCAGTAGATTTCTTTGCAAAAATCACATTTAATTTTGTATTTCACCTCCTTTTCATTTAACGTAGCTTGGCACTTTGAACATGACATGGTACAAATTGATGGTATCACAAGTGAAACAGACTATATATTATGGAAATATCACCAAAACTATTGAGTTCTTAAAGCGAGACGCACTATAGATTGTTTACACTTTTAACACAAAGTCGTTATGTTTAAATTTAATTTTCTATGTTTGAAAATCACTATTTCGCAAAAATATGTATCTCCAGATGTGAAACTAGATCCAGTTGCTGACAATACTTCGTTTCTTTTGTAAAAAGTAAGTAAGTTTTTGCGATGAATCACGATTTCTCAGGACTTGCGAATTTTCACTACCTTTATAAACAACGTCAACATAACCTTTTTCAATATATGTGTTACATATACTGTCTTTTCATTTTTATTGGGCGCCATTTTGTTCCATCATATTGGATTCCTACCAATATTTCACGATTTTCTTTCATACCTATGCCACACTTGAATTTTGGGCATAACTTAAAATAAATTCAATAAGTAGTTTTTACATTGATACATACCGCCATTTTGCTACGTCATGTTGAATTCGTACCAGTTTATTTTTCACAACTAATTTTTCTGCAAAGTCAATTGAACAAGATTTTTTTTACGTTGAATTCAATAAGTAGTTTTTACCGCCATTTTGTAGCACCCTCTTAAATTGAAACTCATATTATCTATTATCATATTGTTAACGAAAACCATTTAGAAACTTAATATCTAGGAAATAAATGCGGACCAACGGAGTAGGTAAAGACTGATAATATGGGTTTCCTGCAGGATAGAGGAGCTATGTGTCTAACGTCGACAATTTAAAAAGACTTGTTTTTTTTACTGGATCTTAACCCCAAATAATACACCACTCTAACATTTAAGTCAATCGGGTAAGTAGTATTTAAGCTATGTCGCGACAGACAGACCGACCGACGGAATTGATAAATAGTTATTTATACTATAAGGGATGTAAGTAACATTTACCAGTCGAGGACGAGTTTGCGCCCGAGCGATAGCGAGCAAAGGTATGCAGCAGCATATAAATCCTTTAAGAATTGGTGCCAAAGCAAGACGGCTACTGCAGTCTCAGAAACCTTGTTTTTGGCGTATTTCCACGAAAAAAGTGCTATATTAAAGTACCCATCAAGCTTATGGTGTGAGTATTCGATGTTGAAGTCCACCCTTTTTATAGATGAAAATGTAGATATTTCTAAGTATCCAAAGTTTCGAGCATTTTTGAAAAGAAAAAATGATGGTTATAGACCCAAAAAATCGAATTAGTTTAACAGGGAAGATGTGAATAAGTTCATGCTTGAAGCCCCCGATGATATATACTTATTGATGAAGGTCGTAATGGTAATGGGAGTTGCTGGAGCGTGCCGTTCTAATGAACTCTGTGAAATGAAAATGAACAATGTTAAAATAAGTCAAGAAGTCATAATGGTAACCATTCCAAAAATGGAATGTCACGTACATTTACAGTGACAAAAAGTGACGACACTCAGATTTATCATTTCAAAATAATTCAAAAGTACATTGTACATACAAGGTCCCACATGACGACTATTAATCCGCGCTTCTTTATGCGATATCAAAATGGAAAGTGTTTAAACCAGCCTGTCGGGAAAAATACGTTTTCGTCAATTCCAAGTAAAATTGCGAAATTTCTAAAGTTTGAGAACTTCAAAATGTATACTGGAAACTCTTAGAAGAACATCGGGAACTTTATTAGCAAATACTGGAGTTGATGTATAGCTATCAAGCTACATGGTGGATGGAAATCCGCTACTATTGCGGAAAGTTACGTAGCTGAGAGCCTCAATAATAAAAAGTAAGTAGCGAATAAAATTTTATACAATAAAACCCAGCCAGAAGTCTCTTGCAGTGCTTCAACAGTGACAGAAACATTGGTTAGAAATGAAGGATCTGTGGAGTCAGAAAATGTAATACACATTGAGTAGAAACAAGAAAAAGTGTTTCCAAATTTTGTTAATAATGTGAATAATTGTAATGGTTGTACCATTAATATTCATTCATTAATTCAAATCAAAAATTAAAGCTACTTATAATAATATTTTAGATTAATATATCCCTAGAGATGTAAGTTGACTTACATCCTGTCGTTAAGGGCAACCAATACCTTGTTGAGTAACTTTCACTTACGTCTGTCAAAGCATTGTCAAAATAGGTTGCTTACAATACAGGGAGGGGGAAAACATATTTTTTTGGCATCTAGGGACGTTAAAACGTGAAGACATGAATTACTACCATTATTTTGCTAGTTGATCCCTATACAGTTTTCAGGCTGAATTTTTAAATATTTTATTAAGCCGTCATTTTGTTTCGCCATCTTGGATTCGTACCTAAACGTTACCAGTTGATTTCAACATACTTGATATTTTTGCAAAATTTGAGATCAATTGGATGAGCAGTTTTTTAATAATTTTTTTAACATTTCACTAGACCGCGATTTTGTTTCGCCATATCGAATTTTTACCAAAATGTTACCAGGTCATCCCCATATGACCCTTAATTTTTAACCAAAATTTGAAGTTAATCGGGTAAGTAGTTTTTTAGCTACGCCGCGAAAAGACAGACAGACCGACGGAATTGAGAAAACATGTTTTTCGTCATCTAGGGACCCGAAACGTGAAGATCTGAAAAAATCTAGAAGAGTGACTTTTTCACGATTACAATACTTCCATTTTACGAAGGAAGTAATACCTTACACCTTTATCTAGCGAAAACTGTTTTTTAAATTAAACGTGGAATAATATAATCTGAATTGGAGCGTATGCAACAGTGCTCTGTGAATTGTTTTAATGCTACATATATAACCTTAGACCAAATAAAGAATACTCTAAGTATATAACTTTAGATACAATAATAAGTGATTACTTGACGATACATTTATTTCTTTAAAGTTTTTTTGCATCAAATAACTCTTCTTGTAGAGTGGACTGTAACTAATTAATCTTTCTGCACACCTTAATAAGATTTAATCTAAAGCTAAATATATAACGTCATTGTACACTGCGCATAAAACTTATGCTAATTTAAATCTGAATTATATTTGAGAAAATGCGCATAATTCCATTTTAGTAGAGATTTCTTACGTTTGCAGAAAATCTTTTAGAACAAAAAATGGGGGTGTCACTATATATTATTTTGTATATAGAAGAATTGGATTTTCCGCCAATTTTTGTGTTTGCGGAAATTCTTTGTCTTTGGGAAAAAGGGTATAATTTCATTTCTCATTAACAGATTTATGTAGAATAGCTATGCCGTTTGTTTTTTTTGGCGGAAATTGTTTATCTTAAAGAAAACGGCTATACTTAATTGTACTTTAGATTTGTAGAAATAAATTGTTAAAAATCATTTTTAGTTTGTGGAAGTAGTGTAGTTCTATTTTTAAACTCCGGAAATGATTAAAAAAAAATTAGATTACGTTAAGTTACGTTGGATTAGGTAGGTTCACGAAATATCGCCGAACACACCTAAATTCAGCTTCATGGTCAGCGCATAAAAATTTACTAGTGTGTTAAAAATCATCAAACTCGGTTAGGGTACGCTTAATTGAAATTTTAATATCAATCATAAGGTTATTAACAACATTTTGTGAGTAATTTTTTTCTTTACATGCGTAATTGTTTTCGCAAGAAAAATATGGTATATAGAATGCAAGTTATTTTGTTTGTTTATAAATATTTGTACTATACTCCAAGCAAACTAAAAACGTTGCAGATAAACACGTAACTAAATAAATAATAAGAAATTTCCACTAGTTTTTCTTTCAAGAAAACAACAAAAATTTAAGCAGTCACATTTACGTACAAAATAGTGGGCCCCAAGTATTTTTCGAGGAAACATAATGTGTTAGACAGCTGTAAGACCAAAACAATAAATTGAAATTTTTAAAGAAAATTATCAATACCAACACTATTGCAAAAACATGAATTTTCCACACAAAAATGGGCACAAAAGTAAGCACATTACTGACAGTATTCATAAAAAAAAGTTAATGCTAAATGTTGAGCGTTGTACTTTAGATTAAATAGATTCAAATTTTGTTTGCTTACAACAGTTCTTTTTTAAGTAAAGCACCGATAGGCTTAAGACATATTTTTCTGTGATTTGCATAACTAATGAATTATATACTTTTAAATGTACCTACTTAAATTCGTAATTATATCTATTATATTAATATTCCAGAGCAGAATAACGAGCTTCCTACCCGTTTTTTAAATTTAATAATTATGTAATATATCAAGTAGTAATTAACTGCCCCTGTGCAGTGAAATAACAAAGTAATTAGTGTAATATGTTTAATTTTAAGTCAATGAAATCAACAAATTTGTCACCTTCCGTACGAAAAACTAAATTGGTAAAAGCGACTTTTGTCTGTTCAATAAAAACAACTTAATTAAAAAAAACGTCGAAAGTTCCTGCTCTAGAAGTTTTTAAATTACTTAATTACTTGAAATTTTCTTTTTGTTCAACTGGTTTGAAATATGGTATTTGGTTTATTATTCAGAAAAGGTATAAAATAATTACATAAAGTATAAAAACTAAAAAACATATTTGTTTATTTCAGAAAACGTGCTCTTACTGAAGCGAAACAAGCTGAAGAAATACACAAACTAGTACAGAAAGAGGCACTAAAATATCATGAGAAGCACAAATAGAAATCCGGGCATCGCTATTGTTTGTCAAAGGCGAGATTAAGGGAAATGACATTTCCAGTTTTTCATAGGAACCGTATTTCCATCTTTTTAGTTAGTTACAGAATAAATATCGTTTTCATAATTTTGTTTTTTTTTGATACCCTTATAGATATAATAATAATTTATAAGAAGGGTTTAATGAAAACTCCAAAGAAGAAGAAGAAGAAAAATTTAAATTTAATTCTTTGTATAGCAAATATAGTTCTAATAAAGATAGTAACAGATTGAACTAAGATATTGGAGTAAGTGACTTTTCATAAATAGCAATCAAAAGAGAATATAACTGTACAGTATCATTTGGCAACAGATTTGTTGGCATATATTTATATACATCCATAGGCAGTTTCGAATAATCGAAGAATATTGAAAATGCATTTTTATTGCCACGAATTACAAAAAAGCATTTTCTAGTTTTTTTTTAAATTTTTTAGTCGCAAACAATGCATCAAAAAAGACACCCAGTATGCAACAGATGCAGTCATTGTAGGATGGCTGCAATTTTTGAGAAATCTTATCTATTAATCAATAATTTAAATCTAACAGCATACCTAAAATTGCTCTCAGGTGTCCTTCTAATGTTTGCAAAATTGTGCCCTTGATTTCTTTTACAGTTTTCCCCAAAAACTGTTCGCTGGCAGTGTGCAGTAATTCATCGGCTTTCATAATCTTGCACTGAGCTACACCTGTAACACTGAGCGGTACCCCTTGAGACGTCTCTACGCTTTCACATTGAGGGTTCAAGGTCATAACTTCCAAGGAAAGTCTTTGCACGTCGGTGACGAGCCACCAAGCCCATGACCAGCCCCCTACAGTTGTCACTCGTTTTGTAGAACCACAACATCCTCCTGTAAGAAAAAGAATAAAATCAGCATGATCTATACACTAAAAATACAAAGCGATTTTTTCTTGGGTTTCACTAGCTCCCACTCGACCAATTTAGATATATTTTTTTAATTATAATTTTTACATGGAAAAGAAATATTAAATGAATTATTTCAGGCACTGTAACGCTACTGGCAGAAAGCCATCACAGAGTTGCAGCCTATTTGAAAGAATATTATTAACTGTTCGAAGACTCTCGACGAACTTCAAGAGTAATCACTGTCTGAATTTAAGTTCAATCGTCTCTATTAGTGATGCTACCGAGACAAGCGATTCTCGCCGCTCATCTCGTCTCGACGAGACAAGAGAGCAATTTTCTCTCCACGCTCTCGACGAGACGGTCTTTTCGTCTCTCAAGCGTCAAAACTGGGTTTTTTTATATAGTTAAAGTTAGACAAATTATTAAAAAATCAAAAACCTGATTGCTTATGAAAACTGATATAAAAAAAAATGAAGTAATTTCGAACGAACCACAGATTTCAAGGTCTTGTTTCTTTCCTAAAAAAATCTTATTTCAATTTGCAATACGGGAATAATAATAGCGTTTCTTTTTTTTGTGATAACCGTTTACAATGGCTTTAGATTGACCAAATATCAATCAAGTTAAATTTTAGATGTGACATTTAACAGGTTGTATTTTATTTTTGAAAATTTAATATACAGGGTGTATATAATAATAAGTACAGACATTTATTTTTGTACTTATTATATACATGTATGTATTTTTTGTGAAATACTTTCAAACATTTTTTCTCTGATACGATTTTTAAAGTAAAATGTGAGTTTGCAAAAAGATTTTGTCTAAATGACAATAAAAAAAGTTAGTCACGTGATTTATCTAAACATTTCCGAAAACGCACTTTTTCTTAAAATTTTGAAAAATGATTAAGAAAAACGTTGCTTTCTTTTTAATTTTATAATAGGTCCAAAAAATGCGCCCAACTTGATGCAAAGTTTATCCCGTTTCCACAATTTAATGTAAAATGTTTATAAATTGGTTAATTTATTAAGTTAATACATATTTATCAGGCGCGTATGAAGCGGGGGAGGGGGGATGACGAGAGGGGGAAGTTGTACCCCATGATTTTTCATGGGGGGCAAATGTAGTGCTGCCCTCATTATTTGGCCGAAAATAAAAAAATCATTAACAGCCATATTTAAAAAATAAAAATATTATCCTGGTCAGTTCACAGGTTTTAATTACTCTAATGTTGGTCGTTGTTATGGAATCTTCACTTTAGTTACAAGTTTAGCTACATTATGTTATCCATTCTTTTCTTTTTGCTAAATTTTTGTTATTTTACTGATATCGATATTTTTTTACATAATCACCCCCCCCCTCTTTCTACCCCGTCGATCAAATTTGTTCCGTAGTACTGTAAAGCCTCAGTAAAAATATTTTTTGTCCCCCCCCCAAAAAAAAATCGTTCCTACATTTCTTTATAATTCTTCTAATATTTCTTTACTTTTTATAAAAATAAAACTGAGAAAACCCTTTTTTATGTCTATATCGCCCTTTTAAATATAAATAAAATATTTTTGCCAAAGCACTGAATAGAGCCTAAATTATAAAGTAGCCTATGTTAACAATTCAGTTAATTCCTCATTCTATTAATAAAAGTGAAGTGACGTGAGTTTAATTCAGCTTTCTTTACATTCGGTTACCAAGGTTAAAACGCATAAAATTAAAAAATGAGAAAATTTCAAGTTACATAGTACGAAAAAAAAACGATACAGTAGGAATTTTGTATAAAAATATAAAATGAACAAAGAAACATTTTCTGAAAAAAAAGTCAAATGTGGCAAATTACGTGATGACTATATTATTACTGATGAAAATTATAAAAAAATCTTCCCATGCAGAATCTGTGTTGTATGTATATGTATATATATATATAAATATATATATATATATATATATATATATACATATATATACAATATATATATATATAAACAACATTCCCGATTCCATGGTTTCTTAAATCTGAAAGTACGTTTCTTTTTTGTTTGAATTTTTTAGTATGCTATTAAAGAGCAATGATCTGTTCACCCAAGAACAACCGTTCACATTTTTAAAATATTTCAGATACTTCAGTTAATAACTTTAGAAAGAAACCTTTATTCTATGCTTTAGGAAACCGTAAAACTGTAATGTACCTGATAAAGACGTCTGAGTTTTATGAAGCAGAAACAAATTTTTGCTAGAGTTGAGAGGAACTATCGATAAATCGATATGCGTAACATTATCATAAAAGCCTACCTATTCAAAGCCTATTTAAATGAGGAAGAATTCGGGATTGATCTTGAAACATGTGGAAAAAAGCAATTTTTTTTTTGAAAGAGTCAGGGTAGCTTTTAAATAGAGTCCACAACGTTCTGCAATTCGGCAATCAGCTGCACTGCACATTACAGAGCAAAGTTTGTGAGGAATCTTAAATCAGGATTTGAAATTCCATCCGTACAAGATACAGATAGTCCAGAGGCTGACTCTTATTGATAAAATAAATCGTTTCAATTTCTGCCGGCATTTTTCGGGAATATTTAACAACAATGTAGAAATTCTTGATAAACTGATCATGTCTGACGAAGCTCACTTTCACAGTGGGTACGTTAACTGTTCGCCACGGGGCAGAACACAATCCAAGAGAAGTGCATGAAAAACCACTTCATGAACCAAAAGGTAACAGTATGGTGTGGACTTTCTGCATTTGGTGTGAGTCAAACTTCTTTGAAGAAAACCGCTACACCGTTACTGTCAATTTAGCTCGGTATGTTGGGATGCTGGAAACACTTGCAACTCCGCAGAGCTCCATTCTCTACTCGTTCCCAAACACTTCCTCAACTCAAAGAAAGGATTCGTGAAGAGATAGTGTAAGTAACAATAAGTTTAAATGTATTCTTTGTATGCTCACGGTGGCCTATTAAAAATCGACCCTTGTATATGATATTTTTTTATAATAGTGTAAAAAATATATTCTATATAAATACTGTATATATGTAGGAAATAGTAAAACAACAAACACTTCTTCGTAAAAATTTGCTTTTCGTATCTTATGATTAGGGTTGTCAGGCTTTCATTTTCAAATATCGGGGCAACATAAAATTCATTTATTGCCTGGCACTGCCTGGATGAAATACAGGTAAAAGCAAAAACTAAAGAAGGATAATAACAACTCATACCAGCTACTTATTAATCTTAGTGATGACTTTCCCGCTGGGGAGGGGGGCACATTTCCGGGAGTGAAGCTGCACTCCCTGGCGCAGCTTATGGTTTATCAGTCGGGACAAAAATTGGGATTTTAAGCATTTAAATTGGGATGCGGGATATATGGGGACAGTTCCACCTAAATCTGGCAACTCTACTTACTATAAACTAGCCGAAAATTCGACATTTCTATTATAAATAATTTAAAATACGTTTTTTCGGTGACAAATATTATAAATACAAAAACAATTTTCTTTTCTTAAAGAGAAGCCTCAAAATTTTAATGACTACTTCAATTTCCTTCAAAATGGCGGACATCTAAATATTTACATTTATTATTTTGAATTATTTCTAATGACTTCTTCAAATGCCTAGAGCCGTTGCGGCAAACTGAAAAGAATCGTGCTTGTTTTTTATTTTAATTTTCGACTCCTACTATGAATTGTTTGGATTATATTACGTTAGGTTAGTTGTGGTTAAAAACAATTCTAGGAGTGATGAATAAAATCGATTGAATACAAGAAGCGATTCTTATCAACTTGCCTCGCGGCTGCGACGCGCGTAATTTGCTCTGTATCGCACTGGCATTTGTCCGTCTGTACAGGGGTTTGTGTTTACAAACACTTCCACTTTATTTGTTTAAAACAACGTTACATATTACGCTACACAGTAACTTCTTCGGACATTAATGAATAAACCTTAAGAGTAAATGTCCATTTACATATATCTACGTGAAATGCAATGAATATTTTGACATTTTCAGTAATATAAAAATTTGAAAATTATACAAACTAGTTCTAAAAATAATCTAATGTAAATATATATTTAACCGGGACGAATTGTTGAGTTCTATCTCAAAATCCAACGAATATTCTGAATGTTTGAGTTATTTATTTTTAAATACTCCCAATTTATAACCTTTAGTCTCTGTGTGTCAAATTTTAATATTATATTATATGACAAGTACTGCAAACAGCTATTTTCATACAAATGTGAATGTGATAGTCACATGAGTGTGAAAAGTGATTTTTAAACGTGTTGAAAACTGTATTTTTTTCTACGACTGCATTTGGGGCATACACTTGAATGCACTGTGTGCCATCTATTTTTTATATGACATCTATTTTTTATGACAATGTAACTTTTAATGACAAAAAAATATTTATAGTATATTTCATAACGAGAATGGTAAGGTGCTTATTATAAATGAGAAAGAAAGAAAGAAACAGCTGTAACGAAGTAAATTTTTAATAAGCTAATTGCCATTCAAGTCGTGTTCTAAACTTTTCTACTATTTTTAAAATACCGGGTAGTGCGTTGTTAAAGTTTCAAATAATAAAAATAATTATTACCGATGTGAACCCCAAATCTCAAATAATGCTGCTGTCACTTCTCAATACAAACAGTAAAAAATGTCAAAAAAATCAAAACAAAGGTAACGCGATGCAGAGAAATATCACGATTTCTGCGGTTCAAGTTTAATTTGATTGCCATTGCCATCATTGTCATCATATGATCCTTTACGCATTACTGTGCACAAGGATGGTTTTACTTATTGAGTAAACTGTACGTAAGAGAATGTTTACTAATACAGCAGTGGGAAACCTATTTCTGGCACTTTGAAAAGTAGAATACAGACGACAACTTAGCAACCTCCAACCAATATCTTGTAAAAAACGGCCGTAGAAAAAATTGTCAGCAAAAATATGACCAGTCAATTAGGTGATGTGCGTAAATGGATTGGTTTTGTCATTGATGAAGTTTTTATAGTGTTCCTTACAATTTACTATTTACTATACATTCTATACCAATAGATCTGTTTGACTTTGTTACAATCTCCACTATTTAATTGGCATACACCTAATTGTTTAAGTCTGTCGAGTTTTTTGTTATTATTTATTTAAAAAATTACTTAAGAAATCGTTTGTATAATGTGTTATTTTAATATCTAAACCGTTTAGAAATACACCAATTTTAGAGCTAGAATAAATGTTCTTAAAGTTTTTTGTATCTATAAATCACCATCTGCCAACGTAAATATTTTTCTTGACAGTCTCTCTAAGTTCTTAGCTTACAACATTAAATCTGTTGTTAATACGCGTGTAATCTTATGTGGCGATATAAACATTGACTTTCTTGCAAATTCAGTTGAGCGACATGAAGTTATAGATTTACTGAGCTCTTATGGTTTTGTTTGTCATGTTAAAGAAGTAACTAGACAGACGTCTACTTCTAGTACTGCTATTGACTATATTTGTACTAATTTTTGTAATATAGATAACCATGCAATAGTTGACTTTAAGGGATTGTCAGATCACTCTTCGCAGGTTCTTCGGGTTGATTTAGACCCCGATCAGCTTTCACCATGTTTTGTTTTTAAAAGGTTTTTTAATTCTGCAAATTATAATATATTCTTTCGCTATTTAAGTAACGAGACTTGGTTTTCTGTATATGAAACACAAAATGCCAATATTGGCTTTAAAATATTTACTGACCTCCTATCTACTTACATAAATATTGCATTTCCACTTAAAAGGATATGTTTGAATAAGAATAAGCGAAAGCCCTGGATGACGCTTGGAATTTGTAAATCCTCAAAAAACCTGAAATTGCTGTATAAGCTAAATATGCAAACAAATAATGACCTACTAACTAACTATTATAAATTGTACAAGAAACTATATAAAAAAGTTATTCAGTTAGCTAAAAAAATGCATAACGATGGCAGGTATGTTAATTCGACTAATAAAAGCAAAACGGTGTGGAATATTATATCTCATAGTATTAAAAACCTTAAAAACAAGGGGTCTATAGGTAAAATTGCGATAAACGGTGTACCAACTGACAACGAAGAGGTTATCTCAAATAGTTTTAATGAATATTTTGTAAATGTTCCATTGAGCCTGTTGACAACTCGTAATGCAGGTAACATAGCCAATAATCTTAATTTAAGTTTTCCAGAAAACCCTGCTACAATGTTTCTCTCACCTGTCTCCGAATATTAGAGTTATAATGTACCTAAAAAATCCCATTCTTTTGGAATTGACAAAATTTCTACAAATTTTTTAAAGTCAGTGGTTACATTTATAGTTCAGCCATTAATTTACCTCATAAATATGTCTCTTGAATCTGCAACTTTTCCAGATGTTTTTAAAACTGCCAAGGTTATTCCGCTGTTTAAGAAAGGAGATAAAACGATGGTAGAAAATTATCGATCAATTTCAATACTTAGCTCCATTTCCAAAATTCTGGAAAAAGTAGTTTTTGAGCAGATGACATCATTTCTTGTAGCACATAAAAATTTAACGAATTGTCAGCACGGCTTCAGAGGGGGTAAAAGTACGACGTCGGCAGTATTGCAATTTCTTGAACAGTTCTACAGATATCTCGATGAAAGTAATAAAAGTTTTGGTCTCTTTATGGATTTAGAGGCAAAATTGGTGAATGGCTACAATCATATCTCAGGGACAAGTTGTGGATATTGGCGATGCCAGATCTAACAAATTAAAGATCACATTAGGAGTACCGCAAGGGTCTATATTAGGGCCTTTATTATTTTCAATATTTGTTAATGATCTACCTATGGTAGTTGAAAATCCTAATGATCTTACCATGTTTGCTGATGATAATTCATATATTTCCTAAGTGAGAATCAGTTCTAAGTGAGAGCTTTTTAGTAAGAACTCTTCAGAGACATTCAATTGCTCAAGTAACTCATACAAAACTTCTAGGCCTTTATATATTGATACTGCACTTAATTGGGACTGTCAAATAACGGAATTATGCAAAAAACTCTCAACGGTTTGTTTTGTACTATATCGCCTTAAAGATATCGTTAATGTAAATATTAAATTGTCCTATTATATTGCACATTTTGTCTCACGCTTAAAGTGTGGAATATTGTTCTGGGGGTCAGCTTCACGCGTAGAAAGAGTTCTTGTATTACAAAAAAGAGCAATAAGAAATATTGCTAATGTCCGGCCAAGACATTCATGCAGAGGACTTTTCAAAAGATATGGGGTTCTTACTGTTCCCATATATATATATATATATATATATATATATATATATATATATATATATATATATATATATATATATATATTTTCGATGCTTTAATTTATGTAAAGAGCAATTTTAATAATTTTCAACTGTGAGGGACATTCATAACTATAATACCAGGCATGGTGATAATTTGGTTATCCCGAATCATAACTTGTCCATTTTCGAACATAGTCCCTATTATATAGGTATACGTTTATTTAATACACTTCCACTTAATATTAGAAATAAGAGCCTTTTATCATTTAAAAACTGTATATGGCAAATTTTAAAGGATAATGTCCCCTATAGTGTTCAAGAGTTTTTTGTTATTGACTTTTCTAGGTTTTGAGTTACATTGCAGAGTTGTATAGGATAAGTACATATATTTTGAGATTAATATTACTTGATTAGCATTTTTGGTCATATGATGCACTGGTGTCATTTTGGCTTTCTCGACGTTTTCTATACCATGTATTGTTTGAAATAAAAGTATATTTATTTATATATGTATTTAATTGTATGCTGCCATTTCTGAGAAAACCTTACTCCACCATGTGTCTCAATTTGATTTCCACAAGTTAAAGAACAGCGCAGTTTTCCAATGCAGTTCATGTGCTGTCGGCGGTTTTCTGAGACTCTGGAAAAGCTTTCGATTGTGTCAATCGTAGAATACTTTAACAGCTGAGAAAACTCGAGGTGAATGACTTTTGGGGTCCTATGCGTGATTGGTTTAACTTACTTTTCTGAAAAAATATATGTAGTCTATTTTCAGGATGCTAAATCTTCGGAACTAAATGTCAATGACGGCGTTCCTCAAGGGTCAAGGGTACTTTTCTTTTTAATTTATATCAATTTAATTTTTTCGCAGACGATACTGTAACTTGGTGGCCTCATAAAGATGTGAAAACTTTCAAAGAATATATCATAAAATATTGTATGAATGGTGCGAGTCTTAGGCGTGTCTACTTTTCTTTAATAGAGGCGCAATTGATGTATGACACTTGCTTTTAGAATACATGTTCTCTTATCTTGTTTACGTCGGTCATTATTTTGAAGAAAAGAGCTATTAGGATATCTCTGCAATTTTAAATCTCAAATGTCTAGTCAACCTTTTTTGTGTCTGAACAAATTCTTACTTTGCAGTGTTTATATATCTTGGAGTTGAATTGTCTGACGCACAGAAAATGTTCTCATTGTAAACATTCTGCATCAAATGTAGACACAAGCAGCGAAGCAAGCTAACCTATACGGTTTAGGTTCAGTTAGTATAAATTATCACTTGCATTTTAAATCATTACTAAAGAGAAAGTATCTCCATCGACGAGTAATGCTTATTGTTTCCATGCAAAATCTTATTTTTGCTTAATACAGAGGACAAAGGAAAAGTGTAAATACTTACACATGCAGCTAAGATTTACTTTTACGACTTACGTTTTTCAAAATACAAAGGCAATTCGGTTTTCACCTAAAAGACAATTTTAAAATATTTAATTCCAATGTTTTACAGCTAAATTCCTCGAAATTCTGTAAATAAATAAACATTTAATTGAACGTTGTGATTTATCACAGACAATATAGCTACATTTTCTATGGATCTATTAAACAAAACAGTTTTAATTTGCATACCAAATAATTGCTTTGTAAAGTTAGTGTCAAAAATATGTATACCTACATATGATAATTTATGTGAAATAAAGAGCGAATTTTTCTTTTTCTCTAATAAAATTCGCATACTTATTTCATATTATCTGTGGTTATAGCTCTTTATTAAAATAGTTTTCTTCCTTGCCTAGAGAGTGCTACGAGCGGAGTTTTTTTTTAATCATCAGATTTTATATGTTAAGTATTTTTTCCCTGTCATTGAATGAACATTGTGTTGAAATTCTTTTGGGAAAAATGTATTACTCACCAAGAAATATTTTCTCTTCGGTCCGTTCCTGGGCATACAGATGCTAAATTTCATATACTTATAAACGCTTGTGAAAAAGACCAAGAACGTTAACTCCTGATTTTAATAAATCTAATACAGTTAACATTATGGACGAATGCTAATTATGTAGGTAATTTTCCATTTTTCCTCAAGAGAAAAATTCGATTTATTTTTATTTCAAACTGCATTCATTTGTGCTGGTCTATTATTTTTGTCATTAAATTAATTAATAAAAGAAGTTCGTACTGAGTTTAAATTTTTAATTTCATTGCAATCAAAATAAATAACCGGCTGACTCGAAATATCCACACTACTGTGCAAAATAATAAATTTACAGAAGTTTATCAATAAATTTTATTATTTGATTTTAGAATTTTTTAAAAGCTCCCAAACTAAAATTATAACAATTATGTAATAAATACGTACAGATTTGAATTAAATATCTTGCATTCTGTAATTTCAGCTTCATATTTCGAAGCTGTTTTTGTGACAACAGGTTGAGGGGAGCAGGAGTGTAGCGTACTTTAACCCAACATATTGTATTTGCTTGGGAAACGTCTACTACTGCTTCACGAGATTCTTATACATGCTCTCTATCAAATTTATACTTCTCCATGCCAGTATATCTGCCATGTGTGTGGATCTATATAATTTTGCACATTGTGTCTGTCAAAGCTACTTTCGGCAAAAGCAGCAGTCTGTTCTATTTTATGTGAGTCAGTATTTTCTGATGATATTATATACTCTAACATGATTTCAACCTGGCATTAACATTTTAATATTGAAGTATAATAAGTATTCAAAACGATGAAGTGGGCAAGTCAGGTGATTTATCATGTTATTTAAATATAATAATTAAATCTATGTTTTCTTGTATGTTTTTTATATTCTTATATAAACTTCTTAAAAGATTCATCATTCTCATAAAAAGAGTATTTTGCTTCATATTTACGACGCCATGGAAAGCTGGTAGTTCGCAATAATACAGATATGTCTTTAAATATATTTGTATTACTGTTGTATTCTAATTAATGTGGAATAATTAAATGGAAGAAAAGAGTTATATTATATGCTAAAAATAATCAGGACCAGTTAATATTAAAAATGAAGACGGAAAATAAACTTTGATAAAGAACACTACCACACAGGTTCATCACATTTTATAATGAAAACATCCCTTAGAGGAATTGTATCACGGTCTACCACTAGATCAAATTATTTCTATAAGAGCACCACATCACCATCACACAGGCAAGTGCAGCAAAGAAAAAAAGACGGTGGACGAGTCGGTTTTGCCGAAAGTTCGCTCTCAAAAATCAGATAACTCTTGTATGATTAATTGTTGTAAAAGTGGTGTCACAACCTTACTATAGTGTAAAAATTGCAACGAAATATATCACACATCGTGTTTTAAGAGGGCCTAAGAGAAGAAAAACCCTGCCATCGCCATGAAATCTTCATAATGTAATATGATACAAACACAACAAAACCAACCAATTCTCCAGTAAAGAATCTCTTCTTTACAAAATTATTGAGCAACTAGAGCACAAAAATAAGTTAATCCTAGAAAACAGAGAGAAAAAAATTGATTTCTGGAAGAAACATTCCAAAAATATGAAAAACAAGGTTATGATACCGAAAAACTTGGCGGCAAAAGATTAAATGTCAAAGAAGTTAACATTAGCACTACTTGAACAACTCCAGCGCTGCATAAAAGAAGAAACGACATAACCTCAACTCCGTCCTCTTCATTGGCAAATATAAACAAATAGATTCATGGGGCAGATAAACAGGAAATAACGACGCGAGACGACCAAAAGAAGTGCCCAGTCTACAATAGAGAACTAAAATAAAATTTCTGAAGAATCGCAAACTCAGCGGTTATGTATAGATTTAGAAGACCAAACAAAGCAGCAAATAAACAAACAAAAACTTTAGGAGCCCTCTGCAACATCGAATGGTTTCATGGGAGTTGGAAAACGATTCTGGCTGTATTTGTATCGAGTACGAGATAGGGTATAATACTTAAATACATTAAAAAGAAACCTGGTGGTGGTACTATGAACATCCAGATGAGAGAATTGCCAACCGAAATAAATAAAAATAATTGTTTTTTTTTGGTCACAGCTCCATTTGACCGAGTGAACGAACTGTATGACTCATAATTTTGGCCTAAAGATATGGGAGTTATTCCTATATTTAAAAAACGGAACGAATTGGTCCATTGAAATAAGTCTAAATAACTATTTAATACAATTTTTAGATGAAAGAAACTTACACTGTCTCAATTCCAGTTGGGATTCAGTAACAGTGGCCTTAGAGGAAACTGTCAACAACTGAATAGGTTCTACCTCACAGGTCGCACACAGATAGTTGATTGTGGTGGGTTGATGTCTTCGGTATTACCAGTTACAGCTGGAGATGAACTTCCTGCCTACTTTTCACAAGTTCTATATGAACTTCCTGCCTACTTTTCAGAAGTTGAATATGTCCAATATGACATCGATACCATCCTCCTTGATCACTACACCAGTCAATCAGATTTACAAATAACAAACATAATACTTCATAAACTGCCCAACTGGTTCGCAGATAATAATATGTATCTCAATATTGACAAAAAAGAGAATAACCTGGAAACACCACATCTCCCTGTTAATGAATAAGTTGTCATCTATACTCTTCCTGCTACGCAGAATTGATGAATAAGGGCCATTTGAGGTGTCTCGAACCCTATACATGAGCCTCTTCCAATTCAAATTGTCTTACGGACTAGCGTTTTAGTTACTTTAACACATAAAAGCTACCTTAACAATTCCATTAAACTCTGTAACTTCTTACCTGCTCACGAAAAAGTCTTTTAACAACCAATCAATTTAACGAGAGAATAAAACAGTTCATTTTGTAGATAGATAGAGTTCCCAACATAGCTATTCACCGACACTCTTTGTTGTTTTAAGGTTAATATTTTAGCTTCACCTATTTTGACAACGTGTTAACCATTTTTGAGTGTCTTACTTGAATGTAGATGAACAAATAAATAATGTATTATTATTATTATTAGCACAATTACACCAGCTACATTGTGCTGGGTAAGTTTAAATCCTCAGAAAGAAATTACTGCTATGCATAACCATATTCCTACATAGGAATTTTACAAAACCTATCAATCACCCTTCGCATGCTTTTAACTCAATAATTTCAATACAAACTATTTGGCAACTGTTTTATATAAGGATCAATATTACGCCTGGAACAGAACTTAAGATATTATCACTCATGGTAATTACTAGTCAACCCTCTAAAAGCGAACTATCGATGTATCCTCTGTCATTCCAGACTGGATGGACCCGAAACCCTTCCTCATGTTTGCCAGGATTGCTCTTCCAGGACAGGAAAAGTTATCGCCAGAAGAAAGAGACTAGTTTAAGTTAGATCTTAAAGTGAATTATTTTAGATTAATTTTAGTTACTTAAGTTATATTAACATTTAAGTAAGCTAAGTAAATTTAGTATTATACTTAGTTTTAGCTGAAATGGTATATAAGCACTAAATTATTGTAAAAAAACTTTATGACTATCTTGATACAGATGACCCTTAGAACATCTTAAGATTAACAAAATATAGCTGGTACAACATGCCGTTAGAATTTTGCAAAACAAGCTACATTAGCGAATACAAGTTAAAAATTATTACTTTTAAGATAACCCCAGTATAAAGTACTGCTATTCACGATACACCTTTTCTATACAATTTCAAGTCCACTGTTAATGATCGGACTGAGAGATAGTAAAAAGATATTTTCTTCATTTCTTCGTTCTTCGGTTTCGTCGTTTTTGTTTTTGATTGAGTCAAGTTCAAGTATTTCCACTATCGGTGGGACATTTTCCAAAGAAAAACTATTATGGTGTCAGTTAAGTTAATGGAGGGTCGCAAATTAATTTAATAACGATCATTTGTAATTTGTGTCAGTGTACAGTTTTAATACTAATGAGACGAGACAACTTTTTCGCGAATATCTGTTTGGTGATCTATGTAAAAAATGATATCTATCTTTTTAAAGAAGTTGGAGTTTTATATAACGTTGAAATTGTGTGACTTGTGCTAATGCTAAGTGAAATTTTTCAGTGTTTAAATTTTAAAAATCAATATTCTTAAAGAATACATCATAACAAACAGGTCAGTAATATTATATTCCCATTAAATCCGTAATTTTAGGTCTATAATTTTCTTGAAACATATTGGTTTATTCATACATTATCGAATCATTAAATAGTTTGTAAATAATATGAAAGGAGTTCTTTATTGTAATGCATAAATAATATAAAATTAAAAAATACGGGATATCAACAAGAAAATGTTTTTATAACCTTTTTATTATTGAAAAAACTTTCTTAGAAATGCAAATAATATAAGAGATTCCATAAAAAGTTTCCTGTGAGACTATATTTTTAGAAACAAAAAATCTTACAAGAAATGACATATCAGTTTAAAAAGAGACGGAGCTGGGCCTTTTAAAATTATTTTCATATTATTATAATACATTTGTTCTTTGTTAGAGAGTTTAATGTTATGAACTCCATTCATATTATTTAAAACCCACCAACATGGTTTCTAAATGTATACCTTCTGAATCGCCTTGATTTATTGGTTTTTCGGTGAAACTACTTTCGGTGCCCCTTCCACTAATATTTTTTTTTGCTATTTACTTCTTTTCAGTTTTATAGTTTTTTTTTTGAAATTTTCTAAAACCATCAAAAAAAATAACAGTATTAAACCTTAAAAAATTACAATGAATGACGATGATGTCTTTTTAGAATAAATGTCATGCATGTATAATTCAATCTCAATTTAAAATGTATAAAAACAAATATCAAAAACTTAGTTTCTGTGAGTAGTTTTTTTATTATTTATATATTTACTTATATCATATATATCATCTTATATTCTAAAATATTTTTTCGTAGAATGCCTGAAGAAGCAATAAACTATTGCAAAAAAGCTTTCATTAAAAAGAAACTTAAATATGTCCATTTATAGGGCTGGGCGATTATCCAAATTAATAATCGTTTATCGATTATAGCAAATTATCGATGTTTCTCGATCAATGGATTATTAGGACCAATCAATAACAGAATATTTTCTTACCCGATTAATCGATTTTTTAAGAATTTAAATAGTCAATACTTAATAAATGTCTTACTTGATTTTGTGTTTTATATAAGTTTTCATTGAATACTTTCAAAAATGCTGTTATATGGCCAAGTTTTAACTAGAGTCATCAAAACCACGAAGAAACAAAAAAAAAAGAAAACAAAAAAAAATCAATTAACTCAATAATCATACAATCAATTAATCGAAAATTCGATTCGTTAAATTCGTTCACACATCTGAATTGACGAATCGAACCGAATATTGAGTAGCGGGTTTTAGGCTAAGAAACTATGGTGAGCTGAATAGAAGTATTACACAATTGGGCACTCAACGAATAAACGACAAAAAGCCTAAAATAATTAATTCAGCCTTCGATGTCTGCAAATGTATAAAAAATACCACTACGTAAACAACATTAAGATTACCAGTAACAACATAAGCTGTTGTCAACATCAACTGTCTGGTACTACGTCTCCAGTACACTGTAAAAGCCACTTTAAGAAAATGGTAGTTAGTTATAGGAAGTAGGTAAATTCGTTTCAATGTTCAGCGTCGTGCCACCAACAAAACCCTCCTCGATGTAATCAAATGCCAGTTGGGGTACTAACCAGCAGCGGATGGTTGCTTCTGTGATTTTGTGATAGGCAAATAATATAAAATTCCTTTTAGCTTTATTCTTTAATAAATACTTATTGTTTAATGAGCTCCTTTTATTCGCAAGGAAATACTAAATATCTAAATAATAAAAATTAATTTACTTCCTCCGATGGACAGCAGTTTACAGATCAAAATTTCATGGGAAATGGTGGAAAATGAATATAGTGAGAATATATCGATAACTTTCTGTGTCATGTGCATTTGAATACGTTAATTAGTACCTTTGCGACGAGACTGAAAACCAGACAGGTGTTAACATCATAATTATTAAATTTCTAATGATTCTTAAAAAGTCTATAACGGGAAAAAGATATGGAAGTTGGCACGTAGACCACCCGTATGTCAAAAATATATTGCATTTATGTTAGTTACGAAGACGAATATTATAGGGTCAAACAAGTGGAACAATAAAAGAACGGTAACAGAATGACTAATCAACTATATTATGTAGGCAATGGCACGATATGTCATGACACGTAATTGTCATTTCATGTTCTTCTACTGTAGGTATTCGCTAAGCAAATATCCGAGTTCTAAAAGCAAGGTAAAACGACAGCATAGTATTTTCTACATATCTTTGCATCACTGTTCGGTGAAATGACTTTCGCTGCCCCTTTCACTATTCCTTTTTTTGCTATTTACTTCTCAGTTTGAGTTTTCTTTTTTTATGATTTTCTAAAAACATGGAAGATGAAAAATGAAATGCCTTGTATTTGATTCAAATTTTTGCAGTATGTTTCCCTATATAAACACCTACATACATATAAACACCTACATCATATATTCATAAAAATTGAAACAAAATTTAATTTATTTAATTTTATTTCCACATAACATTAAATGACTTATTTGTATCTAATAAATAATGGCCCAATAAACACATTTTTTATATTCAAAAGTTTTTAGTTTAGAACCTAGCTTTTGTTTAACTGCTTTCTATTTGTGATTAGTTTTTTTTTGCAAAATGGGAATCTTAATGTGTAAGTTACAAGTACAAACAAAAAATATTTTTTTTAGAAATAAGACATCAACAAGTTAAGAAATCATGGTTCTTAAATTTAGATCGTGTTAAATTAGATTTACTTTCAGACGTTTCGTCTGCGATTGCACGAGTCATCTTCAGGGATCTTTACTGCACAAGATCCAAACAGTGAATCAGAATTTTGCCATTTGGGCTTCTTTTTCAATCGTCATTCGAGACTATAGTTTACGTTAATATACCAGGTATTGACGATTTAAGACTACAATATCTGCGGTTCGTCTTTAATTAGGTCTTAAAATAATTGGCAAGGTTTAAAAAAAGTGGAAACCCAGTAAGCTTGAAGTATACCTTAAATGAATTAGTTTTATCCATCCTAATATATTATAGCACTTACATATTTACACCCTGAAAACAACAATAAAAATAAAACTAACACCTAGAAACATGTAGCGATTAATCTTGGGTTTAAACACAAATCATGATAAAAACTGACAATTGCACAGCTGAATTAATGAATTGGATATTCGGAAATGATAGGTATATTGTAGTATATCTATTTATATTATTTTAATATACAAAATATAAGCACCGAATTCTGTCAGTGGATGTAAGTTCTAAAGACGTGAACTTTAATAACTTTGATGTTACCAGAATCGGCACAACACACAGAACATACTAGGGATATCACAGCCGCTGAAAATTTCTGAAATGTTTTTCTTCATGACTAATTATCTTAGTCATGACTAAGATAATACTAATAGATATTGGAATGAGTTAAAAATTGCTCAAAGAAATATGGAGGAAATGAAGAGAATGGCAAAAAATTATATTGTTCAATCTGTTAAATACCTGAAACCAAAGAATACCAGATTACAATGTGGTCCTTTTAATTTTCCCCTCACTGCACACCCAGCAAATTTTACCTTTAGATACAAATATGTTTTAAACATTTTGTGCAATTTTGCGGCTTTATTTAACCTAGTAAGTGTTTTTTTTAACGAAAGGGTCAATTGAATGCCCTCTGGTGCCTTTACGGTTCAATAAAAGCTCTGAAAGGGCATAAATACGTGAAAAAAATAAGGTTTTTGTCATTAAAAAGTTTAAGCAAATTATAATTATCGCAGAGGTTTTAAAAAAATTAATTTCTTAGAACGAAAGCTTTCCCGGCTGTGGTCAAATAAGAAATCATGGTTCTTGGGATTAGATAAGTAATATGGCCGCATGATCCAGAAAACCTCCCTGGGTTACTTGATCATCTGAATCAATAATATGCTGATATAAAATTTACAATGGAAATCGAAACAGCGTTGGTTCCTTAGTACACTCTCTATATAGAAAACTAACGCCTGCGAACAGGTACCTAAATGCAAATTCCCATAATCTAGCACATAAACAATCAGTTATTAATTCATTGGTTTACAGAGCCCTCGCAATTTGTGACCAATATTATTTACAATTGGAAACAGACAAACTGACTCAAGCTTTAAGACGGAATGGATTTTGCACTGAGGATATTACACCGTCAATTAGAAAATATTATAATCCTACTCCACGAAATGATACTAATAAGGAATTACCGATAGAAAGTATAGTTCTTCCATTTATACACGGAACCACAGACAAGATTGCAAGGTTACTTCGCCGTCTCAACATACGTACAATCTTTAACACACACAAGAAAATTGGACAATGTTTGCGATAATAAAGGACAATATTCCTTTCCAAACGGAAGGAGTATATGTAATTTCTTGTTCCTATGGTGATATCTCTATTGGAGAAATTGGACGATCCATATCGACTAGGCTTAAGGAACATGAACGATGTATCAGAAAGAAACAAATTGAACAATCTGCTGTATCTGAACACAAACATGTCACTGGACATAACATAAATGTAAAAGAGATCAAAGTTTTTGCATCGGTTTCGGGATTCTATAAACAGAAAATTAGAGAATCTATTGAACTTTATAAGCATCCTAACAATTTTAATAGAGATACGGGCTTCAGTCTACATCATACGTGGAAACCGATCGTTACACCGAGGGACGGTTCGGTAGACACAGGTCTACTATAAATTGCCAGCCTGGGTCTCTCCGAGCTCATTCAGTGTTCCAATCTCATGAAGTAAAGATCCCTGAAGATGCCTCGTGTAATCGAAGTCGGAATGTCGGAAAGTGATTCCAATTTTGTCATGGTCTAATACCAAGAACCATGATTTCTCTCAATTAATTTCTTGTTATTTTTTCTGATTTTCTTGCTTCTTTCATCCCAAATTAGCTTTATTGAAAAATATCATAAGATAAAAATAATATGGAGGCAACAAAGTACAAAACTGAGTTTAAAGTTTGTGCTAAATATTTCACGAAAAAACGACTAACTTGTAAAGGATTTAATTTTTTCCCGTTTGGAGAATTTCCCTTCACTCACCAACATTAAATTCTATTATAATTTAGCAATACCCTTCGAAATCCTCGGGTTATTTGTTTTTGAGAAGTAGACTGATGCCTCCAGGTTCTGCGAAAAAAGTGAGTTTATCGAATAAAAACTAAAAAAGTTACGATTCTTTAAAAATTGAACTAACCACCAAACAATACTCTTTCTTCTCAGCCGAATATAGCCTAAGTATTTACTCTTTTTCATACAAAAGCAAAGCAGATCCAAAAAATTAATGCATTTTCTACACCTTTTCAATTTGCTTCTACGACGTACCAAAATAAGAAAAAACCTCATTTGGAAAAAATGTGCACTAAACTGCCATTTTTTGCCAAAATCAAAAGTATCCAATAATTGTCTTAGATAAAACGTAGCCACTGACGCTTTTTGAGGTAAATGATCATATATTTAAAATGAATTTGATTTTATTTTAGGGCCTTAAAAACGATTTCTTGGGTAGTTTTGAGATTAGCATACCGATATGCGTTCAAATCAGAAACTACTCGAGTACCATTTGTGTATGGTCTTAAAACGGTTGTTTGTAATTGGGTCCAGGGTAGTTGAATTTTTTAGTGTACAAGCCGAGATTAATTTTTTTTCGTGAAAATTTAAACGCAGCAGGTTTATAGTTTTTTGCCCCTCAATATTTTTGTGTTATGTATTTTTCGACAAAATTATTTTTTTGCGAACGACAGTAAAAAAAAATCAGAAACAAATTTAAAAAATTGAATTTTTTTGAACACGCTGCGATGATCGCAATTTGCCTAGACTTTTACAAGATAAAAACTCATAAGAATTTTTTCTCGTGTGTTTGCTCTTTCAGAATCTTTTTTGCGGTTGTCGCAAAACTTAAATTGGGCAATCAACTGACCCTTGCTTCTGACCTAGTTTCATAAATAAAAAAAAATACTTCCCCAACTTTGATTCCGCCCTTATTAAATGGTGTTCGGGCGAAGGCAACGTTTTTCTAAAAGATCTCAAATTAATATCAATCAAAAGACGCTCTAAAAAAACCGAAAATGAATATCGGTTTGACACGATAACAGCTCCAAGTGTGCTCAAAAAATCAAATTTTAAAAGTTTTTCTGAAACCGTTCCCGAGATGTAGCAACCGAAAAGTAAAAATTACGTTCTGAAACGACGATGACCATGCTGACGAAGTTACACAAATCTTACCAGGACGACCAAACTTTTTTGCATCTACTTTACTACATACAGGGTTATTTTTTATAATTTGCCACCCCTTGAGAGGCTTATTTTTTCAAGATACAAAGAAATGGTTGCTACGAAAGTTATAGGGAATTTTCTAAAGATATACATGGCGGCAATTTTAAAAACAAAAGACGATTGGAAAATCACTAAATCACCAACTTTGTTATTTTAAATGGGACACCCTGTATTTTTTGAGTTTTTTGTATTTTCCCCTTTCTAAAAATGTATAATTTGTCTATATTCGGAACAGTAGTTTTTGACTTATTCAATTTTAAAGTTACACACATATGACAATTTCACAGATGTGCAGCCATACTTAAATCGTGGTACCCATGAAATGATGAAATGCCAACTAAAAACAAAGGAGCCCACTTTGGAAGTGAACGGAATCCACTGATACCTAAATTGCTTTACCCATGGAATGTCACCAACAAAAACAAAATAGTAATTTGTTAAAAACATATATTTAATGTGATTATATGTATATACTAATATAACGATAACCAACAAACGAACAAACAAAAACAAAACAAGAAATATTAATAATATTTTTATAGCCTATTTACGTGACCCCCTCCAGTATCCAAGCAATTTTGAAACACTCTTTTTAGTTTCCTAATTGCTTGGGTAATGAAGGTAGGACAATCTGTATTTAAAACCCTAATTTCATACACTATTTTTCGTCGCAACTCCTCAACACTGTCCGTTCTATAATGATACACTCTATCCTTTAGGTATCCCCAGAAAAAATTGTCCAAAGGTGTAACGTCGGGACTGTCGCGGCCTAATGAATATGGCCATATTTGCCAATCCACAAATTATATCGAGAATCTAAAAAATCTGTGACCTCTCGAATGTTGTGTGGTGGTGCATTATCTTGGTGCCATATTATTTGGTTATAACTGTTTAAAGGAACCTGCTCCAAAAAATGCCCAATTTCGTTATTTAATAGATTTAAATATCGTTCCCCCGTTAATATACTCTCAATAAATATCGGATCAATAATTTGGTTTCCCAAGATGCCGCATCACACATTTATTGACTTCCGCTCTTGTCTCTTTCATTCTTCAATTATATGTGGATTTCTTGTTGCCTAATGGTGCTTGTTTTTTTCTGTTAAACATTCCGGCTGTGGCAAAACTAGCCTCATCAGACTACAAAATCCTTCTGAATAACGTATCTCTTGCCTGTCTGGTCCTCACAGAAGTGGAAGCGTTGGTTAATAGTTGCACTGGTCTAATTTTATACGGGGGGTATCGATTTTTTTTTAGTACTGAACTGATGTAGAACCTCGATTTGCCGGTTATCCGAGAAACGTCCGGAATCGATCTGCTTGGATTTTCTAAGAATTAGTTTTAATTTAACTTTTAGACTACCTAAAGAAAGAATTTTTTAATAATATGGATAATTCTCCGTCCAAGTCAAAATTTGCTCGTCTTCTTTGCCTCTGCAAGGATTTTCTTTGTGCGTGATTTTTTACTATATATGCAACAGTTTTTCTTGAAAGAACTCTTGCACCAGGATATAGTAGCCTGTATTGTCGTACTGCAATTGACGCATTATTAGCATTTGTGAAATAAAGTTGAAAAATTTTTAATTTGTCTTCTTCGGTAAATTGCATTTTTGATTTTATTAATTTTGTTTTCCGTAAAATCAATAAATTTCTTGGGTACCGCGATTTAAGCATGGCTGCATATCTCAATCAAAAACTACGGTCCCGAATATAGACAAATTATATATTTTTGGAAAGGGGAGAACAAGGAGAATCCAAAAATGTCAAAAAATACAGGGTGTCCCATTTAAAATAACAAAGTTGATGGTGATTTAGTGATTTTCTGATCGTCTTTTGTTTTTAAAATTGCCGCCATGTAAATCTTTAGGAAATTCCCTATAACTTTCGTAAAAAGCATTTCTTTGCACCTTGAAAAAATAAGCCTCTCAGGGGGTGCCAAATTATAAAAAATAAACCTGTACATTAAATTGCCTTTAATTCGATGGATCCACGAAGGGCACAGCTGTCGCCCGGCTGTATCAAAATATCCCACTGAAGATCTGCAACATGCTGCAGTACAGGAAGACCCCAGCATCTCTTACCAGATTTATAGTTTAAAATCCTTGTGCTTTGAATGACAAATTCAACTTTAACATCGCTCATTAGCGGGCGCCTGGGTTTATATTTTTTGTTTATTTTTACCACGTTTATTAAATTTGGGTAAAAAATTGCTCTTAAACAGTAAGTGATAATTTTAACGATAAGATATTATTAACAAACACAATATCAGAACCTTGAAAAACTCGGACGTTTTTTAAAGAACGTCTTGGAGCAATTTTCTTTTCTAAGTTCAGTAAAGACAATCGTTTGCGAGAACTTTGCCTTTGAAATATAAAAAATGCATTTTTTGAAAGCGTGCATCTCCGAAAGCTAATTAAATATTTGGTTCAGAGGTTCTAGGGTCGCACGCCAATGAGCGATGTTAAAGTTGAGTGTGTCAAAACAATCAGATTTTAAGTCTATAAATAGCACCAACATTTGAAATGAATCTGGGCCCTAATTCCGGATATATATAAATATGTATATATACACGAAAAAACTCAAGATGAAAGATTACTCCTTCACCAAGGTGTCAAGAAACGACCAAAACATGATGTTCTGTTTGCTTCAGAACCAAGGAGCCATTTTGCGATCGTGGTATCTGCCTCGGCGAGGCTAATCAGACAGTTTCCTTGAGGGGGTATCAGTATTAAAATCAAATTTCCCCAACACTGAAACAAAGTTGCATGTCGTTCGTTTATTTGTTGCGGGATGCATTTGTGCATCTGTGCAAAATAGAAAAAAACAGAAATACTAATATATATTTGCAATTACTTGCATGTATGAGGTCTACAATAAAAATTTCTCGGGCTTAAGGTTCGAACATGGGGGTCGGCGATTCAATTTTCGCGTAGGTGTAGTTTTCGTATTTTTTTCTTGTCCTGATTCCGTCAATATATATTATTTATTACATAGTAGGAACCAGTTTTTAATACAGTGTATTGTAGATAATTTGTTATTAGGCTAGAGGCATTAGCATTCACCATTAAAGCTATAACAAATAAAATTATAAGAAAGTAAGAGTATATTGCAATATATGGTGTCCTCAGTTAAATTTAAAAAAACCATCGATGTCAAATTGTTATAGGAGGATCGGTACCAGGCTAGCACCGGGTTAGTCTCAATTGAGATATTACACTGGCCAGCTATAACGAAACCGTAGCATTTATGTTACTTATAATTCTGTTAAAAATATATTAACGTTCTTTCTCTTTTAGTAATGAGTGCTATTATAGCTCCTTTTTTGGAATTGACCAACCTGCAAGTTTTCATCCCTACTTTGGTAGCAGCTATAGCAGCTTTCCAATTCGAACTTTTGGATCCGGAAGCCAGGCCAATCGATGTTCCCACAGAAGAACTACTTGACAGTTATGATTTTATAATAGTGGGGGCTGGATCGGCGGGTAAGGCATTTTTATATATAAGTTAGAATCACTGAAACCAATTCGAAAAGTTTTTTTTATGACTAACGCTAAATTTTTTTGAATTTAGATTCTACCATATAATTAAGCTGAAAGTGCTTTTCGCTTACCAAATTGAATACCCTTGATAGACAGAAACTCACAGATCCAACATTGAAAACCGTTGCTTTATACTGGAAGCAGCTCTACCTTCACATATTCACACTTTTAACTCTATCCACTCCGACCATTGATAATCAACGTTCTTGACTTAAAGATCATTATATATCTGACAATCTGTTGTTTTGTTTTGTAATTTGGAAGCAATAGCAATAGAAACAACCTACTTATCAAACAACAACACTTTCCGAGATAAATTATTTGCATATTTTTTAACCTCACAAAACTATAGATATAGCTATTTTAGTTTATTAGTTTTCAAAACTAATAAAATTCAAAAATATAAACTTACCAAAAATTCTAATTTATAGCACAAATAAATTCAAAAAACTATTATAAAAAGTTAAAGCAATTACTCACGTTAAACACGGGCCAGAATTATTTTTTGCCATTAGAGTATATATATTTTTTAATGTATTGTATTTTGAATAATGCTTATTTTAAAATGGAATAGATAACACTATTCGAAGGCATTAAGTATATGAGGCCTACTTTAGATTTTCCATTTTTTTAGGAGCGGTGGTAGCCAACAGGCTAAGTGAAACTGAACAATGGAAAATACTACTTCTAGAGGCCGGTGGAGATGAAACGGAAATATCTGATGTTCCTCTACTGGCAGGATACCTTCAACTATCTCAGCTAGATTGGAAATACAAAAGCGAGCCACAAGGCCAAGCATGTTTAGGTAAACTCTTTTCTAAAGTTATTAGATTGCACTTGTAAAATATAGTAATTTTCAGTAATACATACTTTGATCATGGTGTCCTTTAAATCTGATCTCTGCAGCAGAAAAACTATGGTGACCTATAATTTGAGAGTATTTTCTATTAGAGCACCATATTTGCTCTAATCACGGATTGGTTATCTGTCTTACTGGTTCCGAAGTAATATCGATAAATATTTTTTTACCTCAAAATACAAGAGTTCTAATCATCATCACCACAACTTGTTACGTTCTGGACGCGCGTTTCGCTAGCCAAGTTAGCATCATCAGCAGATGATATAAACTAAAGTAACTTATCCTAACCAAGACTATTTATAGATAAATGTGGTCACACTTGGTTGCTGCACCGATGGATATGATGATAGTTTTGTACACAAATTAGTAAATAGATATAAGTATAAGAAAATGCCACCACCCTTCAACCCCCTGAGGCTCCCAATAAGTTCATAGTAATCCCATATGATCCCAGATATACGAGAGGTCTAGAAAAAGTATTTAAAAACGTAGGTTTAAACGAAGAACAGTTTGAAAAATCTTCTTGGAAACCTTAAAGATAAAGTTGGTTTGAAGGAGAGGAGTGGCATCTATGAAATTAGCTGTAACGACTGCGATGTAAAATATGTTGGGCAAACTAAACGCTCCATAAACATTCGTTTTCAAAAACACATGGCACATTTAAGATACGGAAGAACAGAAAAGTCAAGCGTTGCCCAACATGCTCTGGAAAACAATCATCAAATAGGAATAAATAATCTTAAGTTAATTAAAAATGTATCTAATAATAGAGTTTTGTTGGCATTTTAGAGTATAGAAATAATAAAATGTGGAAAGAAAGTCCCCTCTATAACTTACTTGACAATGGTGTAGTCGGGTGCAAACAAGTTACACATTTACCTATAAATAGTCTCGATTAGGATAAGTTACTCTAGTTTATATAATCTGCTGATGATGCTAACTTGGTTAGCGAAACGCGCGTCCAGAGCGTAACAAGTTGTGGTATAGTGTGGTTAGAACTCTTGTATTTTGATCTATCTTCCACCACAGGTTCCAGTGTTAGGATTTTTTACCTGTTTAGTCTATTTCTTATACAAATCTAAACACTTAAAAACATTTTTTTTGTTGTCTAAAACTGTCATCGGCAGATTAGTCCACATGATTTTTTTTTTAAAATATACGATGATCTATCATCGCCAGCCAAAGCGACATTTGTTTTATATAAATAGGATGGTTAAGTATCTAGCTGGGAAGATTTTTCCAGGGAGATGTAGAGTATGTACAAACAATCATAGCCACACTTACAGGTTAGGTTAACCTGGTTTGAGGTTTAAAGTAACCTTTCCAAAATTCTAATGGCTTTATTCACATTATGTGGTTAATTTTTACTTGATTTCAATCAATGAAAAGTTGGAAAATTCCTATAATAAACCTTTCATATTTTTTCCAAAAAAGAACCAACCAGTTTTTTCGCAATGTGTCTATAAAGTCAAAAAACTTTGCTCAAATAGTTATTTTGATGAATATTCTTCACTTGGAAGACAACTATTTCTGTTACAATTTTTTGG
Organism: Kuschelorhynchus macadamiae; assembly: GCA_030620095.1. Classification (NCBI taxonomy): domain Eukaryota; kingdom Metazoa; phylum Arthropoda; class Insecta; order Coleoptera; family Curculionidae; genus Kuschelorhynchus; species Kuschelorhynchus macadamiae. Next base: position 3,468,610 of record JAUTXW010001744.1, read on the forward strand.
CGGTCTAAAGTTGAATTGTTTTGACATGAAGTTAACAACGATTATCTTTTTTAATATGTCCTTGTTTTATCCCTAAACTCTTGTATGATTATTGGAATTGAGAATATATTTGAGGAAATGATATAAAAAATAATAAAACACTTATTCTAGTGTTTTCAATAAACACAAAATGTTCGCTAAATTTCTTGCTATTCTGGCAGTTTTATTTATTATAAAAAATCGATAAAAAATAAATTTCTAGATGTGGTATCGACATTAGTTAGCAATATCCAAAATTTCTCAAAATTACTTAAACGGCATTTTAGACAAATTTAAAATTAACAAAGTTAATTCGTCCCTCTGAGATTCGAACCCAGGACCTTATGTAAGTGGATTTAGCTACGGACACACTATTAACACGTCATGTCACAACACGACATATCACACTCTGACGTGTTTAATCAAAGTTGTACTATAACCAAATCAACAACTTCTCACAGGCTCGATCGTACCAGCAGAGTGTATTATTTTCGTGAAATATTGTGAAGCTATCAGAACTGATGCATGAGTTAGATGAACAGGTAGAAATATTAGCTGCCGTTACAGTACTTTTTGCCTTTCGAAGTACCAAACAGTGTTGGCTTCATTCAGTGAATGAACATAGATATATGTTTGCACGTGCCCTTACTATAACATGCTGATAAAAATCTTGGACCGTCAGATATTGAAGACACGGGCAAGGTCCCGTGGGTTAACACGTGTAAAGACATTTTTTTGGGCCTCTGGCAACATATCACAATAGTATACACGCGTCCACTTAAAATAACGCAACAGATATTTGCATACGACGTGTTAGTAGTGTCTGTAGCCGTAGGAGGGCAATAAAGTGAAAAAAGTCAAAAAACAACAACAAATTAAAAACTAGTATAGCTTAATATGATTATTCAAAGATCTGCTTCGGATTCCTACTGAAATCGCTATATGTCGATCATGTGTTTTGATTATAGATACATAGATCTTAATGACTAATAATCATGAATGAGTTCCTCCTCGGTTTGCAATACCCTATTAATATACTAACATAAAATTAAGTAAGTTAAATTATTGCAGTTGGTTGCACTTACCTAAAAGTCATCCTAAAATAATACTTATTCTAATAAAAATAAAATAATATGTATATTTTAGCTATGAACAACGGGCGATGTAACTGGCCGCGTGGTAAAGTCATCGGGGGTTCTTCGGTCCTCAACTACATGCTCTACCTTAGAGGCAATAAAAGAGATTACGATATATGGGAATCTCTAGGCAATCCCGGATGGGGGTCTCAGGAAGCCCTGTATTACTTCAAAAAGAGTGAGGATAATCAGAACCCTTACTTGACAAAAACTCCATATCATAGTACTGGTGGATATCTTACAGTGTCGGAACCAGCTTACAAAACTCCACTGGTATGTAGATTTCTGTTTTATGTATAAAGCGGCTGACTGATTTTTACTTTTTATTGGCGAAACTGAAAACAAACGAAAATTCTTCTTCCTTACCTAGTTGATATCTGGATTTTTATTTAAATTTTCAATTTACACTGTATGTCTCAAAAAAGTTGATTATGTGATTCTTAACAATTTATCTGTATAAAATTACATCTTTAAATCTGCTATGTCACATAAGCTATATGATGTCTGCAGTGGGTCACCACCATTGCCACAGATTCCGCGAGGTCTGCGCAGCTGACACAATGTGAGAATTAGAAATTTATCTGATATTCATTCCCACTACTAATTTGCAATTTTTGCAACAAAGTTAATTATTTGGTATACGTTTTTTACAAAAAATTGATATTTTCTATCGACTAATAGTTAGATACTAGCAGGACAGTCAGTAAGGGGCACGGGATAGTCCCCCCAATATCTTGAAGTAGTTGGCTAAATTTCCGCTCGAGTTGGAAAATATTACGAGTCACATTTACGAACAAGCCGAACCGGCATCTATACATCGAACATACTGTAATAGAAAAGCGAGGCCTTGTTTTTAATTTTTTTTTGGCCATCGGTGATATGTTGGCTGTTGGTATAAATACAAAACTGCAGACTTTTTTTATTTCAGTCAGTTGGTTTTTCTCTTCTTGACCCCCTCCCCAACCACAAAGGTTCGCCCCAGGATACTAGTTCAAAACATTATATTATAAAACAATAATGATGAAAATTACTTATTGTTAACAAATTAACCACTTTTAGCCTTATAAGTGAAGGACTTGCAATAGGATCTGGTAGGATTTGGTTCTTTAATTTTTTACCTTTTCTCGTTTTTTTGGCACCATATTTTAAATCAAAAACACTCAAGCAAAAAAATTATTGGATAAGTTACTGTTTTTAAAAAATTATAAAAATTAAAATCTGTTAGCTAGTCGCAGTGCCACATTATTAGCACATTTTATTTGAAATTCCACTAGTATCTTAATATATGTGTATTATAAGGTTAGGTTTATTTATAATACATGTTATCAAAATTATAATTGTTTTTTTGCAAGTACTAATGAAGACACACGTGGATAAAGGGCATCAGTACTCATTTAAACGCTGCTGAACAAGGAACTTCAAACTCAATTATCCCAAAAAGTGTATTTTCGGTACATATTTCCTTTAGCAACTTATGTCTTCAAATAGGAGCATTATTTGCTGAAAATAAAACGTAAAGATCAATAATATGACGTTTTCCATGTATTTTTTGATTGCCATTCAGTCAGGCATCAATTTCAATCTCACAATAAACTTTTAGATTTCTTAGTTAATATTAATAAAATAAGATGACGCAATCAAACCACAAATACGTAATTTATTTTTTTTCTTTTTAGTCCATTTTAATAAAAGTTTGTCTTTAATTTTATTTTTTACTCTTTAGATTTTCTATGAAATTCAAATTAGTTTTTATTATTTTGTGCGCAGTTTCTTGTTCCAGATATGCATTTTCAGTAGAAAGAAAATATTTTATAAAAATCATAATTTGGGTCTTAAAAACAGTGAGATACCGATTTTTTGTCGAATCGGATCACATATAATACTCCTTATTCGTCATTTTGGATCCGCTATACTGATTTTTTTATATAAAATTGCATTATCACTGCACATATACACCAAATTTGACGTTGATAGATTACGTAATAGTAGTAAAGCCAAAAAACAGTTACAAATCGACCACCATTTAGAATTTCTAAATTTTGAGCAGAAATTTGTAATGCAGTCTTATCTAGCTAGCCATTTTTAGTCGAACCGGACCACAAATCAAATAACAATCTATGAAGCCGTCAATATAATATACCGGGTGTTTCACAACTTATCCACGAAATTTTAACCACATATGAACTGTTACGAAAGAAGTTGATTTCTAAAAAAAAATGTAATAAAAGTCCTACAGAAATTAAGTTATAATTCTGAGTGTCAATAACAAAATGAAAAATAAATATCTGTATTTTGCACTCATCGTTGCGATATCACAACACTGATTAATAATTTCTTGTAGCAAATGTTGTACCAATCCACTAAAGAAAACGAAATACCAGGAATTTTTTGTTTTTTCATATTGACAAGAACATGTAAATAATGTTTAATCTGTATCGTGAGTGATCTGAATGAACAACGGTCGATTTTTGTGAATTTAAAAAAAGTATTTTGCGAGTTTCTATTTTTCTATATTTATTAAAAATGGCACATGTGTACAGTAATGAGGAGTTAGTGGATATTGTTTTAGCGTATGGAGAAGCAGGGCAAAATTCGCAAGCGGCTTCTCGTTTGTATGCAAACCGATTTCCGAATAGGCACATACCACCTCCACAAACATTTACTTCAATTGTTTTACGTGTACGTGCTAGTGGAGATTTGCGCCCCAGACGTGGGGTGGATGGGGGTCCGGTTCGCCCACAACGCGTTTTAAACGCAGAAGAAGAAATTTTGTATATTGTGGAAGAAAATCCAGGAATAAGCACAAGGAGGTTAGCCCAACAGGTACCAGAAGTCTCACATGCGACAGCGTGGCGCATATTACATGAAGCCCAACTGTACCCTTATCACGTCCAGACAGTCCAGGCGTTGCTACCTACAGATTACCCCCTCAGAATAAGATTTTGTGAGTGGTTGTTGCAAAAAAATGCTCGAAATGCCCGTTTTACAGCTGATATTTTCGCCACCGATGAATCAATCTTTACTCGTAATGGTATAATCAATCTTCACAATACACACGTTTAGTCCTTTGAAAATCCTCACGCAATAGTCCAGACAAACTTCCAACATCGTTTTTCTTTAAACATGTGGGCAGGTATTGTCGATAAACGTCTAATTGGACCGTTCATATTGCCAGATCGGATAGATGGTCACCAGTATTTGGAATTTCTTCGGAATGATTTGCCGGTCCTTCTTGAAGATGTGCCATTGACGGTCCGAGCAAGGATGTGGTTTCTGCACGATGGGGCACCTCCGCATTTTCGTTTAGAAGTTCGTAATTTTTTGAATGAGGTACAGCAGATGGATCGGTAGGGGTGGACCAATTGCATGGTCTCCACGGTCTCCCGATCTAAATTCTCTGGACTTCTTTTTATGGGGATACTTGAAAAACGAGGTATACCGTACTCCAGTTCAGAATATTGAAGATCTGCGTGACCGAATCACAGTGGCTGCCGATAATTTGAGACTTCAAGCACAGCAGGAAGGAGGTGTATTTCAGTTAGTGCGCCGAAATTGGATTAGACGCGCCTAAGCTTGCATTGAAGCCAATGGAAACAATTTTGAACAGCTTTTATAAGTAAGTGAACTGGTAAACTGTATTATTTTATTATCTCGATTTCTGTACGACTTTTATTACATTTTTTTTTGAGAAATCAACTTCTTTCGTAACAGTGCATATGTGGTTAAAATTTCGTGGACAAGTTGTGAAACACCCTGTATAAAATTTTTAATATACGATAGTGTAAAATTGTACAGTTACGAAAACTATGTAAAGATGCCTAATTTCAGCTTAATCGAACATCAGAAAGTGCAAACATTCCAAATATAAACAGTATTTCCCATATATTTAGCTTTGGCGAATACGAATCAACAATCCCACGTGATGTGACACGCTAGTAGATGCATGCGCAAAAAAATACCGTTAAGTCTGTCTATCGTGGGTAACCACCAGAAACCGCGATACCCTTTGTTCTCATGGGTATTTTTCAGTTCTTACTTCTTGCTTCCATTAATACATGATTGGCTAGTAGTCATAGTTATTCAACCTTATAATAAAAGCTTTTTCCCTTTTTTTATTAATGGCAATTAGGAAAAATATAATTAAAAAATACCAGAATCTGCAAAATATGGACGATTTTGACTTTTGATGTTTACTTCACTTTAAAGTTTGCTGCAAACAAGCTAAAATAGTTTAGCTTTTTGGCTACAGCTAAATTTTAAACACTACTGCATTAATTGAAACTGAGAAGAAGACAATATTCGTTGATTCGTCCATTTGTTCATTCATCCGGATAGTGTGGAGGGTACAGTTCCTCTGTTCGATTCGTTGCCCGACGATACCGTCTTTTGAGCGAATAATCAAATAGGCCTTGATCTTGGTGAACCATTCGTCCGAAACTAATCTATTTTTTTTTGTGTATTTTTAAACGTTGAAAGGCATGAAATAAAAATGTATGAATAGTGTGGATGAAATATTCGTCAATTCGATTGATTCGCCCATTCGTTCATTCATATGAATGTAGGAATCGAATTAACGATCAACGAATCGAACCGACGAGCTAAACCGAATATTGAGTAGCGGGTTTAAGTATAAAGCCCGTTATTTATCATTCGATTCGATTCATTAATTCGAATCGCCCATTCATATGAATGAACGAATGAGTGAATCAACGAATAGACAAATATTTCATTCACATTATTCATTAATTTGTATTTAATTCATTCGCATAGATTTCATGTATTCCGATGTTTGACAATAATATACAAAAAACAAAACATTTCATTCGGACGAATGGTTTACTGAGGTCAAAGCCTACTTGATAACCCGCTCAAAAGAGGGAATCGTCGCGCAATGAAATGAACGAATGAACCGGACCCTCCACACTATGCGGATGAATGAACGAATGGACGAATAGTAAGTAGCGGGCTTTGTCTGGTGTCAAAAATGAGCTTTTATTTAATAAAAAAAAGCTTTGGGATTCTTGAACAGAAATGGTAAAAAAGTATGTTTACATTTTACAATTTAACACAATACTGGACTTTTTATTGTATTTAACTTTTTATTTCACAAAAACAGAAACTTTTTCGAAACAGAAAAAAACTAATAATATAATCTATACGTAAAAACACCATAGTTTTACTTCCGAAATATTGTTATTTGTAAACAAATAAAATCTTGAATCAAATACGCGTTTTAGACTGTTCTCCCACACTACGATAATGGCACGATTTGCCTTTAGTGATTATGACGGTAAATCCTGTCCACAAATATACATGCAATCAGATGAACTGCTTGCCCACTATCTGGTACGAGCAAACATATAGTTGCGACATGACTCGATATAATTACATGTTTTTTTTTCCCATATTACCTTAGGATGGTCGCCTACAAGACAATAGCCTTACGATTTGTCGTCAGCGATTTTTTATGTCAGTACATCGCTCCCGTAAAAACACCACAGAATAACGAATGTGCCACTATCGTAATGCGGGTGACCAGCGTTAATGTAGTAAAGTATATTCAGGTGTATAAGAAACTGACTATCTGCCTTCATGTAAGAGCGGTTTTAAAGGACAATAAAAGAGCATTGTGGACTTATTATAATTTACATAGGCAAAAAGACTATGGGCCATACTTATCGGGGTAATAGCGGTAACTTTTCAAAGTTAGATCAAGGAGATGAAGTAATACGGGGCAAAATTTTCGAGCTTTACGATAAACAAAATGTGCCCATGTTGGATAATTTACTACACAAACTGGAAAAAGATCTAGAATTAAATGTGTTCGAACTACTCTGTGGAAATATCTTAAGCGAATTGGTTTTAAATTAAAAAAAAAAAACGACAAAAACAAATTATAATGGAATCCAGGAGGCTTCAGAAATGGCGTCTGGATTTCTTGACCAGAATTAAAGAGTATCGAAATTAAAATAGGTCAATCATTTATTTGGATGAGACTTAAATAAATAAATAAATAAATAATGTCTTTATTTCATAGCAAACATTTTAAATAACACACTTGTAAAATGGCGGCGAGATCTAGCGTGCTACTCACATCTAACCGCCTCTTTAACAAAAAAAAAAAAAAAAAATATATATATATATATATATATATATATATATATATATATATATATAATATTATCAGAAGTACCTATAAATATAGAATTCCAACAACTAGGTAACAAATTAACCATAATCATTATAATAACCAACAATTGATATAATTATTAGTTTGAACAAATGCTTTAATGTGTTTCTTAAAAGTTTCGACGCTGGAGAAAGCAGTAATTCCTGATGGCAAAGAATTAAAGATTTTCGCGGAATTGTAGCCAAATGAACGGGTCAACCTACTGTGAATATTCGATCTAGGGATAAGCTTCTCAAACAGATATTCTGGTTGTTTAGTTTGAATAATTTTAAAAATCATTGTTGCTAAATGTAACAGAAATCTTTCCTGTAAGGTGAACCATCTGGATTTCACAAAGAGAGGAGTAACATGGTCAAATTTTCGATGTCCATACGCAAACTTGAGACAGGCATTCTGTAGTTTTTGTAAACTATATTTATCTTTTTCAAATAAAGTTGGCCAATATACTACGTCGCAATATCCCAAACCTGAAAGGATCAAGGCATCACACAATCCCAATTTCACATCGGAAGATAAATAATTCCGATGCAGATGCAGGGTATGGAGCTTGGCAAATCCCCTCTGTAAAAGACTGGAAACATGCGCCTCAAAGCGCAATTGAGGATCAAAAATTAGTCCGAGATTTTTACAAGTGGATGATGGTGGTAATTGTTGACCGTTGATTTTCATAACAAAGTTATCACGCAAAGACAATAAATCACGGTTTTTACCAAACAAAAGAAACTGAGATTTAGAACCATTCAGAATCAACCCATGATGTTTAGAAATTTCATATATTATTTCTAGATCCCCATTTATATGTTCTTCTGCAAGCTTGGAGTTACATGCAAAAAATGAATAGTATATTTGCATATCATCTGCATATTGATGGGAACTACAGTTTTTCATAAAGCAAGAAAAGTCAGAAGTATAAGCAGAAAATAACAATGGGCCCAAGATGCTTCCCTGGGGCACGCCTCTAGATAATGGTAAGAGTTCCGATAACGAATCGCCAATCACCACTCTCTGTTTCCGACCAGTTAAATAACTTTCGATAAAGAGAAGAGAAGAAGCATCCAGGCCAAAGTATCCTAATTTAGCACACATGATCCTATGGTCCAAGGTGTCAAATGCCTTACTGTAATCCAAAAGTACAAGAGAGGTATTTTTTCCCTGATCACAAGCATAAAAAATATCATCAGTAACTTTTAAAAGAGCAGTAGTAGTACTGTGTAAGGGACGAAATCCTGATTGAGTGGAAGGAATTATTTTATTACTAGCGAGAAACTTACTGAGTTGTTCATGAATTACCCTCTAAAGTATTTTCGACACAGCAGGTATGCTTATAGGCCGAAACTGACTGACATGCCCCGGATTAGCAACTTTAGGGATAGGCAAAACATTTGCACACTTCCAGGACGAGGGATACTTAGAGCTGAGAAGAGAAAAATTAATAATATGGACAACCTGATCCGTTAGGTGAGGGATAACAAAAGACAGCATTTTAAGGTCAATGTTGTCACTGCCCCTGGCATTAGTTTTAATGCTACGTAAAATTTTTTCAACCTGATCATTACTAACCTGTGTAAAATTTAGTTTGTTTTGAATACTAGGATGAGTTTTATTAATATAATGGGCTGAGATAAATTCATTGTTGCTTAAATCGGGAATGGGGATGCTATTGATGAAATAAGTATTAAAAGAACTAGCAGTACCTATATCCCAGGAGCTGTTCTAAGAGTGGTATTTATATTTAAATATTTAATTGTACGCCAAAAAGCTTTAGGATCCGATTGAAATTTATATTGTAAATAAGCGCGTTTCTCATTTCTTACAGCGGTTGTAACAAAATTCCTTAAAGATTTATATTCTTCCCATAAAGTACCGGTCTTTTGTTTTTTATACTTCGCACGTGCTCTATTACGCAGTTTTATAAGAAGCTTTAAGTTATCCGTCAGCCAAGGGCAGGAGCCTTTGATATGCGCGCAGTTTTAAGGGGTGCATGGACATCAAAAACCCGACGGACGTTGTCATTAAAAATCTCAACCTTTACATCAATATTGTCACACTGGTAAAAACCATGCCAATCTAACTGCAATAAATCCGCAACAAAAAAATCGTTATTAAAATTTGAATAATCCCGATAAGTTCGAAATGAGATTGGAGGTTTTGTTTTTTGAATTTTTAATTTACATTGAACTAAGTGATGATCTGAAATATCATCCATAGGAGTAGTATAAATATCATAGAGAATATTTTCACGCGATGTCACTAGTATGTCAAGTAACGACGAAGTGTTATCCGTAACACGCGTTGGCGCGTCGATTAATTGATATAGCCCATACTTAGAAAAAAAGTTATTTAAGTACAATGAACTAGTGTTATTGGTTTTTGAGAGGTCTACATTAAATCGCCCCCAAATATGACAGAATCATACTTGGGTAAAAAAGAAACTAAGACATTTTCTAATTCATCAATACAACTCCTCAAATTTGCATTGGGAGGCCTATAAATCGTCCCAAAACACAGTTCCTTACCCTTCATTTTAAATGATATCCATAATTGTTCAAGGGAACCCGAGGAAGGAGGGGTGGAAACAACTTTAAACTTAAAACCATTACCAATATAAAAAGCAACTCCCCCACCACGTCCTCCACGGTCCCTTCTTACTAAGTTATAACCAGTTATATGCAAGGCTTCATCAGAAATTTTATCATGAAGCCAGGTCTCAGAGAGTCCTAGAATGTCCACTTGCTCCGCATCTACAAAATCTGCAAAGATGTCAAACCTGGAACACAAAGATCTAACATTCAAATGCGCAAAACTAAAAAAATCGATTCTTTCCATGATATATGACAGTATTTAATATCTGTTCACAGAACTCCATTCTAAGAAGCACTTAGGAGGTAAATAAAATTAAATATTATTTAAAGCAATAACGCTCTATGAAAATATATAAACAATAAATAATTTTAAATTTTAGTAAGTCTGGCAACACCTATAAAAGTAACTACTAAATTATAATGCTGTTAACACCACATAACAAAAGAATACCTAAGTAAATATCTGTATATTTATCACAAAAGCCACAAAGAAAAAAAAAGCTGTATGTTCCTACAAAATATATTTAGTACAGCATTATCAGATTAAAAAAAGGAATAAAAAATGTCGTACATATATCAACTTACTGAGCAAAGATAAGATAAGGACTGGGCATATATTTTTATTTATTTGGAATAGCAGTAAAAACTGGGCATCAGTAGTTTATTGTTAAATAGTATTTAATTTTAACAAGGAAAAAAGTATAGCTATTGTTACAATAAATACGCAAATATATATGTATGAACATGTGAATTGAAACACAATAGAATCAATCAGCAGTTTCAAATAGATGTCCCATTAAATGCTTCGCAATAAAATAACAGTAATTATATATTATTTTTGCTAGAAACTAACACCTTCTTGTTTTTAGTTGGATCCCAATAATAAATTTTTCCTCCCGCAGACCAAGCACTAGTTTTGCTGTATTTTTGCTTAACAGCACTTAATAATTCGTATCTGCGACTAGTAAGATCTTCATACAGGGAAATACCTGTGTTCTTAAGCTTTTTTCTAGACGCCAAGACCTCGCTTTTTTTGATGTTTGACAAAAACCTTACGAGAAGAGTACTACGCCCATCGTCACTACTCACTTTATTTCGAACATTTATCACAAAATCCAAGTCCTGAACAGAACACTTGATTTTTAAAGTTTTCGTGATAAAGTTCACAACATTGCTAGGAAGGTTATATTCTTCCTGAATACTCATGCCACATATAAGCACACTATTGCGCTTACTGTTTTGTTCTAAATCATCAACTTGGTTTTGTAGGCTATCAATAGATTCACTGTTCTTGGTTACCAAAGAATCGAGTTTCTTAAACGACTCGCACAAAGATATTAGTTTGCTGTCCAGCTTGCTCAGCTTATCGTCCATCTTCGCTTCTATCTGAGCAGCAAAATTGGTACAAACTTTATTGATCAGTTTCTCAATTTCATCCGAATCAGATATGCTGCCACTTCTCGTCATTTTGACTACCACTGGAATGTGCACTAATTTGATTTTAAGGTTTTGATCGTCAATTAGCCAAAAACACCCGCTTTTCAATTATTATAAATGACGACTGGGTGCGCACAGACACTTACTACACTATACCAGCGAAAAAAATAATTATATCTAAAAAGGTACCACTTATTTCGAAGAAAAAGTATTGGAGCTCCGTGACCGACGTGCTTACTCAGACATCATGTGGATACTTGTATGACACTCACGCTACTACTTCAAATAACTAGGTTGATTCCAGGGATAAATGCAAAACGACATACAGCTCTATCAAACCGAGGCAAGAGAATTACTATTTTGCATACAGGATCTAAATATGGCTGAGATCCAAATTCTTTGTCATCAAAAAATATTAAAGATTTTTGTGTTGATTATCATGAGGATACAACGTCAGACTTATTCGAACATTGGTTCAAACGTAAGGATTTGGGGTGGTATTGGTTCCCAATATCCCCCCAAATAGCGTTATTGCAAAAGACAACGCAAGTTACAAAATTAGCGAGTTAAATTTCCCTGCTGGAAAGACACAAAATCAAAATTTAAGACTATAATGTGTGATAATGACATTTATTTTCACGAAGACTATACAAAAATGCAATTAATTGAAGTATCTAAAGTGTTTTAATATAAGAAAAGAGTATTCATGCGACAGCTATGAAGAAAGTCTAGGACATTCGGACTTCATTGTAATAATATTTCACCTACTTTAAATGCCAGTGTATTGAATCTTATCGAAAGTGAGGTATAAAATTGCTTGTAAGTACTTGGGCAAATTGTGTTTCACACGTACAAAAAGTATAACAGCCTTATAAACATATTACTAATAAAATAGAACAGTTAATTATTAATGTAGATAAGTAGAATAGTGACAGTGATAGTGATTTCAATAGCGATTAGTGAGTAAACTGTAATAAATAAAACTATGTATGTACTAGTAATACAATATTTTGGTTTCATTTCAAACACAAGACAATTATCCGATCGGATCCGGACCTGTTTCAACAACCTCCCAAATTTATGGTACTTAATTCCAAATTATATATTATACTAAAAGTCAGGTGGTCATTTTCTGATATATCTGAATGTACTATCTCTATCCTAGGCATAATTTAGTTTCCTAACAAGTGCGGAAAGTGCCAATTTTCCACATGCGATTACAGTTAACCGAATCACGCGAAGTTAATTCAAGGAGTAATGTAATTATTTTAAACAGGCAATTTTTATTTTATTTTAATCAAAAAACCGAAAAAAATGTATTACTATTTCTTATTTAGTTTACAATCTTTATAGTATTGGACTAAATAGCAAATATCTAAATCTAATTTTTTTTGCTGATTCCAGAATAAATTCTGATATACCATTATTCAAGAAATCCATTAAAAACTTAGTTTGTATAAAAACAAGTTAAAATTTTTCTCATTTTACAAGTATGTTTCTTCTATAATTTTGAAATATTTTTAAAATTTCCAAACGAGACTTGTAATATTGAGTAATATCATATTGAAATAAGTTCATTTGGAAAAACTAAAATGTTTAATTTTCCATATTAAAACTCGTAGAAATAGTATGTTGTGCACAAGTGTTGAAACACACACCTTTTATACCAGTGTGGAAGTATGAAATATGCTTTTCGCACATGTTTCACACTGTATTGTTTCTACGACTGCTTAGAAAACCTTACTGGTTTGAAAGTATTAAAAACTTACCCTTTTAACACTTGTTATATATACTCCAGTCGTTGGGGACGCGGCAAATACTAAAGTGCACTATTTTTTTTGCAAATGGTACTTCTTGAGGGGCTGTTTAAGAATGTGCAGAGTGCTGCCACGTAGACCGCCTGGTTTAAAAAAAAAATGGCAAAAAAGCGGTTTTTGTCCAAATCGTCCAAAATTTTACAGACTGAACAAAATTGTTTTACTAAAAAATATAAGGCAGATCATTATCTATAAAAAAGGTTTTACTGATCTTTTTTCGGAAATGTAATAGTTTTTGAGATAAAATAATTTAAAGTCAATTTTGCAATAACTCGAGTAAAAATTATTTTTTTATTAAGAATAGTGAATATAAAGTTTGTAAACAATTTCACATATCCGCCTACGTTTAATTTTTGAGTTGTTAGATATCAATTCCAATCTATGTTGGCTAATAAAAAAATGTAACGAATTAATCAGGTCAGCTAATAAAATAAGCATTTCTCGTTTATATTAATATTAACACTCTGTTAATCAAAATAACCGAAACATCGATTATACAGGGAACCCCAAACTCATTGGGTTATTAGAAGTATCTGCCAATATAAGCCAATAAATAGATTACTTTAAAAACTTGGCTCTGGCAATAGATGATCATAAACTCTTTTAAAAATACTTTAAATTGTGCGACGTAGCACACAATTTTTCCTATCCCAGTAATAATTATCTATTTCCCCACATCAATTTCTAGTTTGACAGGAAGTGTCAGGAGATAGATAACTAAAAATCAAGATAGAAAATGCAATCCATTTCGTTACAAGTTAGTCGTTTGGGAGTTACGGACCTTCAGAGAGTTAAAAATGTCAATTTTCAAGCTTCATTTTATCGAAAACAGATGAGTTTAGGTATAGGAAACATCATACAAAAAGTGTTTAAAATGTTCAGGAGGATACAAAAATGAAATAATATTCATGACATTCCATTTAGAAAACAGATTTTGCCACCTGTTTAAGCAGGAACACCGCACAAATGAAATTAATTTTAATTTTCATCTATGGCCAGAGCCCAATTTTCAAAGTAATTTATTCATTGGTTTTAGATACTTCTAATAGGCCAATGAGTTTGGGGCACTCTGTATATTCCACCACTAAATATAAGGCAATTTTCAGCCAAGTAACAATTTTGCCTACTACAGTAATAATTCTTTTAGGTTGCTACTTTCGTAGAAGCTGGTAAACAACTGGGCTACAAGAACAGAGACATCAACGGTCAGCACCAAAGCGGGTTTATGATGGCTCAAGGAACGGTCCGAGGTGGAACCAGATGTTCTACTGGAAAAGCATTCCTAAGGCCAGTACGGTTACGAACCAATCTAAATGTAGCTATGAAGGCTCACGTCACAAAAATTCTTATAGACCCCGCAACAAAGGTAGCCTTAGGAGTGGAGTTCATGAGAGATGGAAAATTACATAGGATAAGAACTACACGAGAAGTAATTTTGTCGGCCGGTGCTGTGAATTCACCTCAACTTTTGATGTTAAGTGGAATAGGACCCACAAGTGAGCTAGTGAAGCACAAGGTTCCCGTTATCCAAGACCTGCAAGTAGGACATAATCTTCAGGACCATATTGCGCTGGGAGGACTTGTTTTCACTATAAATAAGCCAGATTCCATTACCTTAGAGAGGGTAACAACAGCAACGTCATTGATGCAATATGCCCTATGGGGAAAAGGTCCATTGACAATTATGGGAGGTGTCGAAGGGTTAGCTTTTGTCAATACAAAATATGTGAACGCCTCTGATGACTTCCCCGATATCGAATTTCATTTTGTCAGCGGTTCCACTCACTCTGATAAGGGTGAACAAATAAAAAAAATACATGGTCTTACTGATGCTTTTTATGACTCAGTTTTTAAGCCAATTGAAGGCATAGATGCCTGGAGCGTTGTGCCCATGCTGCTAAGGCCTAGAAGTAAAGGAAATATAAAATTAAGGAGTAGAAATCCATTTGATCCACCTCTAATATACCCTAATTATTTTTTCGACGATTTTGATATGAAAACTTTAATTGAAGGAGCAAAGATAGGCGTCGCATTAAGTAAAACACCGGCATTCCAAAGTTACGACAGCAAGTTCGTCGAATTTCCTCAGTGCGCTAATTTCCAAAAATTTTCTGACAAGTACTTCGAATGTATGATTAGATTGTATTCTGCAACGATTTACCATCCTGTGGGAACGGCAAAAATGGGACCCTACTGGGATAAAGAGGCTGTGGTAGACCCTCAGTTGCGAGTATATGGGATAAAAGGGCTAAGGGTAATAGATGCAAGTATTATGCCAAATCTGGTAAGCGGGAATACGAATGCTCCTGTGATAATGATTGCAGAAAAGGGGGCGGATTTAGTGAAAGAGTTTTGGTTGAAAACTATGAAGTCTAGTCCCATACTATTAAGATAGAAAATAATTAATTTAGTTATTTATGTACAACATTTATAGTGATAAATTATTTTAATATGAACTAATTAGAAAAGGAATATCTGAATAAATCTCTGTGAGATTTATATTCTTTTTTTTAGTGTGGATATTTTTCATACTTTTAAAATTTGTATTTTAATATTTTTATATTTCATAGGCACACACCCTTCAAACGAATATTAGAAGCAATTACATTCAATAAATAGAAAATAAAGTAGACTAATAATTCAAATAAAAACATTTTTTTTATCAGTTCAATCAAATTTAATTAATTTTAGATAGATTAAATCAAATTTAATTAATTTTGGAAGATCTGACAAGTTGAAACTGTATATTATATGTCAATCACAAAATCTTTTTAATTTCTAAATCAATATTAAAAAAAAAAAACGTTTTAACTTGCTTTAATAAAAAGTTTAAAACCGTCGATCTGACAATGAAACTGTCAATCACAAAATCTTTTTAATTTCTAAATCAATATTAAAAAAAATAACTTGCTTTAATAAAAAGTTACAGCTGTTTAATCATTCGTACTGAAAATTGTAAGGTCACTCTTAGAGATTTCATTTATTAGCAACATTTTGGGCTTTGTGCCAATTAAAATCAATGTAGGTAATGCACAATGTTTGTATCAACAACAATAAAAGCAATTCGCTAGCCATGAAATTCCTTTTTCTCCTATTTTAACATGAACAGCCTATGAACGACATAGTCTCCATTATTTTAATTTTGGTCAGAGTGGCCTGTGGAATTGCTTTTTTTATACATGACGATGAAAAAATGGACACGATTTGTGTTTATGCTAAATGAAACCGAAATGCGGTGAACGATATGTAAGAACTCTAATCAGACCAACAGCAGG
This sequence comes from Kuschelorhynchus macadamiae, assembly GCA_030620095.1. Lineage (NCBI taxonomy): Eukaryota > Metazoa > Arthropoda > Insecta > Coleoptera > Curculionidae > Kuschelorhynchus > Kuschelorhynchus macadamiae. Next base: position 3,485,065 of record JAUTXW010001744.1, read on the forward strand.
GGCGTGTGGTGAAATTTTAAGAAGGGGAAGCAATTTTTAGAAACTTACCTATTTGTAATGTAATTCGATTCTTCGATCATTTTTTTACAAATTCGTCAATGACATCATCATAAAAACGTCGATGCTCCGACATATTTTGGAGAAGGTAATTTTCAATGGACAACAGCGATGTATGCGAAAGTCTCTCCTGCCCCGTTGAATTTCTCACGAAATTTTTATAGGTTTAAGTGTTGAAAAATTGCGTTCTACTGATGAACTTGTGGCAGGTATTGTCAATACTAATTCACACAATTTCGACACTTCGGTGTAGGCATCTTTCAGCTCCTTGTCTTTTAAAAATTGTATTAGTTCCTTAGCGTTATTTTTTGCGCTAATGTCATCAGTTTCGTAAATCACTTTTCGTTCAGATCGCAGTAACACTCGGTCAAAGAACTGGTCATAATGAAGAAGAAGAGATTTAGACGCATCTTCTGGAAAGGTTTTTCCTTTAAATGCTTCAAAATTGCGAGCTCGAGGAATTTAAAATCATTTAAACCGTTAAATCTATAGTTTATTTGTTGCTGAATTTGATCGATTATTTCATAAAAGAGGCGTCTGTCTGATGTTTGAACATCTCCGACCTTGTCTGTTCGAAGACGCTTGGCTTGTGGCTCTACATTTAACGTCATCGTTTTCTCCCAAAATAGGTCAGTCATCTCTTTTTTGGCTTAACATGGACTTAAAATCATCCACTTTTTTTAGGCAAAAAGTCCGAGAGTGGAAATATTTCTGAAAATATGTTCAACAAATAATTAAAATTAAAATCTCGTTTCAAACAGTCCAAAAACCCCCTCGAACTATTTATTGCTTCTGTCCCACGTTTCGTTATTTTCTATTATATTCTCAAATAGTTCAATCAGTGATTCACGATTTTCAGATACTGTTAACACAAGTCTTCCATTATAGTTCCACCTAGTAGGAGCTACTTTGGACAATCGTTTGTGGACAATGGAGTCCAAAGCTTGGGTACGTTTTATTGACTTGGAAAAAAAAGCAGCCATGCTACTTAAAGTAACGAAAAATACTTTACACTCTTTAATGTGATTGATGGACTGGGATAAAACTAAATTTAATTTATGAGTAAAACAATGGACAAACAGAGCACTTGGGAAAGTTTCTCGAACTTTAACTTGCAGACCCCCTAATTGTCCTGCCATCACTGCAGCTCCATCATAGCTTTGAGCAACTAATTTTTTCTCTCCGTTAATTTATTCAGTAGCGTTATAAACTACGGTATATAATGCATCTGCTGTATGATTTTTGGACACATTCTTAAAACCTAAAGATCGCTTTTGAATACTTCCGTCTGTTTTAACATAGCGTATTACTATAGATAATTGGCTAAAATTAGTGATACCAGTTGTTTCATCCAGAACAATAGCAATGAACCGCGCCTCGCCAATCTCCTGCTTAATTCTTTTTAGAATAATGGTTGCAACAGCGGAAAGTAAATCATTCTGGATTCGAATCGAGGTTCCGCGAAAAACGCGAGACTGCTCTAAATGATTTTTTAAGTAATCATCATATTTAGCCATTAAACTAAGTAAATCTTGAAAATTTCCTCCATTTGAAGAAACCCTTGTTTCGTCATGACCTCTAAATCTCAATTCGTGCTGTCCGAGAAAACAAACAACATCGATAAGTCATCTTAATATTTGCCTATTTTTATCGGCTTGTTCATTGTGTTGGCGGTGACTAATTTCCAACTGTTTATTAAGGGTGTGTTCAATTCTGGTTTTGCCGAAGACTTTTTCTTTTATGACGGCCTGCAAATGCGCTTTGGACATAATGTGTCTTTTTACAGCTTTATGGAAATTGTTTAAATCGGGAAAACCAGTTTTATTCCAGAGACCTTTTTCATTTTCAAAAAGTAAACATGGCCAACAAAATAAACTACTTATATTTTCACACCCTAAATTTTTCATAGGCGGTTTTACCCTTCCTTTGGAAATTACTTAAAGCTTATCAGCGAAGTTTAATGTTGAAAATCCCTTTATTATTAAGACACACACCACACATTCACACACACTCTTCTTACTAAATTCTCCAACATTTTCAACGTTATTACCGACAGCCGAAGTTGACGGTATTTGCATATCCACGTCCGTATTATTGTCTTCCATATCGCACCATGCACGACGCGACGTACGAATCACACAACACATGGATAGTAGTTCAAACAAAGAACCTACTCCAACGATAGCTTCCGCCCCCACTTAAAGCACGCGACTGAAATGCAAAAATTGCAAACAGCCGGTGGAAAGTTCAACAACCTCTGGCTCGATTCACAAGAAATCAAGCATACAGGACTTGGCTGCAGCGAAGCTAGCGGCCCGCATAGGTTCTATTCGATTTCTATTGGCCGCATTTATTATGGGCTTGATAATTAAGATAATATTTTAGCATTTTTAATATAAACTAAATTAATGGTTTCCTATTTCAAAAATTATATTTTAGAAGATGTTTTGTATTTTTTTTTTGCTTCCCTTGCTCCCATGGACTGCACGCCCCTGACTAACAGGTACTGAATAGAACATATTTTATTTATTTTAGAAAACATGAGGATGCACGGGATTCTTGGTAAATCTATTTTGTAAAGGATTATGTTGCGGGTCCCCAACAGAATCAATAAAATGTATTGGGATAAAGGCAGCTTGGAGAAGACGTTTCACTAAGGGACATTCAACTAAACACACAGATTGGAGTGAGAAAGGACTCTGCTAAAAAAATTTGAGAAAATATAAACAACGGCCATACAAAATGCGAAAAAATCATATGTTACAGCCAGAGGACTACAATTCACGGGTACGAGCTGGTTGTTAAGGAAACACCGCGAAAATAACAATATTATGAAGATCAAGGAGCCCATTTACAAATAATGACATGTTCAATCGCAACTTTCATTATTATTGAAGCAATAAAAATCAAAACAGGCTAAGAATAACACATTTTCAAGAATGATTTGTGTGGCTTGGTGTTCTCGGAAATCAAATGGTTGTGCCCTTTTTTTGATGCAATGTTAACGGGTGAAAGAAACCTGGAATTCATGAAAAATAATTTACAGGTTTTATTAATAAGCAGCAAATAATTAAAATTAAAATCCAAGATGTTGAAAATACATCACAGTTGTGGTTGTAACGGGCCAATTCAGTGGCCACCAGGGTCTCCAGATATTACACCGCTTGATTATTCTATTTGGGCATTTATTAATAACGTGTGCTATCGACCTTTAAAAAAATATCCATATAAAATGCTGAGTTCTTTGATTGTAAACAATATGGAACATTTGCTTTTAAGGTTGATCATTTGTAATAGTTAAAAATTAAATGATAGAATTTTTAGCAGCTTTTAAGTTAAGGAACGAAAATTACGGCCTTTGATAGAGATGTGAAAATTAAAAGATTTTGTAATTTATAGTTTTGTTGTCAGACTGATGGTTTTAAAGTTATCATTAATAATATAAAAGAGTGATTTTCCGAACTTTCCAAATTATATTTTTAATAAACTCGAAAATCTGCTTCATGTTGGCAATTTAACCTACCTTCTAACTCTTACGGTTTTCGAAGTTCCAATAGTAGCCCGCCTAGGATAGACATATTTGATAACAGACACCTGAGAAATTTGAGTGAAACGCTGCCATAAGAAGGCAATGTATTCCCATTGAATGTTAAGAGGAGACTCTCTAACATAGCAGTGTCTTTAAAATTTATCAAATCAAATATATTTTCAATCTGCAAGAAGATACTCATTTAAGGGGCATATAATATACAGGTTGTCCCTTAGACTAATAACAGGTGTGCCATTTAAAAAAATACAACTTTATGGTGATATCTTAAAAAAATTGATAGTATCTTGTTTTTTTGAATTATTAGAAAAAAACATGTTAAGCAACTTGGTTCGTATGGCTAAAACTAAAAGAGATATAGCAGGTTAAAATGTTATCAAGATAGGGTGTCTAGATTTCATGAGTTTTATGGGGTTTCTCGCTTATGAGTGGAGATAGAAAGATGCGGTTTGCGCATTTTTTGCTGAAGCGAAAGATACCATAATTACATTTGTCATAGCCCTCTTAGTTTCTGAGCTACAGGGTAATTTTGAAAAGAAGCAGCAGTGTTTGATGTCAAACTTTTTGGATATCAAAAATACATTTCGTCGAAAAACTTAAGGCAATCCAGTTGGATCCCGAAGATATTTTGGTTAGTTTTGCTGTAGAATCACTATACACAAATGTTCCTGTCAACGACTCAATTTCTATTATATCAGACATATTGGACCATAATAATAAGAACTTAATAGACCCAGTGGAAGCTTTCCGGCTACTATCCGGCGTTTCGCCTTCAGTTGCACGAGGTATCTTTAGGGATTTTTACTCCGACGGCCAAACAATGAGAAAATTAACAAAAGGTTCCAATTTAATTTAAACCACAATGTATATAGACAAACAGTTTCCAAATGACACCCTATATCATCCACTTAAAACTTTCTATCTATAGCAAACACGCTGATGTATGACCGACTTTTATGTGCACTCGTTATTACTCTGCACTGAATATACCCTGAAGCAATAATAGTTGTCAAAAGTCAGGCAACTAAGAAACTAGCTAACCACTCATTTAGTGCAACATTTTACAAACACATCTGCCAAGTTTATAGTCCAGGCGGTAAATGGAGAAAATTAAATAGTAGGAATCATTTTTTCTTCAATACTTAAATTTGGGAGACACGAAAAACATATCAAAAATTCTACCATACGAAGAACTCCTTAAATATGTAAATTAGGTACAAGAAGTTTGTTTTTAGTGCGATAACTAGTTTTCTCTTTGTCTATATAAAATAAAAGCTTATACAATTCTCTATAAATAAATTGTACTTAAAAAAAAACTAGAAAACACCTTCAGAAACGCATTAAAAAATACGAAATAATGCAATTTACTTAAAATATTTCCTTACGAAATACTACCCTTTACCAGGGACGCACCGAAGAGAAAATATTGGGGGGAAGGGGAGAAATAAATGAGAAAACTCATCTTACAAATAGAAAAGAAAAGAGCCGCACTTTTGTGTTGCTAGTCATATTTTGATTTCTAAGTCTGGACCCTTTTAACAAATTATTTTAATTTAGTTTTTAAGATTTTGCCAGCAGAATAAAATATTGAGGGTAGGACGCTCCCTCCCCTATGTCCGCTGCCTCTGACAGTTCAATGACTATGCCGAAAAACGTGGGTGGTTTTGGTGAAATTAATTAAAAGTGCATGCTTTTCAAAGAAACGTAACCAATAAGCGACCCACGCTTTTTGGCATAATTATTTAATTGTCAGGGGTAGAATGCATATATCATATATATCATAATAAAATATTCCAGGTAAATTACATAGTCTTTAGTGCGTTACTGACAAAAGCTTGTTTTCCATTTTTTTTAACTATAATTTGTTTTTACTTTTTAGTCTTAAAACATCTTTAAATGCGACAAAATAAATCAAATTACTTTTGATGAGGGGTTTACTAGAAGGTATCATGGTACCAGCGCAGCGGTACGATCTAGATGATCAGATCAGCTCGATAGTACCAAATTATTGTATAGTTATCCGAATTATATACACTTGCCAAATTTCAAATCGACAATTAGAAGTAGGTTTAAATTGACTTCCTAGATTTGTTTATAGTTACTTGCATACAAGTAAAGCTAATAAAAGCCTGTTAGAAGGATTCTATATACTTTTTACGTACCCAGTTCACCGAAGTGCGTCAAATACATTTACTCCTGCAATGGGCCCTCACACAGTCACTGGATTCGTAAATATATGTTTCGGCCTTTTCGGGAGTCATTAGTTTTTTAAAAAAGTATCCATTTTTTTAAAGTAAATTATTTAATTGCAAAAGTTTTTTTATTCTTGCAATGCTTTTGATTTTATTCTTGCAGTGTTTTTGAAAAAAAGCAGCCGAAGCAAGTTAACTGCAATCAAAAGCTAACCGGCCACGCCCATTGTTACATCTTCAGATATATCTGTATTATTGCTGTTATAATACAGATATATCTTCAGATGAAATGGAGAGGATGAGTTTTACAAAACCTATTTTAATACGAACTATTTCGTAACTGTTTGTATATGAATCAGTATTACGCCTGGAACGTTAAGATATCACTTACAGTAATTACTAGGTAACACTCTAGGACGTGAACGATCAACATCCTCTATTATTCTATCGGTCGAAATGAATATTCCAATTCCAGACCGGACGCACCGATTAGACGAAAACCGCCCGCCCCCCGTCGTTGTCAGGATGCCAGGAATGAGTTCCCATGAAAAGTCACCGCCAGAAGAAAGGAAGCTTAAGCCAGTAAAGTGAAATTTTAAACGAATTTTATTTATTTAAGTTAGTTAAATAAATTCTGAAGTATAATATATCATGTCATTTTGTACTAAATAATAATAAAACTAAAAAAAAATATCTTTATAACTTCTTCTAATAAAAAAAAAATTTTTCAAATCCAAGCATCTAAAACGTTTCCTGTGATATTATATTTTTAGAACCCAAAAAAACCTTGGAAGAAATGACCTATCAATTTAAAAAGCGACGGAGTTGGTCTTTTTAAAATGATTTTCATATTATTGTAATAAATGTATTCCTTGTTAGAGATACACACTTTCTATTAAAAAAATGTTATGAATTCTAGCCAAATCAGTGGCGTATATAGAATTTGCTTGGCGAGGGGGTAAAAGAGAAATATATACGAAATTATTAACCCCTGGACGACTAAGAAAAAGATCTTTGATCTATACTAATTTCTATTTAGAGTTTAATTAAAAGATGCTATGGGTGGAGTTGTTTTAACCCCCACCCCTCTTAAATACGCCACTGAGCCAAATTATTTAAAACTCGCCAACATGGTTTCTAAACGTATACCTTGGGAAACGTCTTGATTTATTGCTTTTTCGGTGAAACTAATTTCTCTGTCCTTTCCACTAACTCCTCTTTTTGCTATTTACTTCTTTTCAGTTTCATAGTTTTTTTTTTTATAATTTTCTAAAATCAGAAAAAAGAAATGAAATGCCTTGTATTTGATTTAAATTTTTGCTCAATTTCTCACTATATATACATCTACATACAAATATCCATAAGAATTGAAATAAATTGAATTTATTTGCATTAATTAATTTTATTTCCACATAAAATTAAATTATTTATTTGTACCTAAATGGAACCATGAACAAATTTTTTACATTAAACACTTTTCAGTTCAGCACCTAGCTTTTATTTAACTAGATTCTATTTTTAATTCGTTTTTTTGCAAAATGGGGCTCATAATATGTAAGTGACAAGTACAATTTTTTAAATTTATTAATGTTTGTCATAACTAGGGAAATATCCAAACTAAATTCTGTTTACTTTTTATCGTTATTTTTTAGATATAGAAGTTTTAAATAAAAGATAAATCCTTAAACCTGCCTATTAACGTTGATAAAATTATTTTGAGAAATCATGTCACGTGTAAAATTTTCGCGAAATACAAAACTAAAACTACGACGCTATCAATACTAAAAATAACGAGTTTTCACAAAAAAGTCGAAAAATATATGGTTAAGAGACAGGAAAGTAACTTGAATTTAGTGGTCAAATAATTTCAAGAATCTTTTATCTTTTATCTATATTCCGAGATCCAGAAAGTTTAAATAGACCTAATATAATGAATTTTACTATGCTAAAAAGTACAATGGGCGATTATCCAAATTAATAATCGATTATCGATTATTCCAAATAATCGATTTTCTCCTTTATATGATATTTTAATTTATCGATTTTTTAAATCGTTTTTAATCAATTTTTCTCCAATTTTATTAATAATAATCGATTGTTATCAATAGAATTTTCATAATAATAAAATAATTTAATAGAATATTTTCGTAATCGATAATTTTTTTAAGAAATTGATTTCAATCATTCAAATATTTTGTATATCGACTACTTAATTTGTTTAACAAAAATGCTTTTTTTTCGTAAAATCGAAATTTCTATCATTTAAATAGTCAATACTTAATTAATATCTTAGTTGATATTACGATTAATCGAAGTTTTTATTAAATCCTTAAGAAAATAAAATAAAGATCCTAACTAAAGTACATCCCCCATAAACCTGCCAAAAGATTATCTATGCGGCTATATTACCACGTGAAGTCATCAAAACCAAGAAGATCATCGCAAGGAATTGTTCAGTTCAACTGATAAAATAAGCATTTGTCAGTTCTAGTAATATTGTGAATTTGTTAATCAAAATGCCGATTGATCGAAAAATCGATTAATTGATATATCTATTAATCGAAAAAAGTCATCAATTGAGCATGTTGCGAACCTAAATATTTAGAACCTATTAACCAAAATAACGACTACACGATTTATCTAAAAATCGATTGATCAAAAAACCAAATAAAAGAACAATCTATTAATCGAAAAATTGATAACTAAACAATCAATTAATAGAATAATCGATTATGTTGCCCTCCTCTACTCATTAATGATCCATCATGTTGGGTAACAATTTTTGCGCAATTTTTGGTTGTCCAAATGATCATCGCATACACGCTGGCAAAAGCGTTGCGCAATAGACCTGTTATGCAAATAACATCGAGAAATTTTGATTTTACACAACTTTGTCAATCGTAGTTATTCACTGCCAATCATAAATTATGTTGCACAACTGTCAATAATGCGGAACATGATCGTTTGTGAATGACCTCCTTAAAGTCCGCTACTCCCTATTCGTTGATTCGTCCATTCGTTGATTCGCCCATTCGTTCATTCGTCCGCAGAGGGTGGAGGGTCCGTTTAGCCTTTCGATTCGTTGCGCGGCGATACCGTCTTTTGGCGGATAATCAAGCATTTTTTGACCTCGGCGAATCATTCGTCAGAATCTATGCTTTTGTTTTTTGTGTATTTTCAAACATTGAAAAGGCATGAAACCCATGCCAACGAATTAAATCAAAATTGATAAATAGGATGAAATATTTGTCAATTTGTTAATTTGTTATTCACATCAACTGACGAATCGAATGTATGCGGACGAATGAACGAATAGTGAGTATCAGGCTTAAGGCTGAAAAACTCTGGTGAGCTTAACAAAATTTTTACTCAATTAGGGCCTGAATATGCATTAGCAAACTGGAGAGAACGATAAAAAAGTAGATGACAAGTCAAAATTAATTAATTCAGTCTCCGTGTTCTGCAAATGTATAAAAAATACCAGTACTAACTTATATGATGTTGGTAAATTCATTTTAATTTTCCGCATATTGCTTCCAACAAAAGCCAGGAATCCTCAGTGTAACCCAATGCTAATCGTGGTATTAGCCACTACGGAGTAGATGTTTCTGTGATTTGATTTTGCAATAGACTAATAATATAATATTCCGTTTAGCACTATTTTTTTATTAATGCTGGTTGTTTAATGAGCTCCTTTCATTCGCAAGGCAATACAAAACATTTAAACGATAAAAATTGTTATACTCCCTCAGATGGACAGCAGTTTACACATTAAAATTTCACGGGAAATGGTAAAAAATGAAAATAGGAGGATTATATGCAATATATTAATAACTTTTTGTGTCATATCCATTTAAATATGTTAATTAGTACCTTAGCGATTAGACTTAAAGCCAGACAGGTGTTAATCATACATAATAAATTTCAAATGATTCTTAAAAAGTTTACAGTGGGAAAAAAGACATGGGAGTTGGCACGTATACCACCCGTATATCAAAAATAGATAGCATTTGTGTTAGTTACGAAGACGAATTTTATAGGGTCAAACAAGTGGAACAATGAAAGAACGGTATCAGAATGGTTAATCAATTATATGTAGGCAACGGTACGATGTCTTGACACGTAATTGTCACTTGTACATGTACAGTATATAACTTCGATAATCCGGAAAGATACAGTTTTAGTCATGTCCGGACTATCGAAATGTCCGGATTGTGGGGTATGTTTTAACATTAATAAAACTGCACTTATATAGACAAGCAGTACGAATTTAAGTTAAATATTTTAAAAAAGGAAAAACAAAATAGAAACACAATTTTTAACAACAGAAAATCAGCAACAATCATTTATCTTTGGAAAGAAATTATTTTTGACTGAATTGTGTTTTTATAAGTTTTTCATGAGCTACATTTTTTAATTTTTGTAACAATACAGTTTTTGGGCATCTAGAGACGGTAAAATTTGAGGCCACGTAGAACTTTGGAGGGGGATTTTTTGACGGTTAAAATATTTTATTTGGCTGCCATTTTGTTTCGCCATCTCATTACACCAATTCGTCTCTATATCCCACTTAATTCTTGTAAAAAAATTGAAAACAATCTAATAAGTAGTTTTGTCAGGCTGATTGTTTAAATATTTTATAACCCTAAAACGTGAAGATCTGTAAAAACCTGGGAGGGTGACTTTGTCACGATTACAAAATTTTCCTTTTACGAGGGTAGTACAATTTAACAATACATTTAAGAACAGGGACACTCACTTCAACTCACAGGGGTCTATCTGTACGACTTTAGAAATAAGACACATACAGCTTGCTAGACAATCGAGGATAGGAGTATATGACAGTTTTAGGTTATGGAAGTACGTAAACTATAACCGGGTATCAAACATACTTACATATACACTAAAAATATTGTAGAATCTGCTGTTATTCCTTTCGAGTGTAATGAGCCCTTCAGAATTAACGGGTAAAATGGTCTGTTTAGCAAATGCCTGTAAAATATGACTAGATTTCTGTTGATTTTGTAAGCATCTCAAAATCTAATGATTTAAATAATCATAACTTGCATTGTCGCATAAACAGAAGGGGTTAAAACGAGGGTTCCCTACTAAGCCAAAACACTTGAAGTATATTTAGTTAAATTCCGAGTCCGAAGTCGGATTTAAACTAAATTCCGAGTTTGAAGTCGAAATTTAAGTAAATTCTGAGATCGAAGTTGGAATTTAAAACTAAATTCCGAGATCAAAATCGAAATTTAGTTAAATTCCGAGTTCGCAGTCGGAATTTAATTAAATTCCAACTTTAATCTCGGAATTTACTTAAATTCCTACTTCAAATAATTTAACTGAATTCCGAGATCAAATTCGAAATTTAGTTATATTCCGAGTTTGAAGTAGGAATTTTATGAAAGCGTGGAAGGGCCATAACGATAAAATAAAAAAAAAACATTTAAATTCCGAATTCATACTCGGAATTTAACTTAATTCCGACTTTGATGTTTCTGACTTCGAACTCTGAATTTAACAAAATTCTGACTTTGATCTCCGAATTTAGTTAAATTCCGACTTTGATCTCGGAATTTAGTTAAATATCTATTTGAAACTCGGAATTTAATTATATTCCGCCTTCGATCTCGGAATTTAGTTAAATTTTGAGTTTGAAGTCGGAATTTAACTAAATTCCTAGATTGAAATTGGAATTTAGCTAAATTCCGAGTTTGAAGTTGGAATGTAAGTAAATTCCAAGATCAAAGTCGAAATTTAGTTAAATTCCGAGTTCAAAATCGGAATTTAACTGTTTTTTTTTTTAATTTTATTTTTATCATCCTTCTAGGCATCATAAATGTACAACATTTGGGAAAATAAACCTTTAATGAAAACTCTTCAGCATTTGTTGTGTTTAATTCTTAAAACTAAAAAGACTCTCAAATTTAAAATCGAAAAATGATTGACAGTTACTAGCCTGATTGGCCGTTCCGCAAGCTCTATAAAATAGAAGTGGCTAACAAGCGCAGAATAACAGACTAACGTTTTTAAAGAAATCGTGGAATGGGAAGCAAAGAACCTTGTCTAGGTTAACGCCATCATGACACAAGCATTTTTACTTTTACTACTGCTCAAATTATCCCAAAATTCAAAGAACAATCTAATCTTAGAAAAGAGTTTTGTGCACTTACGGAGGTAAGACCAGACAATAATGACTGCAGATATCGGATCAAGAGTAATCCTTCTTTATTTAAAACCATAATAATTATAATATTTAATTTTAATTGTACGATTCAACCAGTAAACGCTAAAATCCAAAGTACAATTTTGATTTAAATAATGGCTTTTCATCGTCATTCGAAAATACAGGTATTGACGATTTACGACTACAATATGTTAAAGTAATTAGCAAGGTTTGAAAAGGATTTAAAGCTCGAATATGATTCCATTTTATTTTTGAACTTCTAACTAATATCAATCTTCAAATTAATTTACAATATCAGGAATTTATAAAAATAAAAACAGGCAATCCTTTAGAAATGTCTGATATTCTACTGGTATATATAAAACAATGAATACGCAAGTGCTGCAAGCGAATTTCCATAAACAAATAGTGAAATAGAAAGTGAAAAAAAAGATGTGACTGAAATTTATAATGAAAAATCTTGTAAGAAAAAGGACTACATTAATATACGTTATTACATCGATCGATTTTTTATTTATTAGTTTTAGTGCACAGTGAAACCGGTGGCAAGATGGTTTGGTTTCCAAAAAGTGTGTGAAAATTTACTGTTTTGATAATTTTTTGTATGTTATAAAAAATGTGATGATAATGTTTTGTGATGATTGTGATTTTAAACTCATCGGGTTACTTATTAAGTTTTGAAAAAAATCCGATGTGTACTGAAAACATTAAATTTAAATATATTGAATGGATTTTTTTAGTTTACTCTTTACAGTTTAATTTAATGTGTACTTTGAAGATGTATTTCTAAAAATTATATTTTATTCATGTTTTGTAGCCACTTGTATAAATCATCCAATATTTATTAGATTTATTAACTTTGACCTTGTACACAAATACATAAGTTTACCTCATCTCACATAATTTCTAGTTTCTACCTATGCCACACTTTTTCGGGATAATTTAAAATAAATTCAATAAGTAGTTTTTGCATTGACATATACCGCGATTTTGTTACGTCATGTTGAATTCGTACCAGTTTATACTTATATCATATTTAATTTTTTTCCAAAATCTACAGTCAATTGAATAAGAAGATTTTTTATGTTGATTTTTTAAACATTTTTTATGGCCGCCATTTTGTTCCGCTATCTTGAATTTGTAACACAAGTTTACCAGTTTATCTCTATATCACACTTAATGCTTGCACAGAATTTGAAATTAATCTAATAAGTAGTTGTTTAAGACTGATTTTTAAATATTTTATTGGGCCGCCATTTTGTTTTGCTACCTTATAATCATACCAAAATGTTACCAGTTTATTCTTACGTAACACTTAATTTTTGGGCAAAATTTGATGTAAATTGGATAATTAGATTTTTTAGTAATATTTTTTTAACGTTTCAGTAGGCGGCCATCTTGTTTCAGCATAATGGATTTTTACCAAAATATTACCAGGTCATTCCCATAATTATTGACTAAAATCCTCAGCCAATCTGATAAGTAGTATGAGCAAACTTACAAACAAAGAGGCAAACCGACAAACGGAACGACGGAATTGATAAAACGTATTTTTTTGGCATCTAGGAATGCTAAAACGTGAAGATATGTAAAACCTGAGTACCACAGTTTTACTAGTTCATCTCTATACTACAATTTGTTATTTGAAATCAGTCCGTTAAGTAGTTATATTAATCCGCCATTTTGTTCCTCCATCTTGGATTCGTACCAAAATTTTACTAGGTATTTCCTACATAATACTTAATTTTTGTGAAGAATTTGAGATAAACTGGATAATTAGTTTTTTAGTAATAATTTTTTAACGTTCCACTAGGCCGCCATCCTGTTCGGGCATATTGGTTTTTTACCAAAATATTACCAGGTCATCCCCATATGAGCCTTAATTTTTGACTAAAATTTGAAGTCAATCTGATGAGTAGTTTTTAAGCTATGCCGCGAAATGACAGACATATACATAAACCGACGGACGGACCAACTTGATAAAACATATTTTTTGGCATCTAGGGAAGCTAAAACACTAAGATATGTAAAACCTGAAAGGTTGATTTTTTCAGATTACAAAAATTTTATTTGGCCACCATTTTGTTCCGCCATCTTGAATAAGTACCACAGTTTTACTAATTCATCTCTACACTACAATTAGTTATGGCTCAAATTTGAAATCAGTTCATTAAGTAGTTTTTTCAGTTAATATACTTATATAATACTTGATTGTGCAAAATTTGAGATAAATTGGATAATTAGTTTTCTCAGTTATATTTTTTTAACGTTTCACTAGGCCGCCATCTTGTACCGGCATATTGGACTTTTACTAAAATATTACCAGGTCATCCCCATACGAGCCTTAATTTTTGACTAACATTTGAAGTCAATCTGATGAGTAGATTTTAAGCAATGCCGCAAACTGACCGACAGATAGACAAACCAACAGACGTACTTGATAAAACTTGTTTTTTGGCATCTACGGACGCTTAAACGCGAAGGTTTTACATCCTGAGAGAGTAATTTTTTCTGATTACAAAATTTTTATTTGGTCGCCATTTTGTTTCGCCACCTTGAATTAGTACCAAACATTTTCTAGTTTATCTCTATATTACAATTAGTTATGACACACAATTTGAAATTAGTGCATTAAGTAGTTTTTTTCAAGCTGAATTTTTAAAAAGCTGCCATTTTGTTACGACATCTTTGATTCATACCAAAATTTTATCAGTTGATTCCTGCATAATACTTGATTTTTGTCCAAAATTTGAGATAAATTGGATACGCATTTTCTTAGTAATAATTTTTATTAACATGTGACTAGGCCGCCATTTTTTTGTATATTGGATTTTTACCAAAATGTCACCAGGTCATCCCCATATGACCCTTAATTTTGTATCAAAATTTGAAGTCAATCGGGTGAATAGTTTTTTAGTTATGCCACGAACAGACATATTGACTGACAGACAGACAGGCAGACAGACCGACGGAATCGAGAAAACATGGTTTTCGTCATTTAGGGACCCTGAAACGTAAAGATTTGAAAAAATCTCGGATTAAAATACTTTCCTCTTACGAGGGAAGTAAAAATTATATTTGAAGAAGATATCTCAACACTCTAGTTTCCGTTCCTACATATTACTATAACATTAAGAACAGACATTCTCCATTAAAATAAAATGAAATACATTAGAGAAAATTAGATCTTGGGTTTAACCTTTAGAAAATATGGTACAAACTGATAATGGCCCAAATGAATAGATTTAATCGGATATATGGAAACGACAGGTGTACTGTACTTTGTTTGATAAAATCTTACACTCGGATAACTCAAAACACAAAAACTCTTGATTTGTTGGTTATCTCTTCTACTGAATTATCAGCTCGACGCCGACCCAGGTCGTTTTATTTAAAAATTAAAAAAACCTCCTAGAACAATAAGTTACGGTACTTATCGTGATTATCGCCATTTTGATTTTCCAGAATTTCTTAAAAATCTTTTTAATGCCATCCAGGATACAATTTACGATATCCAAAATGTTGATGATATGGTGGCAATTTTTAATATTAGTTTGATTAAGTGTTCAATATTCACGCGCACTTGAAGACTTCCCGCTTTATCAAACCTCCGATCCCCTTTCATTTTGAAAATTTACACAACTTAAAACAGATGTCGCATTGGCAGAATATAAACAAATTCGAAATTTGGCAGTGAGAAACGAGAAGAACGCTTTCGTCAAACATTCACGATTGATCCGAAGGGATTTTGGGGGGTGGCTAGCAGACTCAATATTCATAAATCCCTCCACAGTTTCTTGCAGTGTTGGCAGCCCCGCTGATTTTAATCAGTTTTTCATGATTAACGCCCCATCACTTGTTTCGAATTACTTCAATCAGCGTCCGAACGGTATAGTAGGTTAGTTTACTTTTAGTGAGGTAAGCCAGGATCTGATAGAGAAGGCTATTCATAATTTGACGTCCAATGTTCAGAAAATATTGACCTCAAAATGCTGCATTACGTAATTCCTTATTTAATTATTAATATTATTTTTTTAAATTAATTAGAGCCTCAGGTTTTCTTATTATTCATCAGAATGGAAAAAGGCTTACGTCATCCCCTACCTAGGGTAAACCACCCAAAAATACTTCTGATTATCGTCCTACCAAAGTACTGGAAAAAGCAGTAAATCACAAACTTTCTTAATTTATCACTCTGAATGAGATTCTGATAAATTCACACTTTAAATTAATTTTATTTTATATTCGTAATTACTTATTTATATGAATACTACAATAAAAGTATTTTGTTCTTTTTGTGTTATTTGCGTTAATATCTTATTGTTCCGTTTCGTATAATTTACCACTTAAAATTCATTTTAAAGACAAAATGAAATCTTTATTACATAGTAAGAATAAGTTTTTAATACAGTTTAATATAGATAATTTGTTACTAGGTTAGGAACATTATCTAGCATTCACCCTTATATCCATAACATAAAAATGATTATAAAAAAGTATATTGCAATAGATGGTTCCGCAATTTCAATTCAAAACAACCATCAATGACAAATTATTATATAGGGCGATCGGTAGCAGGCTAGCACCAGGTTAGGAATATTTTCCAGATGCCGTAACAGGCGTATAAAACAATTTAGGAAATCATTATAAACGAGATTTTGCCAAATAAATGTAAAACTACAGCCGATATGCGCGACACTTCGACTAAATTCGAATCCGTCTGCAGCAATTTTAATGTAGTCTCAAGTGAGATATTATATAAATAAGAAAACTATTTTTGGGTTTAATGCCACAAAACATAGAAAATTAGAAGGAATTATATTAATTTACCTTAAAATTTTAATATGTGGTGTTTAATTCTGGGTCCACTGTAAAGGTACCCGAGGAACGACACTGAAAAGTATCTACTTTTCTTAACTTTACGGTGGAAAGTCTACCCACGTCTTCAGCAGATATTATCCTGTTCAGCTATGACAAAACCGTACCATTTATATTATTTATAATTCTGTAATTAATATATTAATTAACGTTCTTTTTTTCTTTTAGTAATGAGTACTATTATAGCCCCTTTTTTGCAATTGACGAACCTCCAATCTTTTCTCCCTACTTTGACAGCACTTCTAGCAGCTTTCCAATTCGACCCTTTGGATCCGGAACCCAGGCCAATCGATGTTACTACAGGGGAACTACTCGACAGATATGACTTTATAGTAGTAGGGGCTGGGTCAGCGGGTAAGGCATTTTTATATACAAGTTACAATCATTGACATCAATTTAAAAAGTTTTTTTTACGACTAACCCTAAATATTTTTTATTTTAGAGTCCCCCAGATAATTAAGCACTAAATACCCTTTATAGATAATTTACACTCCAAATGAATATCATTGCTTTATATTGGAAGCAGCTCTACCTTCAAATAGCTAGATAGATGCTAGACGATCTGTTGTTATTATATAATATATATATTACTTACCATGGACTTGGCTCTGATGAAATGATATGAACAGTGGCTTCAGAGCGACTATGAAATTTCCAATTACCACTCATGCTTTGTTGTCCTAACAAACTTTCACTTTTTTTTCTTGGTTGGCAAAGATAGTATCTTTTAAAATGTAAATTAGCTTTTTGGCTTCTTCGCCAAACTGATGAGACCCAGAAAGGTCGAACTAACACAACGATAGTAGATCCTTTGAACGGATTATCCCGTTTAGGAATAATCGTACTGCAAATATTCCACTAAGCTGCAAAGGGTTGATCAACATGGGTCTTTTACAAATTGTTGGATTCGCATTCGTATCACAAAAGACCTAGAGTATATCCTTTGTTAATAAAAACTGTTAAGTTTCTGTAACCGGTTTTGACTTCTGTTCGTCTTTTTCAGACAGGGAAAGTACATTGAGGCAGTGGACATTTTACTGCATTAAGCAAAATTGCAAAAATACAAATTTTAAAACACATATGAAGGTCAAACTTTGTACAGTATCTTGTACTTAAAGTCATAGCCTTCATGTTCACTACACAAAGGGCAAACAATGTTTAATAATTTTTCCGATTTTTCCGAAGGAGTTTTTATTTCCTGCCATTATTGTATAAATATGTTTTAATGTTTCGGAATGCATAACGCTTGTATGAAAATGGAAAATACTACTCGTAGACATTAAGTATACGAGACTTACTGATATTTTCGATTTTTTTTCTAGGAGCGGTTGTAGCCAACAGACTAAGTGAAACTGAGCAATGGAAAATACTACTTTTAGAGGCCGGTGGAGATGAAACGGAAATATCAGATGTTCCCCTGTTGGCAGCATACCTTCAACTATCTCAGCTGGATTGGAAATACAAAAGCGAGCCGCAAGGCCAAGCATGTTTAGGTAAACCCCTTTCTAAAGATATTATATTGTACTTCTACAATATAGTAATTTTTACTAATACATACTTTGATTATAGTGCAGCAGAAAAAGTATACTGGTCCCGAAATAATCTCGATAAATATTTTTTAGCTGTGTCCTCTATTTCTTATGCAAGTCCAAACATATAAATTACATTTTGTGTTGATGTTGTGTGTCTAAAACTGTCATAGGTAGATTAGCCTACATGTTGAGATAAACAAATTTGAATATTTTTCATTTAATATATATTTATATATATTTTACGTTGCGAAAAAATCGAAGAGTTTCTTATTTTTTTAAATGTAACTAATAATCTGTTTAGTTTTAGATAATCAAGGAATCTATTTTGGAGCCCGCTAATCTATTCTCGCCAAGTAGGCGACATTTGTTTTATATGAATAGGCTGGTTAAGAGACTAGCTGGGATGTACATGAGACCCAACGGAATCTACGTGGGGTCTAACGAGTCACCCCGCTTCTATTTGGAAACATATTATACATGTGTACGAACAATCATAGCCACTTTTATAGGATAGCTACTCTTCAGGCTTAAAGTAACCTTTCCAAAATTCTAATTGCCTTATTTACATTACATATGTGGTTACTTTTTACTTGATTTCAATCAATAAAAGGTTTATTTATACCTTTCCTATTGTTCACATTCTCGTGATGTGTCTGTCTAAAGTCTAAGCACTTTCCTCAAATAGTTGTGAATTTTCCAGCCAATTGTTTTTGTTATCCTTTTTTGCAAGTCTAAAGTTAGATTGTTTTGACACGAAGACAACGATTGTCTTTTCTAATATATTCTTTGGGATTGGGATATATTTGACGAAATGATATACAAAAAGATAATAATACATGCATTTTAGTATTTTCAATAACCATAAATTTTTTTGCTATACCGATAGTTTATTTATCATAAAAAATCGATAATTATCGGAATATGGTATCGAGATCTTATGTTAGTCGAATATAAGCTGTGGGAAAGCTATCAACACGTGACGTCACAACACGCCACATCACATCGACTGAAAACACGTTTGAAAAAAAGTTTGCCTTTCAAAGTACAAAACAGTGTTTTGTTCATCCAATAAATGAACAGATATATGAGTTTGAGCATTACCACCGAAAAAAAAAGGACGAGACATTTTATATTCTATGACCGGAAATCATCAACGATGACGACAGATGTAGGATGTATATTTAAGATTGAGTAAAAGAGAGTTTAACGTGCTTCACATTTAAAAACTATTAAATTATTTCTCTGGTCGCGGTAGTTTTTATTTTGAAATATTTCCCTGAATACACGTGCTGAAGCTATATCTCCCTGAAAAATCTGGGACCGTCAGATAATGATGACACGGACTAGCTCGGGTGGGTAAGACGTGTTTGGGGCCTTTGACGGTCCCTAGAAAAACAAATTAAAAACTAGTACGGTATGATATTATGAAAGATACACAAATCTTAATACAGACAATCAAAAAGCAACAACACTTGAATATACAAAATGTATTGCTTTTTTATTATATTCTTTTGATGTTTCTAATATTTTGTCATTTTTCACAAAAATTGTCTGTAGGCACACTTACCTAAAGGTTCTCCTTCATAAAACAATAATTATTCTGTACAATTTAAAAAAAAGACAAAGAGCATAATTTTTATTTTAGCCATGAACAACGGGCGATGTAACTGGCCGCGTGGTAAAGTCATAGGAGGCTCTTCGGTCCTCAACTACATGCTCTACCTTAGAGGCAATAAGAGAGATTACGACATATGGGAATCTTTAGGCAATCCCGGATGGGGGTCTCAAGAAGCCCTGTACTATTTTAAAAAGAGTGAGGATAATCAGAACCCTTACCTGACAAAAACTCCATATCATAGTACTGGCGGATATCTTACAGTGTCGGAACCACCTTACAAAACTCCACTGGTATGTAGATTTTTTATGTATAGTTCGACCAATTTAACTTGATAATATTTAAAATGTTAATAACTTCCTTACTTTTTAACCTCGTTTTTAATTTATCAGAATGAACCAAAAATCAAATTATATAAAATTATTTAAAGATTTTTTTTCTAGTTATTAAAAAACAAGAGAGCCAATTTTACAAGATATCGATATCACCATAAGTTATATTTTTTAATGACACTTTTGGATCACATAATCTGTTCTAATGTCATTGGTATCACATATTTTCATCCAGACGTTTTACGTAAAATAACTGTTAGAAAAAGTTACATCGAAATAAAATAAATATCTTCTATTTTATATTGACATGTAGTAAGTAACATAATAATTATAATTATCTAACCTCTTTTTTTATGTTTGACAACAACTAACATTTTGTAATTTCCATTATAAAGCAATATACAGGGTATTCCACATTCGATGGTACATTAGAAGCATCTAGAGAAATATTTTTCAAATATGGTGCGCAGGTACCGGGGACCGCGGCCTATCATTTAAAAATATTTTTGAGACTGCAATGTTGCCAGATCTATCTGTAATCGACATCAAATTTGAAATTTTAAATGGAACACCACATATATTATTATATTTTTAGATTCTACTTACAGTTTTTTAGATATTTATAATTTTTATTTTTTTTCGACCATAACATGGTTAAGCGAATAATTAAATTATGCACGATGAAATGGATACCTCAAGCTCAAATTTTTACTAATTAAATTAAAAAAGCTGTTATACTATATATACATAAGCTATATTTTACACAGGGTGTCCAAAAATATATTTATATTGGCACTTTTAAAAAATTGTTATAAGTAACTTTTTTTAAATGAGACACCCTGTATATTTTATGATCAATGGATCTAACTAAATAATCCTAATCTATACATATATGGTATTCCATCGTTTATTAACGTTTTTAACGATAAGTAGTAATATTTACTATTTAAATTTAAAATCGGTTCTAGAGATTTAATGACAGCGAGGTTTAAGAAAAAACATATAGACATTAGTGAGTCATAAAAGTTAAGCTATTTTCCAAACTTTTAAGATGATCAAATTCTGAACTTTTTGATGTCTAAAAATATAAATTATATCTAAAGACAAGTAAATCTATAATCTATATAACTCACACATCGCGTAAATAACATACTTATGTTAACAAACAACCACAAATTATAAGAGTAAACTAAGGCTTAACGTTATTGAAACAATTAATACTTGAATATTAAACCCCATGAATATCCATATTAATACATTAGAGACCTAAGAAGGAATTTAATAATACAAACATTAAAAATACTATAATAATTTAAAAATATACTTATATTATTAACTAATATTTTTAAAGTACTTGCCGTTCACCCGTAAACATTCGTGAATCAAAGCTATGACATGTTCAATGGTGGCTTTTTATATTTCAGATGGATTCATTTCACGAAAAGCTCGTCCTACCCGATTTTTCAAATCGTCTCGTGTATTCACGGGTGTCTAGTAGACTATTTATTTGATTTTACCCCACAAGTAAAAGTCTAGTGGGGTTAGATCAGGTGATCGCGGCGGCCAATTCCAAGGTCCTTGACGTCGTAGCCACCCATCGTCGAACATGTCGAACAGCTCTCTAGTTACTTCGTTTGTACAATAGGCAGGTGCGGCATTCAACTGATACAACAACCTTTATATATGTTAAGAGGCAAATCATCCATAAACAGTTCATTTTAAAATTTCCAGATATTTTCGACCAATTAAGTTTTCATCATAAATGCAAAATGAAGGTTTATCGTTTATTAACAAACGAAAACAATTTAAAACTGAATTTGTGTTGAAATCCTCTTTCGTTGATAAAATGGGAATTTGCGCAAACTCAAAAGTGATTGTTTCGCCGATAGATTTCCTCACGCGAAAACTTTGATTCGTCTGTCCAAATGATTTCGTATGACTTGATTAAAACTAGTTCACAAAATTCTACGCGTTTCAGAGGATCGTGGAGTTGCAAAGCTTGTAAAGTTATAAATTTGCAATCGTGCATTTTGTGTTTTCGTAAAATTTTTGATAGAGTTCATTAAATCTCATTTCGGTTCTCTCTACATTTTTTTGTCACTCACCATGGATATAAAACAAATTTAAAATATTTCCGTTTGAGTAAGCATTATTCTCAATTTTTTTCCTCTCTGCGTGCTGCACTTTGTTTATAGAAATTAATTTTTCTCGTTCTTGAAACAATATCATCTTTTGATTCTTAAACCGGGCTGCCTTTAAAGCATAGCACACTAGGACCAATAATTTTAAATTTAAGGGAATATTAATACTTATCGTTAAAGACGTTAATAAGTCAAAAAAATTGAAAATAGGTATAGGAACACCATATATGTTTAGATTAATTTTTTTTAACCATTGTTCGTTAAAAAAAGTAACTTATAAGAGTTTTTTAAAAGTGCAAATATAAATATATTTTTTGGACACCCTGTATAAAATATGGCTTCTGTTTGTCAGAAAACTAAAAGTATAACTGCCTTTTTAAACATAGTAAAAATTCGAACTTGGGGTATCCATTTTATCGTGCATAATTTAATTATTCACTTAATCATGTTTTGGTCGAAAAAAGTATATAAATATCTAAAAAACTGTAAGAGATAGGTATAAGACATGATTACTAAAAGTTACTTAGGTTATAACGTAGAATCTAAAAATATAATAATATATATATAGTGTTTCATTTAAAACTTCAAAATTGATGTCGACTACAGATAGACCTGGCAACACTGCAGTTTTAAAAATATTTTAAAATGATAGGTCGCAGCCTCCTATAACTTCAAATGTACTATAGAATGTGGAATACCCTGTATTATTTTATATATTCACGAAAGTATACATGATATAAGATATACCAATGGAATCAGAACAGAATATGATATCTAAATAGTAAAAATCATATAGGGTGCCCCATTAAAAAAACTTATAGTGATATCTTGTAAAACTGTACTTGTTTTTTTTTAATTTTGTTTGTTTTTTGGTCCATAATCCTAACACTAAAACTAAAGGAGATATGACAGGATATATGTTATCAAGAAAAATTGTTCACACTGTACAAAAGGATTTTATTTTTTCGTTTATTAAAAATTTCATAGTAATGAATATCATGTTTTTCGTAAATTGTTTTTCCTTATCTAGTTGAAATCTGGATTCTTAACAATTTATCGGTACAAAATTAAATTACACCTTTGAATCTGCTGTTGCACACAATGCTACTACGTAACTGGAACGGCCCCGTTATGCTACAAAAGTATGCTAAATACATTTTTATGCAACCCACCGTCTTGTAGTATCTCTGTCTCTTTCTATCTTATTGGGTTAAATGGGAATATAGGTACAAGCAGCTCAAACATTTTTTTTAAAATAAACCCATTTATTGTTACGAGTGGAATACTGGCATACTTTTAGAAGATCTCGACAATGGTCATGGCCGTTTCAGTTTCATGGTATAGCACACTGATTGCACATAAGCGATATAATGTCTGCGGTCTGATAGGTCACTTAATGTGGACAGATCGACATGGACAAGAACAAATATTCTGTAAACTTTGGCTGAGTGTATAGTTTTTTTTTCGCAATCTAAAAAAGTGATTTGGCCACAGTCATAATACTGAGATGCAACAAAAACATTAAATAACCCTAGGAGTTTTCGTAAGTACCTGGCCGAAACAGGGTCGTATTTGATAATATAGTCCCATGACTTTTATCTAGTCTATTGTGAAACAGGAAAACAAATATTATAACTCCCTTTCAGTATAACATTTTATTGGCGACTTCACGTTTAATATAAACAACTCTAAGAAATAATTTTCATTTTATCTCGAGGGTTATAGAGAAGTATGTTTGAAGTGTGTATTATAAAGTTCAGTAGTGTCTTAAAATATTGCCCGCATTCCTTTCCGTCGGAGGCCGCAAATAGTTGCCCGTTGAGGCAAAAATGGTAGTTAAAAGTATTGATGCAGATACGTTCTGATACACCCTGTATATAAAACCCAGACATTTATGCGACATTATGACTTTATAAAAATTTTCAAAATTCTTGATTTTTTTTTACTTCTTTTGTTCTTGATTTATGAAATACGAAAATTGTTAAAATAATGGACCAGAACTATCGTCATAACGTGTGACTAGTTCAGTTGTTGGCTACAGTGTGGCGCCACGGTAGACTCTAAGAAATATTATTTCGCACAGTGTGATGTCACATCGACAGGGACGAGGAATTTTCTATGCAAGGATGTGGATTGTATTATGCATCAAAATTTTATTATTAATTTAATTTTCAAAAAATTTCCTATGCAGTCGTAGAAAAACATAGAGTGAAACACGTGCGAAAAATACCTTTTATACTAGTGTTTTTGCTACACTTCCCTTCGGCTCTTGAAACCGAACTTCTACAATCGTATGAAATGTGCGTTTTTTTAACATGCATGAGATGTAAGTAGGGCTGGGCGATTATCCAAATTAATAATTGATTATCGATTACTGAAAATAACCGATTTTTTCGTATTTTATTAATGTCTTAGTTGATTTTGTGATTAATCAAAATATTGATTAAATGCTTTAAAAAATAAAATAAAAATAAATTTCTATGCAAACATTTAATTATAAAGAACCGCGAATAGAACCTTTTTGAATAATTTCACACATCCACTTATGCTTAATTGTTTGTTTGTTAGATAAATTCTAATTTATATTGGTTAATTAAAAAAAATCGCAATAAATTATTACTTAATGTAATTATACAGGTCAGCTTTTGCCATTTTTAATAATATTGAGATCCTTTTAATCGAAACGTCGATTAATCAGAAAATCGATTATATTGCCAAACACTAGATATAAGGGACTTTCTTGCCAAGTAACGGTGCCTTTTTTGTCAGTTTCATAAGTGGTCGTAGGAAAATAGTATTTTACTACAATAATAATTCTTTTAGGTTGCTGCCTTCGTAGAAGCTGGTAAACAACTGGGCTACAAGAACAGAGACATCAACGGTCAGTACCAAAGCGGGTTTATGATGGCTCAAGGAACGGTCCGAGGTGGAACCAGATGTTCTACAGGAAAAGCTTTCTTAAGGCCAGTACGGTTACGAACCAATCTAAATGTTGCTATGAGGGCCCACGTCACAAAAATTCTTATAGACCCCACTACAAAGGTAGCCTTAGGGGTCGAGTTCATGAGAGATGGAAAATTGCATAGGATAAGGGCTACACGGGAAGTTATTTTGTCGGCCGGTGCTGTGAATTCACCTCAACTTTTGATGTTAAGTGGAATAGGACCCAGCAGTGAGCTAGTGAAACACAAGATTCCAGTTATCCAAGATCTGCATGTCGGAAATAATCTTCAGGATCATATTGCGCTGGGGGGACTCACTTTCACTATAAATAAGCCAGATTCCGTTGTTATGGAGAGGGTAGCAACAGTAACACCACTGATGCAATATGGCTTATGGGGAACAGGGCCATTGACAATTATGGGAGGTGTCGAAGGATTAGCTTTTGTCAACACAAAATACGTGAACGCCTCTGATGACTTTCCGGATATCGAATTTCATTTTGTTAGCGGTTCCACACACTCTGATAAGGGTAATCAAATAAAAAAAGTTCATGGTCTTACTAATACTTTTTATGACAGAGTTTTTAAGCCTATTGAAGGTAAAGACGCCTGGAGCGTTATACCCATGCTGCTGAGGCCTAAAAGTAGAGGCAATATAAAATTAAGAAGTAGAAATCCGTTTGATCCACCTCTAATATATCCTAATTATTTTTTCGACGATTTTGATATGAAAACTTTAATTGAAGGAGCAAAGATAGGCGTCGCACTAAGTAAAACACCGGCATTCCAAAGTTATGACAGCAAGTTCGTCGAATTTCCTCAGTGCGCTCATATCCAAAAATATTCTGACAAGTACTTCGAATGTATGATTAGACTGTATTCTGCAACGATTTACCATCCTGTGGGAACAACAAAAATGGGACCGAATTGGGATCAAGAGGCTGTGGTAGATCCTCAGTTAAGAGTATATGGGATAAAAGGGCTACGTGTAATAGACGCAAGTATTATGCCGAATTTGGTAAGCGGCAATACGAATGCTCCTGTGATAATGATTGCAGAGAAGGGGGCGGATTTAGTGAAACAGTTTTGGTTAAAAACTACAGAAACAAAAAGAACATGAACACAAATATAACTTTATAAGTTTTCTAGTTCCATATTATTAAGAGAAAATAATTAATTTAGTTATTTATCTACAACACATGGAAACTTATAGTAATAAATTATGTTAATATATAATATGAACTTTTTTAGTGTGGATGTATAAAGGAGTACTTTTTTATACTTTTAAAAGTTTAATTTTATACATACAAACGATAACCTTCCCAAGAAGCCCATTAAACACCTAAAGAGCTAAAGATTTTCGGAACAGGTTTTAATGTTAGTATTAGAGCAATCTCATAAATCTTTTAGACCTTTATTTCGAATTAGTTTTAATAATGATTTAAGACAGTTATTAAATAGATTAGGCAAAACAGTTTACTACTCTTTACAACCATCATAAATCAAATAGGTTTTAAAACTGACTTATAATATTTATGGCTTTAATGCGGCAAATAAATTTGTTTTGCCGTGTTATAATTTCATATTCTATAAAAATGTTAGTTAATTTAACTCAAGCATAAAGCAGTCATAAAAACTATGAGTTGTATAATTTTTTTGGCGATCAGTATCAAAATAAAAAAAAGCTGTTCAGTAAATGCAGGCAATATGTGGCATAAAATTAAAGAGTCTGGATATTTCAAATAACAAAAGAAAAATCATTATTTAAAATCAAGAATCGTTAACTGTCCGTAAAAAGTAAAAATAATCAATGAAGTAATGTTTCTTCGTTGGCCGCAACGGAAATACTTGCTGTCTCAACTTTCCCCTATTTTTCACAGTTCATGTTCTTCCTGCTTGAAGGAAATACCGGTACGTTTAGTAACACAGGAATGTTTTTCCCATTTCGTTTTGATCCTCAATTCCTTGCACAATTTTAAAAATGTTTTTTTTTTGCCACACTGTCAATCGCTTTTTGACAGGCGCCACGTGACAAATGGTATTGACGATGACAGGTAGATATGACTAGATAGGTATGCCCAGGGTTTATACAGTCTTACAGCATTTTGGTTTTTTAACTTTCCTTAAACATTGTTAAAATTAAATCCTTTTAAACTTGTTTTAGGACGGGTACATTAAAATTCTATTGTTTTAACTCTGTGTTTGTTTTTGCAACATTTTGTTTGCTGTTTGGAGTAATATTTTCAGTTCTGATTTCGTTAAAAAATATTTACTAAAACTAGGTATCTCCGCGCGTACTTTTTTAGGCCTATTTTTTTCTATGTTTGGGACATACCGCCAAAGCCTGAGATCTAAGAATAATGCACCATTGTTGCCTTTTTTAGAGAGTCCGCTCACTGTATTGCTGAAGCCGGAGTTTTCGTCGACGTTCTCCAAATACCGAAACATGAATTTGCATTTCACGATACTTTTATAGAGAACGCGGTAGTAAGGTCACGGTCATTGTATCTCTACAAAAACTACTAGAGATGGGTAGGTCCGGGATGTCGAAGGAGTCGGGTCCGGAGGTATTCCGCGGACCTGCATTCAGGTTCCAGTTCTGCCGGATCTGTAATCTTCCAACCTGAAACTGCCAGGAAGTGCAAAACCATTTGACTTTATACTGTCTAATCATAGCGTGTCCAAGTTCAGATAGTAAAAACTCATCCTTCACGGCTACAGCTCGTCCAACATAAGATTAAGTAAACTTCGATTCAAAGTTATTATGGAGTTTCAAACCAAAAACAAAGTGTCGCACGGGCAAACCCGTCAAGAAGGCTTTGTGGCAAATGCTTATTTAAGATTTAAGTCCAACTTAAAATCAGGGGATTACCATGGTGAGATGAACTTCAAAATTATAAAAATTAGTTACAGAAGGAGGAAAAACTCGTCCTAAATTGAAACTAAACAACTTTAAACAGTGTTGTCGTAATAGACAATGCCCCATATCACAATGTCTAATCCAATAAGTCTCCGACGATGAGATCAAGGAAGGAAGAAATGAAATCGTGGCTTAGACGAAATGGCGTTTAAATGAAGAAATGTTGAAAATTGAACTATATACTTTAATTAAGCTTTATAAACCACGATTCAAGACGTATGAAATCGATAAACTCTTGATTGAGAACGGGAATAACGTGTTAAGGTAATTTCATTTATTTATATTAAATGCAGAACAAATTTTAAAATTTAAAGGATTGCTGTGAAAGTCCCATCAACTTATTACAGGATTAAGTCATATTAAATATATTCCTATTTATTTCAGGCTTCCTCCATATCATCCTGACCTGAATCCCATAGAACTTGTCTGCGAACACGCAAGGAAGGTAGAGTGTTTTTTTTATAGAAAATGCACCACCATAAGATGTATTAGTGGATAATTTAATAATAAGGGACAATGCATCCCAAGATGAAGACGAGTTATCGGGAATCGAGGATTTATAATTTTTGTAAAACTTTTAATTTCCTTGTTATTTACATGTATGTTTATTTTAATGTAAGTTAATATGTTTTTCAATACGGGCTATAAACATTTAACCTACTTTTATTGAGGGGACTCCGATATTCGAACAGAGGGAAATGTTATGTATTATAATATTATATATAATATAGCTCCCTCAATAAAAGTAGGTAAAGATGTTTATAGCCCGGAATTTTTCAGATCTAAATGTAAATGTTTTATAAGGCAGGCAAAAACCATCGTAGTTTGTAATAATTCAAGAGCATAGATATTGTGGATTTATTGTTGATGCAGAGTGTACCTATTTCGGTCGTAGTGCGTAGGTAGTATCTCTTTTGGTCCGAATGCGTTCTCTGTTTTCGTCTGCGCATCTCGAGAACGTTTAGACCCGCATTCCTATGTTGGGCGAGCTGTACAGGTTACAGTTTCGTTATACTAAAGTTTTATCAGGAAATAAAAAAGTACCAATAAGAATGTGTTAATTTTATGGTATATTTAAGTTTTTTTTGTCTCATTGATATCTTAAAGGTAACAAACGGCACAGTATAATTACTGTAATATTTGCAAATTTCTATAAACATTTTCTAGTAACATTATTTTTCTAACAGATATTACCAGTTCAAATTATCAGTTATCTGCCAATTTGTGTTACTTCTACTGAGTGTAAATGAGAGGACTGGAGTGATAATCATAATAATATTTAATATATACATTTACATACCTTTTCAGACTCAGCAGCAATTCCCTCATTACTTACCAATACCGATACCGATTATTATTTTCGCTGTACGATGCATGCTCGCGATCGTGTTATTCGATTGCATGTTCATTTTCATTAGTTCCGCCGACGGCCTGCCAGATAGGTCTCAGCACTGTATACCGATCGAAAGAATAGGGGTCAGTATTCAGTAAGATCTACATCCATCAGTACTGGTACCGGATACAGGTCCGTGGATTCGTATCCCTCCGGACCTACTCATCTCTAAAAACTACTACCTGTTAGCAGTCCGTCTCTAGATGGCGGACGGCCTTTCTCGGTCACCCACTAAGAACTAGCCGAGCGCGGAGATGCTTTACTTTAATTATCATCCGAGATCGGACTAACGCAACCAACTCTAACCTAGAGTAAAAAGTATACATACTTTGCTTCCAAACTTGAAAGCTATTACGTACTGGGGTAACGTAAAAAGTATATAGAACTTTTTTTGTAGAGAATTTTATAAGATTTTATTTTATACACCACCATATTTATCGTATGATAAAGAGAAAACAAGTTTGCACAAAAACCAACTTCTTTTACCTGACTTGCATATTTGGATAGAATTTTTAATGTTTGCCGTGATTTCCAAATCTAACTATATTTTTTAAATATACTGCTTAATCCTTCACTTGGACTACTGCCTCTTATGTCATGAATTTAGGGATTCTATAATTTGTAATTAATATGACTTTTTTAAATGACTCCTTTCCTAGCTTGTTGTGTTAGGTGTTTCTTAAGTTTTATTTTTTTTAGTTTTTTCAATTTATTTTCTACATTTTTTAAGATAATTGAACGCAAATTGGCACCCGTATTACCGTTTATTATAATATACACGGTGATATTTTTTTGGAGATCACGACCCCTTTTGGCCCTCCCAAATTTGTTTTTGCAACGACACTGACTTGAAAAATTGGCGTCATAAGTAAATAAAATGTTACTATCAAAATAAGGATTTTCTGCGACTCTGTGAAAAAACCACGCACAAAAGTTGATACGGAACGAAAAATCACGCGGTAGTAGAGCCTGTACCCTTTGGACGTGATAAGGGTATAATAAATTATCAATTAAAATTTTCCAGACGAGCAAACAGTTAATATTTTGAGTTATGGCAATTTTTTTTGTGCTTATTTCTGGGTAACAGGGTAAACTAAATTGTGAGGAACACATTTAAAAAAACAGGGCAAACTAAACTTCACTAAATAACTGCTAAACGGTACAAGATATCAAAAAATGCAAGACGCAAAAAAGTTTTAAACTTTCCGGAGCATCGGATTTTATCACAGAAAGTCAGTGTTGTTACAAACACAAAGTTGGGAGGGGTAGAATATCACCCTGTAGATTGTTCCAGATGCCAATGATACTGTCTTATAGGTATTGCAAAAAGTAATAGTTGATCCAATTTGCGTTCAATTATCTTTAAAAATGTGGAAGATAAATTGAAAAAAAAAACACTAACAAAAATAAAAATTTACCACCTTGTCTCTTGAAAAATAGGCATTTTTGGACATATGTATATATGAACTTTTATACTTAAAATAGGCCTAGGAATAATCACATCCTGAATTATCAGCAAAAACTGTATAAAAAAAATTAAAATAGATAAATATTTTTGTTTTTTGGAGACAGCTTCAAATGCCTAGAGTTACCCTGTATAGTGTATTATAACAAAAAAAATATTTGCTTCACCATTTCTTAAAAATGCTAAACTATGTTGAAATAACTTTTTCTTTATTTTCAGTGGGCTATTTCATCCTTCAAGGGCTACCCTGTATAGTGTTAAAAATATTATTATATACAAAAAGACAAAATTAATTTAAGACGTATCATATTTTTTTTAAAGCTAAATGCTTTTGAAATACATTTTTTTCGTTTTCAGGAGACTTCATTTCCCTCTGGAGTTAAAAACAAATTTATATACAAAAAGATAAAATTTGACGTTTTTGAAATAATTTTATTTTTCGTTTTCAAGCGGCCGCCTCATCCCTTTAGGCTTATCCTGTATAGTGGAAAAAACTTATTTTATATACGAAAAAATAAAATAAATTTGACGAATTTGGCCATTTCTCGAAAAAATACGTTATTTTTATTAAATATATTTAATAGAAAAAAAAAAGAATCAACTTATCCAAATCAAAACATTTACCCTAACTATTTCTGTTTCAATTTGAGTGATATCGGTGTTTTACTTTTTTATTTATGGACAAATGGAATAGATATTTACAAAGGTGAGGACTTTTTTACTCGCTGATCCGTTTGCCAAGACATTAAACGGGTCACATGTGTACGAATGTGAAAATAATTTTTTTTATTTGACCCCCAAAACACCTTTGTCGTGTAGCCATAAACTATCGATAGATACCAATACTTATCGATATTTTAATTTTATCGACTAGCTTTCACCTGTCGATATGCGATAGGTATATTTTATTTTGGACCATCTCTACCCACGAAACGCTGACAAAGAGTATTTCTGGTATACATTTGAAACTAATCGGTTTGGTTCTTCTCAAGTTATCATACGAGGACATTTTGTTTAAACAAACACGAACATCCGCGCAGCCATCATATTTTTTTTTCTAAAAATATGATTTTCGTGTTTTAGGTACTCTAAAATAAATAAAATATAGATACGCAAGTAAAAACACTCAACTGATGGTCCTTCAATTTAAAATAAATCAGAGTTTTCGAAGTTAAGTGATATTCAGTCTATAGTTCGTCCAAAATCAACGACTAAAAAATATATCACTTGAAATAAACGTATCAAATATTTTTGAGTTTACACAATTATTTCGTATTACTTTTTCTAAGATTATGCAAACTCAACTTTCTATGGAAGTAAGTCTTCGATCTTGCCTCCCTTAATCCGGCGCTCATGGTGTCCGCCTAACTAGGAAAAGAGGAAGTAGATCATTTAGGAACAATATAAGCGCCAACACTGGTCATTATCATTACTAAAAAATATTTCGATTTGAAAAGAAAACTGCCAATCCAAACACAAAGTTTTGGAAAAAAGTAGTACCGATTTTTTTTACAAGCAGAAGCATTTATTAAGACATACTGTATAAATTTCCTAATAATAAACATTATATTTTTTTTAAATTGAACTGACTTTTTTCTTTATTTTTTTCCTTAAATTAAAAAAAACATATTTAAAAAATAAAATGCGTTCTTTGAAAAACACATCTACTTTAAAAACGAAACAAAGAAAGACTTGAAGTCAAAAGGCTCAAACAATGATCATATGTTTTTTTCGTTAACTATTTCTCTTTTACACCATTTTAAAGATTTTTTGTATATAGGTGCATTTTGGTGTCCTGATTATGAATCCGAAGTCGATTTTTTCGGTCACGTTCCTTTTTGGAGTTACTCGTATTCATTCTCGACGTTCATAAACATCCTAAACCCAATTTATTTTTTTGTTTCTTCTTTTTTATGAAAATTCGCTGGTTCTATATGAAACTATTACAAACAATAATAAAAAAACGTAAAAAAAAACTCTCTTTTTGTTATTCTTGTCTTTTTATCTAAAAAATTGGTGAATACTCAAAAAACAAACTATATTTTATATTTTTTTGACTAGTAACTTTTCCTTCATGTTGGTAACTTGACATTATGAAACACTTTAAAGAGAAATATTAATACAAATAAAAATTAATTATGGACACTTTTGTTACATATATAGGTGGATCGGTACCAGCAGGAGCGCGAAAGCACTAAGTGGATTAGTACCGGGTTAGCATCAGGTCAGGCACGGTAGACTTCATGGTTAAAACCCTAACACAAAAGGCGAACAACAGTGAAGTTGATCGCTTTTTGTTTTAGGTTATAGGCGCTTAACTTACTGCTAACCTGGTATCAATTCACTTAGTCCCTCCGCGCTCCTGCTTTTACTCATCCACCTTACGTATGTAACAAAATTAACAAGTCTTTTTTAGCTAGATGGTTGTTTTTGAGTGTTTCCAATGTCCTATTTTTTTAGATAAAATAAGGCAAGAAAATCAAGAAGAAAATTTTGTTACTTCTTTTATAATTTATGTAGTAGTTTCATGCAGAACTATTAAATGAGATCAGAACCCTAAAACTCACCTGTATACAAAAATTCATCAAAATTGGCGATGGTGTAAAAAAGTAAGGATCCAAACGGTAAAACCTCAGGAAAATTAGTAAGAAGCATGCCTGTACCAACGTTTTCAAAATGTCGAGGAGGGGAGAGTCCAGACCGCCAGGACCCCCCTGGTTACGTGCCTGTCTCCGAGGCATTAACCTTCTATATGTAATATAGAAAAAACAACGAGGTTAAGGCACACTATCTAGAGTGGACCGTGGAGCAACATAGAATATTAAACTGGTCAGCTAATGGACAACCTATGTTGAAGAGTAGATGTTCGCACTCTGCTGATTTGCGGAAAAATCATTTTCCTTACAAAAATCAGCACCATTACAATAACTTAAAAAATGTTATTGTAAGGAAATATAGAATACTGTATAATATTTTCAGAAAATAACAATACATCTCTGATAATATTGTAGCTGCGACCATTTGCTAACCATAAGTATTATTTCTACTTTACAACATCAGGGTTAATAACAACTTTTTTAAGGAATGAATATTAACAATTATTAATTCTTAAAAGATGTTAGATGCATGTTACCTTGTGGTATTTAGGCTTTTGTAACGTATATTATAAGAAAGAACGGCTGTGAGAATGCATCTTACAAACGATAAGTCATATGACTAAGCTTGTCATTAAAATAGTATAACTGAAAGTCAAATAAATGATGTCAAAACGTGCGCAGCTAAAAAATAATAATTCTCGCATCTTGAACAAAATTTATTTCTAACTTCAACGGTAATCAAGACGTTTTTCCACACTGTATACCCTCACTTGCAAATTGATATTACCTACATTTTTTCTATGGAAGCGAACCAGGATGAGAGAATAAAATGCTATGATATTGCAAAACATTATTATTTAACAAACAACACATACTTAATTTAATAACAAAAGAACAGATGACCATCAGCAAAAATGGTTCGATTAACCTAAATAGGCACGAGAAACGAAATGAGGTGCGGTATCGTGAAAATTCGTGAAATATTAAATATTTCTGCAATATTTGTGAAGTGCAAGTAACATTAATACAAGTAAGCTTATATTTTTATAAAATTTTACAACACAAAATTAAACTAACAACATCCTGGTTAAAAAACACAATTTTTTTTTTTTTTGGGAAACCTAGCCGGTGAGGCTTTAGACTAGCTTAGTTTACAATACAATAACTAGAGTGACTTACTCTTACCTACATGACAATATCGTAAGGCATTTTTGAGATATTGAAAATTTTGGTTCAGAAGAATAATATCCAGATTTAAATAAACGAAAACCCAGTTTTTCATAAAAGTGAGCTTTTTTTTTTAACGGGTTAAAAATATCTCTGTTCATAATAGAATAACCAGAATAGAAAGTTATAACAGCCTAGCAATTTTTTAGCTTGAAGCAATTTTAAAATAATTAGTTGCAAATATAAATAATGAGTTAGATCTTGTTAAAGAATGGATAGATGGTACTACATTGAAAATTAATTTACTTAAAACAAAATGTATGATTTTAGGACCTCAAAATACCTGCAATTATTTTAATAATTTAGGTTTAGAATTTAAAATTAATAACTGTAAAATTGATAGGGTTGATTCACATAAATATTTGGGAGTAATAATAGATAATAACCTTAAATTTGATTTGATTACTTATTCATCCATTTTAATTTTCAAAGCATATTCAGAATTCTAGTCTGTTATAGGCCAAAATTATCTATTTCGGAGTATTTGTATTGTATGTATTAATTTGGCTTAAGAAGAATGCTCAAAACGTGTAGTACAGTAATCAGAGGGTTGGGGACGTGACAAATATAAAAGAGCACTCATTTTGTTATGCAACTGGTGTCTTTTAACGGACTGTTTAGGAGTCTGCAGAGTGCTCACAGGTAGGACGTCTAGTTCGCAAAAAATGGCTAAAAAGAGCGGTTTTTGTCCAATATCATCCAAAATATTGCAGATAGAATAAAATTTTGTTTAAACATTTTTAAGGCAGATCATTACCTACAAAAAAGGTTATAATGATTACATTTTTTTAAACAATTTTGCTTTATCTGCGATAATTTGGAAAATATTGGCCAAAAACTATTTTTGCCAATTTTTGGATACAATATGAAATGCAATTATAGTATATCTATGCTATATTATGTTTCAGCTCATAAGTATACAGGGTGTTTGATTAAGGCTGGTCACCTCCGTATCTCAGAAAGTACTTGTTCTAATTTTTTTAGAAAAAAAATCTATAGGTAAATTTGCCCAAAGAAATCGTTGTAAAATATTTTGAAGTTTCTCAAATAGCAGCTAGTAGGTGTAAAAAATAAACAAAGTTAAGATACTGATTTTGCCTTGAATTTCACTAGTTGTGTTAAACATTTAAGCTTTGCATACCTTAAAAAATTACGCACTGTTTTGCCTCAGATCTTTTCCGATTGCCAGTAATGAAATGATAGTAAGGGAATGTCACACTTTTCTTCTTTTAAAAGCTTCATCCAATTTGGTATCGAAATAAAGTGCTCTATTTGCTCTACTCGTAGAGCCATTATTTGAATGTTATAATTCTTCAAATAACGCTATTTTTCCAGAAAAACATCAAAAGGTATGCTGAAACTTTTTGTCATAGCTTATGTTGTTGTTAAAAAGGAGGGTCGAAAAAGACATTAAATGAAATTTGGGAAAGCCCGCACAAACATTACTGCATAGAAAACTATTAATGCCCGTAGGTAGGAAAAAAATAAATCAAAAATATTCAAAGACATTTATTTTTTCCCTTTCCTCCGATATATATCGAGGAAAATATGAAAATTCTGATATGGGCGGCCTACATGTGAGCACTTTTAAACACCCAGCGACAGGTATTAATAGTAAAAAAAGTACGCAATTATATTACTCCTGCCAGCCTACAAAACTGCATCTGGTGACTGAGCTAGTGTTAAAGGAATATAGAATTTTGCATAATGGTCAAAATATTGATTGAACCTCCTGATATTTTTGGAATTTTAAGCTATTCTATAATTATTCCACTTAGGACCTAACCGATTCTAATTTAATAGAAATGAGGCACTTTACAACTGCGCAATTGTATTTTCTAACTTTGTTAAAAAGCGAGAAAACTTTAACAAAGACTAATAATAGTTCTTTAATAATATTTATTACTAATCAGTGGAGTACTTGGAAAATATTTAAAATTAAGAAAATGAGGTTTTACTTGACCCTGTATTTATTATTTGTAAGTTGGCAACAAAAACCAACGAATTGTTTTATCTGACAATAACATTGAATTTTTTAATAATGCCTTAATATATTGTCCTGTATGAAGGTAAGATTAGGTGTGATAAAATGTATTTTATTGCTATTTTTTTGTTTTGACTAGTGGCGGGTGTAATAGCAAAAAATTAAAAATTATTTTATTTATGTTTTTAAAAATTTTTAAGCGCAGCTTCAGGAAAGTTTTTTTTGGGTTTTTTAGATACGATGAGCCGTTAGAGAAAGAAAAGTCTGTGTTAATGCACGCCTTTTACATTATTGTTATGAGTCAAACTTACCCAAAAAAAAGATAGTGTGTAAAATGTTATCAATTCATTTCTACGTAACACTTGATTTTTGTCCCACATTTGAGGTAATTTGGATAATTAGTTATTTAGTGATAATATTGGATAATTACCAAAATGGTCGCCATTCTGTTGCGCCATCTTGAATTCGTACCACAATTTTACCATTTCTCCTTATTAGTTTCCTATCGTGGAGTAGGATTATAAGGTTTTCTAATAGACCATCTAATATCCTCAGCCATTCCCTCTTAAAGCTTCTCTAAAGTCAGTTTTTGTAGCTTGAGTCAGTTTTTCTGTTTCCGGTAGTAAAGAATTTTGGTCATAAATCGCGAGGACTGTATAAGCAAATAAATTAATATTTTTCTATACACAGAGTACCGTAAGGAACCATCTCTTTTCCTTTGTACAAGAAAATTTAGAAAGGGAATCGTACATTCTTCAATTTCCATTGTAAATTTTATGTTAACGTACTGCTGATTCAGATGATCAAGAAATACGGGGAGATTTTCTTGACCATAGTGAGATATGACAAGTTTCGTCTACATATTTGAACCACGATTTTGGCTTTAATGGAAACTACTCTAAGGCTTCCTCCTTAAAAGCGTTCATGAAAATATTAGCTATAACAGGTGAGCGCGGAGATTCCATGGCTGCTTCTGAGGTTTGTTTATAAACATTTCTTTGAAAAGCGAAATATATTATGAGACATGCTTCGATCAGATTTAAAAGTGAGTTGTCTTATATTATTGAAGTTGAGTCATTAATAGGCACATTCGTATATAGCGATTCCACATCGAAACTGACTAACATATCTTTTGGATCTAATAGAATTGCTTTAAATTTCTCTACAAAATGTGTGTGCTTTCCAATATATGAATGTGTTTTTCCTGTAAAATTATTAAGAATATTTGAAAGATAATACTGAACTAACGATAGGTCCACTGCTTGATCGTAACATCTTCTCCTCTGCTGGCAGGTTGGATGTATTTTAAGGATGATTATCTGTCTTTCAATTTTAGGTACTGTCGTTAAAAAGTAGTTGTATTTTCTCCATGTAATCTCTCAGTGACGACAGTGGTATTCACCCTGTCCGTTGGAAGGACCAAAATGTCTCTACTGTCGTTTAAACTTTTGAACGATGTTTTTTTTACGACTGAGATATTTGATCTAGTCGGCGGTTTATAATTTTAATCACCTTAAATGGCTTTACCTTATTGTGTCAGTTTCCTTTGCTGCAAGTTTTTTGATTGTGGCTTTGACGGACGACTTACACGGATACGCCTTTTGGTGTTCTTGGTGCAACGGCGAAATTCTGGCGATCAGAGAGGACGGATTGTTATGCATCAGTAACGGCTTGGGAAGACAGGTTGATTACGATAAATAGCCGGCCTAAATATTTCCGGGCACATTCACTGTTTCGATCTCGTAAAGTACAGATCCCTGAAGATGCCTCGTGCAATCGATTTGGACACGATCTAATCCCAAGAACCATGATATTTAAATTGATCAAAACTGTGAAAGCTTCCGTTCTATATTCAAAATTTAACTTTCGTACAAAAGTATAACAGTTTTTTTATAAAAATACATTTCTTATTATTTAGTTTAGAAAAACATCATTCATATAAGGATCTGACTGGAATACTGATTTTCGGCGACTATAGCAAAGAGGTGGTGTATCCTGGGTAATCCAAAGAAGATTTTATACACTGCGAATTCTACTCTATTAACACTTAAAAATACATTTATTATTACAGAATCTACTTTTAGGGAACCTATAAAGCAAGATCCAAAATGTCAGCGGTAAATCAACAGATGAACTTGTATTCCCTTACAAGAATGGCACTGACTCTAGGGCCGGGATTAGGGTTTTTACTCTATCTACACTCCTGTACTTTGAACCAAAGACCAGACATATTAGACAGGTAATAAAAATGTTCATGTATAAATATATGTTTATACAAAATGACTAGATTATTAAAAATAGTGACTTAAAGATTTAACTACATTTTATTTGTTGAAATTAATGGTCAAATTTGATTGTACGCTTTAATCAGGGGCCGCCCTAATTATATGTTTCACTCAATGAGGTTTCATTGCTGGGAAATGTTAATTTTTGACCAGTTTCAGGTCCACTAATGTCAAGAAGAGAAGGTACAAAGTTTGAATTACTACAGGAGGACGATGGCAGAGTCGTTGAAGATATCATATTTTCGGTTTTAGTTTGGTTGTAGATGTATCTACACAGCCTTCAGCAACTGCCACCCCCCTAGGCGCTTCAGCTGTAAAATATGTGCTCCGCTATTAACCAGCAATATAGCCGCTGTTCGTTTGAAAGCAAGACTTTTGTGCGTTTTCGTATTGTGAAGTTTTAAACAGCAAGCATTTTTGTTCGGAAATTTAGATATAGAATTGTACCCAAAGAGTTGTTTTCGAGTTTTTTTCTAATCAATATTGAACAAAAAGTCTCTAATTTTCAATATCTTTTCGACCTGGATAAATTATTTTACAATCCAATTTGTGTCAGTTATCATAAATGATCTGCTTTTATAAGTTTTTGTATCCGGAATTTCAATGGAAAATTTCTTGTCTAAAATATCAATATTCGTAGATTTCTTTTTCCGTAACTCGTCATTTCGGCATGCCCCAGACACACCTATTATAAGCGCTACCTAAAACAATAGAAAAAAATTTAAAAAGAAAGATTCTTGAGGTGCTTTCTTGGTAGAGATATTAGATTTCTTTGACTTAATTCCTATATTCTGGCGTTTCAAAAAGACAACGAGTTTGTTCTCTTTTCCATTAATTCCAGCATTGTCTGTATGATGCTGTAGATAGCACCAAGAGTAGATGCTTTTCTGCTGTGCTATACCGCTAAAATATGCGATGAAGACTGTCCCTGACACGATATTCTTAGCCTTTTCATATCGTCCCCTACTTTTCTCTGGAAGCAAACTGGCTTCTGCTGGCTGCATTATCACCACTTTCTGACAACATTTGGCTTTCTTTGTTAAACAAATGCGAAATAACGAACGAGAAATTCAAAATTGTCAAAGGTTGTTTATGTTTTCCTGAATTTGCGCCATAGCAACCAACGCGTCCCTGGTACCGGTGAAAATACATATGAAAACTTCAAAACAGAAAATGACAAAGTTTGGCATTTTTACTATATTTTTTCATTTGTAAAATAAAATATTGTACCTACTTTTTGATTAATGATGTGGTTGTAAATAAAATAGTATACAAACCTTGGAGGTAAATTTTCATTACTGTCTCGAAATTTACTCTATCTCGATGCTATGAGTCTCGATTTACAATATAAATCTCTCGACAGTAATGAAACACTTCTCTACTCCCTACACTATAACGTTTTCACTTTCCTAGTAAATGAAAAAATCACCCACGACTTTTGAAGTTCTTTGCGTTTATGGGTCCCCGAAAAACATGTTCCCCAATTTCCCCCAGTGTGTCGGTCTGTCTGTCGTTTTGTCATTCTAAATATACCATCTCTAAACTTCAACATAGTTTAATATATTTAACGTTTTTACTTCTCTCGTAAGATGGAAGTATTCTATTTAAGAAGAAGAGTATTTTTAGGTTTTACACCACAAATTATAATAGAAAATTAAAATACTAAAAATATTGTTATATATTTATCTTAAAATTTTAATTTGTAGTCTTTAGTTCTGGGTCCACTGTGAAAGTACCCGAGTAACGACACTGCAAAATATCTACTTTTTTGGACGTTTCTGGGGGAAAGTTTATCACTGCCTTCAGCAAACCAAAAAATAAAAAACTAGGAGCAGTATATCACTTATCTTTTATGTCAGAGGTTTAACCGGAATGACTATTCTCTGACAGAATGTCAATTTAAAGGTTTATTTTTAATTGATAAGATAAGGTGAAAAAATATGATTACCTAGAGCAAGGTTTACAGAATAATATATATGATAATTCTTTAACTTTGCCTAGAGCATGTTCATTTTAATTTACTGTATTTTGAGGTGTCCTTAATTTGTGTTGTTCAAACTAACTCAACAAGATGCTACGCAATTATCTTTATTTAACAATATTAAGGCTTTTCTTTGATTTTATATTTTTTGGAAATGGTTTTTTTACTATAATATTAGAAGGATCCTAATCAATTATTTAATTTTATGATCCAGACCAGTGGCCACCAACCTTTTCAAGGTGTTGAGCTACGTTGATAATTTAGAAATAAACCAGCCTAAACAAAATAACGCAGTTGCATTTGACATAAGTACATGTTTTTATGTAATTAATAAGTACTTAACTAATACTAATACAAACCTAAAAAATAAACAAAATTTTCAGATTTAATAAAAGTAAACAAAACATTATAAATACAATTTTAAACAAGAACATGTGATAAAAAATGCGCGCATTCAATGAGAAGGTTAACACAGACTCATCGATAATTTTTTAGATATTTGCAGTGTAATTTGAAACAGCCATTCGAACACAATTATCCAGATGTTCATCTGAAAGGCGAGTGCGGTATTTATTCTTAGTAAACTTCATATTGGAAAAAGAAGATTTGCACAAATATGTGGAAGTAAATAACTCTTTCACTTTTAGAATTGAATATTTGTCTTTATTTACCATACGCCAGATACATTTCGTACTTGAAACTAACGATTTCAATGCTAAATCACTATGAAATGAAACCACTTCCATTTGAGTTGCAGAGATGTCTTCGTCAGTTCTGCATAACACAAGTTGCAAACTGTGGATATCTATTTCCATTAAGTGTGAAACAATAAATTGAGCCACCAATGTCATTTTGTTGAAATCCTTAAACCGATTTTTGAAGTTATCTTTCAAATTAGAAACTATTTCTACATCAGATTTACTGTCTTAGGGTTCTTTTGACTTTTGGGATATCTTCTCTGAAAGAACAGAAAAATGGTTGACATCACGGTTGACTAAGGTTTGTTC
Source organism: Kuschelorhynchus macadamiae (assembly GCA_030620095.1). Taxonomy (NCBI): domain Eukaryota; kingdom Metazoa; phylum Arthropoda; class Insecta; order Coleoptera; family Curculionidae; genus Kuschelorhynchus; species Kuschelorhynchus macadamiae. Next base: position 3,527,350 of record JAUTXW010001744.1, read on the forward strand.
CCAAAACTCAAGTTTTTTTATGAATGCATTTATATCGGAAATCATTTCCACCAGTACTTTATCTCTTCCCTGAAGTTGCAAATTGATTTCATTAATCTTGTCTGTCTATAAGAAACCCAAAATCTATAAACCAAATTGAATTTTCCAGTTCTTGAATCGGTTCGCCGCGTTGTTTGAAAAATTGAACTATGACAGATGAACTATGGCTTCATTAAAACGTGTTATCACTCGTTCTCTACTTAACTATCGCACTTCAGAATGAAGAAGGAGATACCCGTACTGACAATGAATTTCATCGGCTAAGATTTTGAATAATTTTCTTTGTAATTCGAGAACTCTAATCTTGTTTACAATTTTAACTACAAATTTCATGACGTTGTTTAGTTTTAAAATATTTCCACTTAATGCTTGCCGATGAATAATACAATGGTAGCACATAAATTGTGGAAAGCGTTCATCTTTACGACAAAATGCTACCATACCTTTATCACAACCCACCATAACTGGAGCCCCATCAGTTGTCAAACCTACCAATTTTGTAATTGGAATTTTCTCAAAAGATATAAAATTGTTTAAATGAGAAAACAATTCCTTTCCAGTGGTATATTCTTTTAGTGGAATAAACTCCAAAAGTTCTTGTTTTATCATAAAATCACTAAAAACTATCTTGACGAACACGGCCATCTGGGAAGTGTCAACCACATCTGTTGATTCATCCAGTTGAAGACAGAAATAAACACAGTTATCTAAGTCAGTTTTTAACTGTGAAAACATATCCTGGCTCATTACTTCCACTCGTCTCATCACTGTATTAGCAGAAAGTTGCATAGATTTTATTGCTGAAACTGTTTCGTCTTTATTTTTAAAGTTAGAAAATAAGGAATCTGCAGCTTCTAAAAACGTCTGTTTTATCAATAGACTGTTGTCCAGTTAACTGGTTCTTTAATTGTTTCAATTTGTTTTTTTGCTGGCAGCATGTAACAGGAAATATTTTTCAAAATTCGGATGTACACTTTTATGATGCCTCTCAATATTTCCTTTTTTAGCAACCGAAATACAGGCATTACATAACAAACATACATTTTTACCTTTAACTTTTGTAAAAAAATACTGTTCTTCCCATTCCGAATGAATATTGTATGTCTTTATTTTGTTACTACTGCTTTCCATTATCTTTTTTATTGCTCACTCTATGTACTAACACATCTAATGCCTTTTAGTTTTAAACTAAATGCGTTGTATGCCCGACATGCGCATTATCGCGTTCAAAGCAATATAGATAGTTCTTGTGTTCTCAAACATTCACGCGATGCTGGCGCTCTGGTCAATTTTAGCAACTGTCCAGAGCACTCAACGCAGTGTTGCCGCTGCTTGTTTTCATATTGAGATTTTTTTTCAACATTTATAGACGTTTCTATGATTTTTACAAGATATGTTGTGAGCTACCAGAAATGTCTTCGCGAGCTACCTGTAGCTCGCGATCGACGGGTTGGCGACCACTGATCTAGACTATCTAGACCGTGTTGGCAAATGTTTTTTTTTAAATTCCCTATTTTTTATGTAAGTTTGGTGTTCTTTAATTCCTTTGGCTACAGGCCTGGAGGTTTCACTTATGTAAAATTTATTGCATTGAGACGGAATTTTATAAATAATGTATTTTCTTGTTCATTGTTAGGTTTTGTTTTTGTAAGTTTGCTTCTAAGCCTATTTTGTGCCTTTTAACGATCGTTCTTAAGTTAAAAGGTTTACCTATTCGTTTTATTTTATCTGATAAGTTGTTGTTCCTCTATTCTGAATTTGTTTGACTTTTGGATTCTCAAATTCATAAAAATATTTTTTAATCAAATTATTACCATGCTTTTTGTGTGATTTAAAACATTTATACATTGTTTCTCCTACAAAATTTTGATCCTTGCAAATTATTTTTGCTGTATCATATAGCCTTTTTACAACACCCTTTTTAAACATGATTGGGTAATTTGAGTAAAAATTTAAGTCTGTGTTTCTGGGTGTTAGTTTTTTCTATACTTTTGTTTCAAAACTGTGTGTGCCCTTTTTAATAAGAATGTGTATAAATGGAAGTTGTTGGTCTGTTTCTTTTTCAATAGTAAATTGAAAATTTTTTAAATCATATTAACAACGAAGGTTGTTTGGTGTTAATATGATTTAAAAAATCATTTAAACGTTGATCGTCATGTTGATAGAAACAAAAAATGACATTAATGTATCTCCACCAAACAAGTGGCTTATGATCGTAATTTTGAATATATTTAACTCAATATTCTTTATACAGGGTGTCCCAACTAAAAGTATCCACCCCAAATAACAAGTCGCCAAGACAAAAAAAAAAATAAAACGCTCGGACCCGTCGATTTTGCTTTTGAGGGGGAAACATTTTGCGCCTATTTTCAATTTCGCAACATCACCCTCTGAGTGAGGGTGAGATTCACCCCCAAAATGTAATATGGAAAGGGGGGTCGAATGATACCTTATTTTGAAGGGTTTCCGACCCTGGTTACAACTGCCAAGTTTGAAGCCTCTGCTGTCATTCCCGAAGAAATGGCAGCTTGTCCAGAAAAAAATATTAATAAATTAACTGCAAGAGTTGGCTGCTTTAAATTTAGGGGATGATGCATGCTAGTGAAAAGATTTTAATAATAATTACTCCGGACGAGAGGAAAATAAAAATAGTAAATGTAAATTAATGGGGAATTTTTGCGTTTAAGAAATGTTTTCTACAAAGACTAAATTATTTTATGAATTGTTCGAAATGTTCGCCATTTACTTCCATGCAATGATACAGACGAGTCTCGAATTCCTCTCGAACATTTTGAAATGTTTCAGGTGTTAACTGACGGCATTCAGCTACTATTCGCTGTTTTAAATCCTCAAGTGATTCTGGCTGCACCTTAAAAATCTTTGTTTTCAAGTGTCTCCAAAGAAAGAAGTCCAACGGCGTCAAATCAGGTGATCGTGCCGGCCATTCGATGGGACCTCTTCTTCCAATCCAGTGATCGGGAAAAGTATTATCGAGAAAATCTCTTACCGGACGAGCGTAGTGAGGAGGTGCTCCATCTTGTTGAAAGAATATTTGATCTTCAGCTAAATCCTGGTCGTATCTCAGTAATCTGCGGATCGATGGTATTTTCAAGTAAATTTAAATAACTTTCACCATTTAAATTGCCTTCTATGAAAAAAGGTCCAACAACGTGATTGCCTAGAATTCCCGCCCACACGTTTACTTTTAAAGGATGCTGGCTATGGGTTTCCCTGAATAAATGGGGTTTGCTGTCGCTCCAATACCTGCAGTTGTGACGGTTTACTTCTCCATTTAAGTAAAATGTGGCTTCGTCAGAAAAACAAATACATATTGTACAATGAAATGGTATGGTTGTTTAATTTTTCAGAAATATTCTCACAAAACTCTACTCTGCGATCAAAGTCATCTTCGTTCATTTCGTGAAGCAATTGATATTTAAAGGGTCGAAACTTATAGGTTTCTCTGATGGAGTTACTTGAGACCATAGCAACATGGCCAAGGACTGCAACCTCGACATTTCTTATTGGTCTTACTCTTTCATGCTTTTTATTGACAACTGAGCCGGTTTCGAAAAATTTGTTCCACAGTTGTAATACACTTCTATGAGTCAAAGAATGTTCGGGATGAGATTCATTAAAACTTACAGCTGCAGCTCTCGCACAATTATTGTTTCTAATGTAAAGAACAATAATTTCGATTCTCTCTTGTATCGTAAACGTCATAGGCAATTGTTAGAAACTTTCGTCTTTTAACACTTTCAGACAAAATAAATTTTAAATAAAATGCACAAACTGTAATAAACGCATGAATGCTTGACACTAAATAAACGATAACAATGTGATTTTATTTTGTTTGTTGCTGATGTTTTATGATAACAGTAAGAATGGAATGCTGATTTTTTTTTTAAATTTTGTACAGTGACAATTCGACAAGTTAGCTTAAACGTTTTGGCAACGGTCTGTTTCATTGCAAGGGAGTAAATGGCGAACATTTCGAACAATTCATAAAATAATTTAGTCTTTGTAGAAAACATTTCTTAAACGAAAAAATTCCCCATTAATTCACATTTACTATTTTTATTTTCCTCTCGTCCGGAGTAATTATTATTAAAATCTTTTCACTAGCCTGCATCATACCCTAAATTTAAAGCAGCCAACTCTTGCAGTTAATTTATTAATATTTTTTTTTTCGACAAGCTGCCATTTCTTGGGGAATGACTGAAATGAATGAAAGGCTCCAAACTTGGCAGTTATAACCAGGGTCGGAAACCCTTCAAAATAAGGTATCACTCGACCCCCCTTTCCATTTAATATTTTGGGGTTGAATCTCACGCCCGCTCAGAGGGTGATGTTGCGAAATTGAAAATAGGCGCAAAATGTTTCCCCCTCAAAAGCAAAATCGACGGGTCCGAGCGTTTTATTTTTTTTTTGTCTTGGCGACTTGTTATTTGGGGTGGATACTTTTAGTTGGGACACCTTGTATAATTAGTACTTAGTAAAGGGATAAAAGAGATCCCATAGCCAAAGTATCTTAATATTGTTAAACAAAGATAATAGTTTAGCACCTTGTTCAGTTAAATGAAATAATAATTAAAAATAAATATTGAAAACACCTCAAAATACAGTGAATTAAAATGAACATACTCTACATATTTTTCCACCTTATCTAATCTCTGACATTCTGTCAGAGATTAGCCATTCCGGTTCCTTTGCCCCGAAACGTTAAAAAAAGTAGATATTTTTCATTGTTGTTCCTCGAGTACCCCTCGACCCAGAAGCAAAGACTACAAATTAAAATTTTAAGATAAATGGATAACATTATTTTTATTTATTTAATTTTCCGTTTTAATATGTGGCGTAAAACCTAAAAATAATTTTGTCATTAAATCATGAATCCGCCACTACAATTTTGTAATTATTTACTATAGTATTGTAATCGTGAAAAAATCACCACCTAGATTTTTGCAGATTTTTCCGAAAAATATGTTCTCCCACTCTGTCATTGTGCCTGTACGCGGCATAGCTTAAAAACTATTTATTCGATTGACTTAAAATTTTGTTCAAAAAACAATGGCCATTCCTCCAATATGCAGGAACAAAATAGAGGAGTCACAAAATGTATAAAAATCATTATTAAGAAGCTACGTATCGAATGGAGTGCAAAATTTGTGCAAAAACAAAGTTGGGCAATAAGGATAAACTGGTACATTTTTTGCGTAAATCTATTATGGCGGAACATAATGGCGGCCTCATAAAATATTCAAATATGCGGTAATTAATAAATAAATAATAATAATAATAAAAAACTTTAAAACTTGAAAAAATTGAAATAAATTACACTTTATAGAATTTGTATAGTTATAACTAAAATAAATAGTATATGCATATAGACTGCTTATTTCAAATAGTGGAATTCTGTACTAGGGAACTTGTGGGTAAAGGTAAATTTACCGATTTTTTACATCTCAAACCACAAATAGTTACAAATAGGTAAAAAAATCATTCAAAATCTTTCAAAATACTTTCAGGGATCATCACTTAAAAGATAAAGCTTACACCAACATAAAAGAAAGTTACGATTTCATAATAGTCGGAGGTGGTAGCGCTGGATCGGTTCTGGCCAACAGACTATCGGAAAACCCTTACTGGAATGTACTTCTTATTGAAGCGGGGCCAGATGAGATCAGCATCACAGATATGCCAATCATGTTCCCTACACTGCAGTTAACACCCTTCGACTGGCAGTACAAGGTAGGCCCAATATTCTAGAAACATCCGGAAAAATACTAAACAGCAAAATCATAAAAAGTTAATAATTATTTACCACATACACAAAGCGAGATTTTCAATGCAATACTATTGTTCCACATCCTCTATCTTCTTAGAGATATCAGACGGACAAAATGAAAAAAACAATTAAAAAGGACTATTAAATTTGTAAAAACGTAACAATATTAGGCAAAATAAATTCAATAAAATAAATTCAATACATTTTTTTTCAAATATAGATAAAAACTAATTATCACATATGGTAGCCCGTGATTTCCCCTTTCACATTAATTTTTTAAACATTAAAAAGTAACAGTTATTGTAATTGTTCTCCGATGCTTTCACAAATTTCATATTCTCCAGTGGTAGAAAAGACAAAATCAACAAGAAGGACCACAAAGAATAAAAAAGGCAATCTAAAGTTTTTGTATTGGACAACGACCCGAAGCCATTCTTCCTATGACTTTTGTAGAAAAATTGCGTTTTGGCTAATTTTTTTGCATAGGGGCTTCTATTCAACTATTCGATTGCAGCAAAAAACAAAATTCTTTTATTTTATGTATTTAAGGGGGGACAAAAAGCAGATGTCCCTCCCAACACAGAGCAAACCCTAAATAAAAACACACGTATATAGCATATTAGCACGTTCTTATTGGCTCATAAAAAAAGGAAATTTGTTGGTGCCGAATTAGTTATTTTAGGACATTTTTTTAAAAGTTCCCGATGATAACTTTCTTTATAGAAACATAGGGAACCATAGTCATGTAATACATGGTTGTGTAGCAATTTAAAGTTCCTCTTAAAACCTGAAATTAAAAAATCCAGGTCCGTATTTAAAACAAAGTGAAGTCCATAGTGGTCGCCAGAACACGTAACGTTAGAAATTAAATTTGATACCATTTGTAGAGCAGAAAAAATTATACTTTCAAATTTAAACTGTGTCTCGAAATTCAACAGTTTTTGAAATATTTAACTAAATTAATTTAGTCGTTTTTCACACAACCCCCCGTATCTCAGGAATTATTAGCAATTTGGCAACAGGGTAAAATCATCTTGAATGAGAGCAACTGTTCTCTAATTTAGTATTTCGTAGTACTTACCGTTTCGGAGGTAGCAATAGTGGTACACGCTATTTAAGACACCCTGTATATATATAAATATATATATATATATATATATATATATATATATATATATATATATATATATATATATATATATATATATATATATATATATATATATATATATATGATGTGTTCATCGACTTCACAGTAAAATTTTCAAGCTGGAATTTTGTTATGGTTATATTATATGCCTTTTTGTATAATATGTAGTTACTTAGTTCATGATTTTTTCAATGATTAGACCCCAATATTTTTATGTTTATACAGCTTACTTTGTTGACAAGGAGTATATGTTCTTTTAACAATAAAGTATATTTGAGTTTGAGTTTGAGAATAAAATATTATTTTTTACTTTTTAGTGCTTTTTTTGAAGTCGGGTCTATTTTGTTTTGTAAAAATATTTATTCAAGAAAATTTCCGGTAGATTTATTCTACTCGTTTAGTTTATTTAGCTCCGAAAAAAATACCAAACGGCATTTGTTATTAAGCGGCTCGCTGGAAAGTGGGCTTTCAAGATTTTTTTTTTCTTTGATGAACATCTATTTTTTTTTAAATGGTAAGAGAAGTGAACAATAAAAAATTATTTTGTTAATTCTAGACAGAACCGGGAGATAAATATTGTCAAGCCATGGTCAATGAACAATGCAACTGGCCCAGAGGAAAAGTATTAGGTGGAAGCTCTGTTCTGAATGCCATGCTCTATGTTAGAGGAAATAAAAAGGATTATGACAGGTACCGTTTTAAACACCATACGCTATATTAACTAAACTACAGTGCTATTCAAGTTCAATTTCATAAAATTTAACTTTATTGTAAATGACCATAAATGGTTTATTTTTGAAGGGTTTTCATATTATGTAGTCGCCTAGTTTTGTTAAAATTTTTGTGGGATCTGCGTTTTGAAAGTTGCTTTAATTTGTTAGTAAGTAATTTTATTTTACAGTGTATTATACTTAATCACTGGTGTATCTACTTAATCAATGAAAAAAAGATATTTCTCAAATTTTTTATATTTATTTATTTTTTGAGAAAACATATTTTTCCTAATTTCCAATATTTTCTCTCTACATTAAACACACTTTTTGGAAAGACTAACTTTTTAATTGTTTTGGCTTCCGTAAGGATAACTTGAAAAAAATTGATACAATTTTGAATGTCCATTTTACTTCAGGAGGTATTTTCCGTGTTTTATTATTTTTGACAAGAGTGTTTTGAGACGGGTTTTTGGTTTCGTTCATATATTAGCCATGTGTTTCATAAGCTGAATTATGTTAAAGTATAATTTTGTTTTAATTAAGAGCTATAGAGACATTTTTAATAAAATTGTGGATAATTACGTATAGTTTGTCTTTAACAGTATTTATTGGTATATACAATGTGTCCCAAATTTGGCTTACATGCATTGCTATCTCGTAAACCGCTATAGCTACAGGGTGGGTTAAATTAGGAAAGTTTTAGAGAATTTTATTACAAATTTGATGACGTTTTGAAGTTTAGGATATCTTTTGTGGTTTTCAAGATAATTGGGAAAAATCAAAATGGTGCATTTTCAACTTTTGCCCATAGCTTCTAAACGATTCGTATTATGGTTTTATGGTTTATACATTATTAGGGCACTTTTATTAGAGGAACATTATGCAGGTAAAACGAAGTTTCTAGCTTCAATTGTTTTTGAGATATTGGCATCAACTTTTTATTTTCTTACCGACGCCATATTGGATTATTGTATTTTTGGAAAGATCTTTTTAAGAGCTTTCCAATGATGTATAACAAGGTAAGATTATTGTTTTTCTTGAGCTCTAAAAACCAAAATAATTGTTTTTTTTTAAGTAGGCTTTGATTACGCATGGCGGCCATAGTGAGTAATATCCGGTGACCTTGCCGGCCAAGCAATTATTAGCGATAATATTTTCCCCGAAAGTATTTCTGAGGACCGCCATCACCTCTCTGGTACCGTGAGCCGGACAGCCATCTTGTTGGAACCAAATATTTTGCAGGTCGTTTGGGGGAACAGAATTTATAACTTCTGGAATAATTTGTTCCCGTAATAGTTGCAAATATCTGTTACCCGATAAATTTTCTTGGAAAATGAACGGCCCAATCAAACGGTTATCTAAAATACAAATTGTTATGAGTGATTTAAAGCAGAAGTGCATTGTTTGGAATTACCTATAATGCCACACCACACATTGAACCCAAATTTTGTTTGTAAACGTCTTTCTTCTAAATTATGAGGATTCTCGGTGCCCCAGTAATGAATATTATGTTTATTGAAAATTCCACAGTTTGTAAATCGTGTTTCATCTGTCCAAAGTACTTTAGAATGAAAGTTGGGTATTTGCTGGCATTTGTTGATGAACCATTCACTAAACGTGATTCTTCTAGCAAAATCATTTACCTGAAGACCCTGTACAATAGTACATTTATAGGGATGAAAGTGAAGTTTTTTCAAGACTCGTTGGACGGTTGATTTGGGAATTGCCGTTTGTTCTTCAATCTTTCTTACTGAGGTTGTTGGGTTGTCCCTGACACTTTCTATTATAGCTGCGCTTCTTGCTTCAATATCTATTGAATAGGTCTTTGGTTTCGGTTTCAAAAAAGACCCGTAGGCTAACAGGTTAACAATTAGAAATCTGAAATGCCTTTGGCTTGGTTGATGTCGGTCTGGAAATTGTTCTTCGTATGAACGCGCAGCTGCTTGTGTATTTCTATTTGCTTTAAAATAAAGTTCTATCATATCCAAATTCTCTTCGTTGGAATAATTACCCTCCATTTTAAGTAGTATAAGAAACTCAAATAAACTTTGTAAAAACTCGGCACAATGAGAAAATGATAACAAGTACTATTCAGGAACACAAAATGATTATTGACATGCGGCATTCTTTTGTTTCATTATGGCCGCCATGCGTAATCAAAGCCTACTTAAAAAAAATAATTATTTTGGTTTTTAGAGCTCAAGAAAAATAATAATCTTACCTTGTTATACATCATTGGAAAGCTCTTAAAAAGATCTTTCCAAAAATACAATAATCCAATATGGCGTCGGTAAGAAAATAAAAAGTTGATGCCAATATCTCAAAAACAATTGAAGCTAGAAACTTCGTTTTACCTGCATAATGTTCCTCTAATAAAAGTGCCCTAATAATGTATAAACCATAAAACCATAATACGAGTCGTTTAGAAGCTACGGGCAAAAGTTGAAAATGCACCATTTTGATTTTTCCCAATTATTTTGAAAACCACAAAAGATATCCTAAACTTCAAAACATCATCAAATTTGTAATAAAATTCTCTAAAACTTTCCTAATTTAACCCACCCTGTAGCTATAGCGGTTTACGAGATAGCAATGCATGTAAGCCAAATTTGGGACACATTGTATATAACGCACATGATTGGGATCTCAAGAACGGTAAGAGATAGAGAAAAGTTTAAACGCCATTTAAAGAGCAACGCATTTTAAAACTTACTTGAACTTTGAAAGTTTTGCTTTTTGAGATTTTTGGAAAAAAATTAAATGTTTTTTTGTTTTTACTGGCTTTATTTAAGGTATTGCAGCAAAATAAATTCAACACTTTCATTGTAACTTTTGGATCCCAATCATCAATCATCAACATCTATTAAAATATTAAATAAAAAATTCAGATAGGTATTTAAAAAGAATAATTACTGATTTACCCAATAATATACCGGGTTTTAATATAAAAAGTACATTCTTCACTCTCGCACATTTTTGAAGTTTCGTGTATATTTAAAAATAATTTGGCATGTTGGATCATCCTAAACAGGGAGTAAATTAATTCGCACATCCATAACTTTTCGAGGGAATTAATCTCGCAAAAATAAGAAAAAATATCTTATAAACTGGAATCTGCAAAATTTTCGTTTCCGAGATACACGGTCTTAAAATGTTAATGTGTTTTACTTATTTTTATATACCTCGCATATTTCTAAAGATTTCTATATTTCGATATATTATGACTAATATCAATGGAACTAAATAAATGTTTTAAAAATCTACTGTCACAACACTGTACATTTATACAACAAAATCAAAATCCTTAATCTGTTCTGTAACTTTTTAGTCTCTCGGATTTTTTCGATATTTGCAGAAGTTATGTTTCATTCATGCATAACTAAGGTCAGTGTAGAATAATTGTAGCGTTATTGCATGATGACTTTCAAATTTGGTATGCATGAATGGACATTTTAGTAAATAATTCCAAAACGGTAAGATATCGAATAAATATAAGACACCAAGAATTTATAGAATAGAATGGGAATTTGATTTTGGAGGGTTAAAGGGGTTGCAATCCGGAAAGAAATAATACTTTGGAGATTTTTCTAAAACTTATTTAGTGGAGGTTAATCATAGTATACTGTGTAGGTACCAACTTTTATTTAAAAATCTCAACAAATGTATGAGACGAATCAAAAAAAATATTAATATTATTACATCCTTTATTCCCAAAGCAAAGCGTTCGAAGCTCCATGTTTAGAAGATATTTTTTTTTTATTTTTGTGAGATAGATTACTTAGCAGAGTTTGGGGCATTAATTAACTTACACCCTGTATATAAACTATATACTCCCTATGTATATTTCAGCTAATAAGTATTATATGAAAGGCTATTGATAAAGAAAAAGAAAAAATATATTTAGATTTAATTTTTACTTAAGAAGTGCCAAGAATTGTTAATGTTAAGACAAATAGTATGTGTTTTTAGAAAATTCAGTTAAGGGAGAATTATACGCAAAAAGTGAAAACCCAGCGACAAGGTCTAGTCAAGTTCAAAGTAAGATGAAAAGGTACCGTATTCGAGAAAACCTCCTGCACGTCCGACCTCAAAAAAATGTGTTATGTATAGGTAATTTAAATTAAATTTCTATTATTTAATTCAGGAGATTAATTCTAATTTAAAAAAATGAAAAACATATAAGAATTGATAAAGTAAATTAGAACGCGCCTGAAGTAACATTCAGAAAACTAAAATTGTAATAACTTTTTTCAAGTTGTCCTTAAGGAAGCCAAAACAATTAAAACGTTAGTCTTGTCAAAAAGAGTGTTTAATATTCTGGGAAAAAATGTTGGACAAAATGCATATTTTTCGGAAAAAAATTAATTCTCAAAAAATAATAGATTTCAAAAATAAAAGAAATCAGTTTTTTTCCGAATAACCCATTTATTAAGCAGACTTACTTAAAAACAAAATTATATCAGATATGCGAATTCCCGCTTTTGGCAAAATTCCTTTAAAAAAATATACTTTTGTATTACCCCACTTATGTACGATTAAAGCATTTTAAAACTCAGGCCCCCATAAAAATGTTAATAAAACACGAACCTACCCATTGTAAAAAAACCGTTTTAACATAAACCATTTTGTTTACAAGTTATGGCCATTTAAATTAAAGTCAAATTTATTAATTTAGTTAATTAATATTCCCCAAAAACCACATAAATGCGTATTATTTAGGTGGGCGGAAAATGGAAATCCCGGATGGAGTTACGAGGAAGTTTTACCATATTTTATAAAATCTGAAGACATGAGGATAGAACAATACAGGGGCGATCCTTATCATGGGACAGGTGGATATTTATCTGTTGAGTATTTTAGGTATGTTAGAAACCGTAAATATATTAACTTCTACTTGCAACTTTATATAATTAGAACGTTAAAAAGAAGAAAACATATCTTCTACTTGCAACTTATCATTTGGTTATATGATATTGCAATATATTTTTAAAAACATGACTTAGCAAGAAGTTAGCATTTACTAAATATACTTAGCGACAAGGTCAACCTTACTTGATTATTACATATACCTAGATTGTGTATCATTTGTTATTTACGCTTACGAAAATTCGCAAATTGTTATCAAAAATTAACTACATATCTTTTTGGAAAACTCGTAACTGTTAATTTATTTTGAAAAACAGAACATGATTACATCAGTTTCGGATATTGCGAATTAAAACGTTTCTAATAAAAAATGTTGGAAATTTGTGTAAATTCCTTGCTTCCTTAATACTTTGCATACACATTGGTTTAAAAGTCGTTACATATAAATAATACTTCCAATATAGAAAACCATATACTATATTAGGTTTCTGTAAAAAAGAATAAACAAGGCCCATAAAAAAACTTTCTTAGCAAAACCCGGCGTTAATCATGTGCATTTTTCAAAGCAGTTTAAGTTAAAGCGAAAGTCGCAATTTTCTTTTCAGCCGATTTTTAAAGAAATATTCGATTTTGACTCAATATTTATTAAACTAAAAGGGGTACGCACTAACTTCTTGAAATTTTTCCATTTACCAGAATTCTTATCGGTGCAAAACTACCCTTGTAAAAAAACAATATAGCAATAATATGAACAAATGATAGATGTACCGATGGGATTTGTATAATTGAAAGTCAATAACTAAAAAAAATCAGGTCATATAAAATCATTGCAATCTAGTTGCTACGCAAGTTCGTGAATGACATTTATGACAGAAACCAGGAGCTGCCTGCGATGTTATAAAACAAAATAAATGGAACCCCTTGCGGAAAAATAGAAAAAAAATTAAATGAAAATAATTTCCATGAATAGAAAAAGATATGTCGGATGTTAGCGAACTTAGTAGTAGTGTTTATAGTGTAAAAAATCCTGAGCGACCCCCTGCTTCAAATGACAAACAAATTGCAATTATTTAATGAAATTGTGATGAACTCTCCCTCAACAGTCAACTTCTCATATTGCAGACGTTTGTAATACTACATGATAGTAGTAATACTATATATAGTAATACTAATTGCTACTCTAAAACGGGTACTGAAACGGCATAAATTTCATCCCTATAAAATTCAAATGGTGCATCAATTAACTGAAGATGATCTTGACAGACGTGTCAAATTTTATGAACAACTGACCGATACGTACACAAGGTTTGTTTTAACGAGGAATGGGCTATTTTTTAAATAGCCAGTTACACAGGTACACGAGAAACCCATACAAAATATCTTAAAAAGTTAACTAAGAAAAATCCAATAATGAATATAAAAAAGGTCGGCGTTTTTGTATTGCTAGCAAGTATCACTGACAACAAAGAAAAAGTCATTTGCTACCTCAACCAAAACGTATTAATATTTTGTTTTTCCTAACCTGACCAACTCTGGGGGGCGGAGGAAGGTGGTAGGCCTCCCAATACTTGCGCCCCCTGCCCTTTATAAATGGGATCATAACTATTCTGCTTTATAAAAATTTAATTGAGAAAATATTGACATCCCTACTAGTGTTGTTTAGGTCAGTTGATCTTGGTGGAAGACGAAGCTCATTGATTATCTGCTTTTCAAAATTTCTCTAAGTACAACAGTAGCTCTGTGTGGACGATCTATGTAAGTTAAAAAGACAAAATTAAGGCAGTTAATTACTGGAATAAGTAAAACATTTTGAACTACATTTTGCTATCTCGCCTTGGCTATTTTAACAAACCGAACAAAATGTTGTTGCCGCAATCGCTTATCATGTTAATTTTCTAAAGTTGAGTTTGAGTTTTGCCAGTAGAAAACAGCTTGTTATGGATTTTTGCCGGTATAAAACACTCTAGTGAAATAGCCAGAAAAAAATTTCTTGACAAAATGGCGGCTTTGCTTAGCATTCGCCATATAGTCCAGTTAAACATTTTATTTTCTTTAAGAATAACAATTTCGAAAATAAAATTCAATACAACAATGTCATTTATCTTATGTATCAACAGAAAAAAGAAGCAGTTATTGAAAAAACCAGCCAGAAAGTACTTTATTGACCACATGTAGTCTTATTAAGTTTTGAGTAGAGAACTGTTTCTCGTGTGTGTGTTTTTTTGTTATGAAATGTTTTCCTTCACATCAAATCTAGGAATTATGGGCAAAGTACAGACACAACGAAACTAATTCAGTGCTTGAAAAAGTATTAATAAAGAGACGAAACGTCGCACAGGAATTAATCAGTGTGTTTTTGAGTCTTGCTCTAACCCACGAATATGAAAATATTTTTAAAACAAAAAAGTAAGGTCACTAAGGTCAAAGTTACTCTGACCAATTTTGTTTAAAAATATTTTTTGAGGTTTTTTGACTCATCTCAAATATAAGTATAGGGCTGGGTCATCGAAGTTACTATTTGAAGTTATTAAAAGATTAAGATTCATTGAAAATATGTTTTTAATTTCCAAAAAAAAAACTTCCCCCATACGAGACAACCGGCAAGTAAATATCGCATAAAAAAAAGGAAGGCCAAAGTCACTCCTGTGTAGGAAATCATGTAACCATGTTTCTTTCAGTAAGTTTCAGTTTAAACGAGTTTCTTGGCACCTTTTATCCACAGAAATAGCAGACCTCCCCAATAATACAATATGTAAAATAGTTTTTGTACTTACTTTATATCGGCAAACGTAGGTAAGAAAATACTTGCTTAACTAATTCATAACAGACGTTGTTTCTAGGCATCGTATGCTAGAGCGCAATAGACTTATTATAGGAAAGTCACATATTAACAGTGGGGAAGTCATGCACATTTGCTGTACATAAGTTTTATTAATTTTTGGTTTGGTTGGTTGCCTATATATATATATATATATATATATATATATATATATATATATATATATATATATATATATATATATATATATATTGCGTCAAGAAAGATTAAGTATCGGTAACTCCCTCAGTTCCACACAACTTTTATGCTATTTATAACATCCGTTCTACCAGGGCAATCTGAAAATTACAATTTTACCCATTTAATAAATAACGGAAAAGTTTTTAGCGGGACGTGGGAAAAATCACAAAGAGCTCCTTTGGTGTGGGACATCGCGGATGGTACGTTTTTATTAAACGTATTCTGCAATAAGGACGGGGTAGTTCGTTGTATATCCTTCCTGGGAACATCGCTCATCACAGACCATCAATCAATTTATTCCTATAAATAACGCCTAAAGGGATTCTTTTAAGCTTGTGATGAACAGCGCTCTCCTAAAACGGAGTTACCGATTGATAAGACAGAAGGACATATATTAAATGTGATATCATGTCCCTTTCTTGTTCGCAACCTCTACGCAAACAGCTATCATATGGTATGCAGGATTCTGTGTCTGAGTGTAATACGCATCAATATGCTGCTGATAACAACTGGCTCAAATCTTTTCAGTAATATTTTGAAAAAATAAAAATGTTTAGAAGAAAATAAAACCTAAAAATAATCTTTTATTTCACCTGAAAAATTTTACTCTGTCAAGTCTGCGCCGAACTTATTCTTAATTACTTTATAACAAAAACATTTTATATATTTATGTGAAGTGTGTTGATGTCTAATACCACGAGAAAAATGTCTTATTGTCTTTATTAGTTTGGTGCCGACTTCAAAAAGTAAAATTTTCCAGATAAAATATTATTTTTCACTTTTTAGTGCATTTTTTTAAATCGGTTTTATTTTTTTAAATAACAATTTTTATTTCATCCTTTTTAGTTCTATTTATACGAGTTTTATTAAAAGTTCAGTTTAACTGAGTCCACTGCAGTTATATATATATATATATATATATATATATATATATATATATATATATATATATATATACAACCTATAATACATACCTTTCCTTCCTCACAGAATGGTGAATGCATAAGTGAACGCATATTATCTATATACTTAAAACACTAAGCCAGATTTTTCGGCAAGTTCGTGAGAGAGTTGTACTGTACCAATTTACATGTTTTTTTTAAATGATCGCCTGGTTTACCTTTCAACAATATTTTTTGTATTCTTTTATTGCGTATTTTTTCTATAAAACCTTCTTTTTCTTCAATGACATTTCTGGACGATGTGGTGAATGCGCCCCATATTCTTATAATTCCACTGGAAACTTATCACTCTATCTAACAGAAAAGGAACAACCAGATAGTATTGTTTAATGTAACTTCGAGAAAACAGTTGAAAATGGCGTCATTTCGCCATTTTAAATATTTTTACAATATGCTTACTATGGGACCACTCAGGTAACATCCTGAACATTCCCTGGAAATATCATCCAAATTGGTCAAATCACCGTGGAGTAATCGATGACATACAAACAAAAATACATAGGATCGAATTACTAACCTCCTTTTTTGCAGTCGGCTAAAAACCGACTAAAATTGCAGTTTAGAATAAAAATACCAGCAGTAAAGGAATTAAGAATTGTGTTCGATACTGGATCTTCGAATCAGGTCGCAGGTGGCAAAAACAGTTCAGAGAGCGTATTGTTGATTAAAAAATCTTGTTGTCCGTTGTCCTGAACCCACTAAAACAACCTACCACGTCGGTATTTTCTAAATAAAAGGTTTCATTTGTTGTCCGTTGTCCTGAACCCATTAAAACAACCTACCACGTTAAAGAATATAACACTATACTGCTCAAAAATGACACAATCTGGGGGATTTTATTTCCAATAAAAATGGAAAAAAAGATAAAAACTTGTATTCAAGTATTAGTTTTCTAGTTTTCAACCGTTTCATACGGAAAAAGTACATTTCCTGCAGGTATATATACAGATATACCTTACTTGAAGTGGTCTAAAAATCAAGAAAATTGCCGGTGGCGCGTGAGTGTAAATAAATACCCCTCTCCCCCAACTGATTTGTTTAGCGAAATCAAGTAGCTGATCTTGAAAATCTATTACTTGAATGACCCTCGTACATTCAGAAAACGGATTTCAGGGCCATCGTGTAATAATAAAACTGCCATAATCTTGGCGCCTACCAGTGTTGTCAGTTTTAGAAATCAGGTGTCAGAAAATGTTTAAAAAGTCAACAAATCAACCAGATTTTTTTTATCTTAAAATACCATCATCATCTGCAAGTTGTGTATTGAGCCTTTAACTCGTTGAAAAATCAAAGGAGATTGACTCTTAATTTTGATCTAATCGTATATTTTACTTCTATTCGTCGCACACGTACAGCTTGAACTAATGCTGCGAAAAAAATAAAACTTGAACGCAAACATTTGCTCAAATTGAGACTGTTAGTCAAATACATTTTTGTTATATTAATTATACATTACGTAAGAAAACTGTGAACGTTTATTTATAATCTTTGGATTGCTTAAAATATCAATTTACTTATTATATACGTAGGTATATCGATTATAGCAGTTAGTCAATGTAAATCGGCAGTCAAGCGCAGGATAAGAAGCGTACCATGAATATAAGGAGAGGGGTGTTGAATTTACAAAAGAAAACAAACGTTCTTCAATAAATCTAAACGCCGAGTGCCCGTGCTTGCGCTCCCATTTGATTTCTCTAATCTCTCCTCTCTCGACCGCCTAGTCAGCATTCTCCCAAACGCATTGCCCAAACATCTTGGGCAGCGAAATTTGAGGATATCGATGACGATAACAGTTTTATATTGAAAACCTAAACATTTATTTCGGCCATTAATATAAATAATATGTGAACTTTTTCAATATTATTGGAAGGTTTTAAACCACAAAACCCTTCTAGCGGCACGCCTATGGCTAAGGAATATCTGTAGAACATCATAGTAAATCAAAGATTAAATAAAAACACCAGATCCGTTAAAATATCGCTACGATTGGCAACAATGCAACTACCTATTACCTAATGGTATACACGCAACCTACTTTACAACAAAATATTTTATTTTATAAACTCAAAAATGTTTTAAAATATAAATTAAACATCTATGAGATATATATATATATATATATATATATATATATATATATATATATATCTTTATAATATAAAATAATGAATAATTAACATCTTACTGCTGTTTACCGATGCCGCTTTAGTATTTATACTAACTTATAACAATTCATTTCGGGGAGGTCGGGGTCTTCTGTGGTCGAGTTTTACGGATCTTATTCTCCGGGAGTCTTTGGCCTTTCCTTTTTATATTTATGGTCACGAAATTTTTAATACTGTTATTTTATTTACCACCCATTGAATTAAAACTTTAGTGTTAAATAATTCCACTTACATAATTTTATATTCGGTGGGACAATGCAACTAGAACCTTTCTTGTTTTATAATTTTTACTGACGAAATTATTTTGCAAAGAGCAAAGAGACTAAGTGGAAACGATTTTATCCCAAAAAATAAAGAGTGTAGAGTGTATTTGGATAAGAGAGGAATGAGATATTTAAAAAAATCAATATTTGCGGTGAGTGGTTTCAAAGTCTTAAGGGTATGCGGCAGTTTTCTATGCAAAAAAGTCGTGCGGGTTAGGGTGTTTTTTTTTTTAAATAAAATAGATGCAGACATAGAGACGTACTTTGTCATAAATTAGATTATTACTTAAAATGAGTTTAAATATAATATGATTATATTACACAACATTTATGCAACAAAAATTATTAAAAATATAGTATTCTCCTTAGAAAAAAAAGTCACAATTAAATATTTTCAGGTACCGATCACCATTATCAGAATGGTGGTTAGATTCAGCCCGAGAAGCAGGTTTCGACATACGCGACATCAATGGCGAATACCAGACAGGGTTTACGCTATCTCATGGGACACTGCGAGATGGTTTACGATGTAGCACGGCTAAAGCATTTTTAAGGTAAGATTGTGTCAATCACTAAAAATTGATTATTTATATTAACTTTTTATGTAATAAAGTAAACCAGAGAGTTCTGACCGGCTTTAAACAAATTTGTTACGGCGGGGGTGTAAAGTTAAGAGAATGACGAAAGGTAGACGCCGAAAATACCGAATTTCCTATAATTAATTTATTATCGAAAATTTTTTCGAGGTCACGAATTTTTTTCGAAAATTATCCCGAGTCGAAGACGAGTACAATTAAATAGTAATAAATGTGTACAATAAAATTTATTTTATCATTCCAAGCTAATTCTAAGCCACTAAAAATGATGGATCGTCCTATTAGGTCCTAATCTTTCCAAACATGTAAATTATAAAGTGCCAAATGACTATAATCAACTATTATTATTAAAAGTTACAACTACAATAATATATATAATGATACATATTGCAAGGAAGCTATATTTGTTTATACCTATATAGTGGTATTTCAAATCGCTAAAATTTATGTAAAATTATGTAAAACTCATTTTTTAGAACACACTACCCGTAAAAGTTGGTTTTTCCCAAAGAACAGATAAAATTTCGATTTTAGTATAATACAATAATTTAGTCAGAAATGTACAGAAGGAGCTCTTTTCTTTTAATTTTGATTCATTCGAAAAATTGGTGGAATTTATTATTTCTGTAAATGAAAGTATGTAACTTAAAACAAGAGGATAATTAAATCTAGAAGGCTATGGAATTTTGTGTGTATTTTGTGCCTTGTGCCTGTCAAACGACTATACACTAATCTTTCAGATCAAACCAGTCAATAAAGCTCCGAGTTAGAAGTAACAGAAATATACTTATATAAGTTAATTAAAATGGAAAATTTTGAAAAATATGGTGCATATTGCAAAGAAGTGTGCCATATTAAAACGTACCAACGTTATCTAAAATATCTTACTGATCTAATTGAAAATTGTCACATTCAAGTCATGGAAGACAATTTGTTTACAAGAATACAGAACGTGTTGCTGATGATTTCGCCGAGGTTCTCCAGGATGTCTAAGCGGAAAGTAAATCACTTGGTGGGAAAATATTATATCTACTTCATAAAACACCGACACCTAATACCGGAAATTTTCTTGGTTGCTATGGTAACGAGTTAGAATAACAATATCCGATTTGTAACAAAATGGCGGTATGAAATTTTCAAAAAAATTGTTTTCTCGTTCAGGTCTTGGAGGAAATAAATTATTAATCAAAAGACCTATTATTTCGCGTCGAAAATTGGGAAATACTCTTGTGTTACGTGTTGTTCGTAAACCGAGTAAGGGTTTCAAGAAATGTTTTAAAACCCCGATTATATATATATATATATATATATATATATATATATATATATATATATATATATATATATATATATATATATATATATATATATATATATATATATATATATATATATATATATATATATATATATATATATATATATATATATATATATATATATATATATATATATATATATATATATATATATATATATATATATATATATATATATATAATTGGCTTCTTTTGGAATTCCAGAATTAGTGAAACTCAAGTAGAACAATAGGTTCAGTTTGACAAAAATGACCGAGGGCATCAAGTGATGAGTGACAGTGATGATTTAATTAAAATGATTTAAGTCAAGCTTCTAAATCATCACAGATTAATTCAGTCGAACAGTGAGGGGGAAGAATGAGAGATGGGGATGAGACATCAATAACCAAACGTGTAATGAACCGGTATCAGAAATCTGCCAATTAGTTGACATTTTAAACATATGGAAAATACGCCAGAAAATAAAGCAAAACAAAATAAAAATGAAAAGCTAACAAAAAATGACCGATTATATAGGTATTGTACGATCAGCTAGATAAAATGGTAACATGCATTCCTGATATTTAAATCTATGTATGTGTGTATGTGGAATTATTTTAGTTTCCTTTATATGTTAAAATATCAAATTTTGAGTGTGCACATATATTTGGTAAAGTAAATAATATATAAACATAAAATTATATTAGAGTTATCCGTGATCCATCCGGTCCCATCGGAGCCTGATAATCGGGGGTTTTACTTTATTTTGTTTTTGTTTTACTTTTATCACATTTCTATTATGTAAGCGGATTTAAAATAAATTTTAAATTAAAACTTAAAAATGAAAACTATAATACCTAACTTCTAAGTTAGCGTAAAGGAGGTATAGAAAACCAAATTTGGTTTCAATAAATGTACCTATTTAGAATCTCCAAAAATAGAAATATTTGTTATTTAAAAACTTCTGCTCTTCACTCGTTCTATTAAAGATGCCCATACCCAGTCTAGAGGACTGGCCATGGTCAAACTAAGGGTGCTTTTAATCGGTTTAAATTTGTTAAAATACCGTGTTGTGTTGATTCGCCAGCATTGCGTTCCTAAGTCAGCATTTGTCTGTATCCAAGCCAGAAAGAAGCATTTAAAGTTGTCTCCATGTCTCTGTTCGTTTGGAAGAAAATTTGCTTATTTACTGTTCGTTTGGAAGAAAATTTGCTTATTTAAATTTCTGGGAGGTTTATTTAAAGTAGTGCCTGGACAAACGTGTCAGCAATGTCACGTGGATAGATTATGTTATATTCCTTATGAAGTTCACAGCCACGAGTAAAATATTTGGCACAGAGTTAAAATAAAGCCCCCCTTGATCTTTATGTATGTTCGGAATATCTGAACAAATCACACGTTAAACTTGTGTTTTCTTTGATTTATCAGCTACACTCTTGCTCTGTGCCAGATCAGCAGATTGGCAGATATATTTTTGAGTGTTCTTGCCCAGTCCAATTTCAGCCACTTGAAATTTGTTTAAGACTAGCTTAACATATTTTTAATCACGGCGCCAGTGGTCATCTAATACAAAACCCGAAGTAACCATTTTGGAAGTATATACTATTTAAAAAAAAAAAAAAAACAACAACCACACAGGGTTTGTTAATATTTAAAGCATTTATTATTTTTTTGTTATTTTTTCCAAAATTTTCCTCCATTTGCCGAATGACTCGTGATGATTTCACACCAACCCACACAAGTTTCTTTTCTTTTCAAAGTTTTTAAAAGTTTGGCTATTTCTGATTTTAGGTCTATATGTGACAGATCTAACCTAGACGTTAGTCTACATTCCCATGTAGAGAAAATTTTAATTAACGACAATCTTCAGGCTTACGGAGTCGAGTTCAAGAAATTTGGAGTTAAAAAGACTGTATACAGTGATAGAGAAGTTATTTTAAGTGCAGGGGCCCTCGGCTCACCTCAGCTGCTAATGTTATGTGAGTATATTATACTAACAATAATTTAATAAGACAACCTATAGGGATCCTTTTTCCTTAATTATTTTCAAGTAATGTTTAACTGTCTAACGAAAAGAATTTTAGTTCAATAAAAATTTCAACTTATTTATGGTTTTTGACTTGTCATTTTACTTTTTAATTTTACAAGTTAAGCTGTGATGTGCCTTTATTAAAACTAAAAATATTCTGTAAACACGGTCAACCATTATAGAAAAAGTTATTACTAAAGTTACGGAAAAAAAGGTTAAAAAAACTCAAGTGATATTTTTAATTTTATGCAAACATTGAACCATATTTTTGTAGCGTATTTTAAGCTGTCGTGTGCTGTTATTAAAACTAAAAATATTCTGAACGAAAACACTACCAACCATTATGGAAAAAGTTATTACTAAAGTTACGGAAAAAGAAAAAGTTAAAAAAGTCAATTGATATTTTTAATTTTATGCAAATATTGAAACACATTTTTGTAGCGTATTAAAAATGTGTTATTTTTAAATTTTACTGTTGATTCCTAATGTTTTCTTTTTCTTTCTTCCCTCCGTTCTAAACCCAAATTCCGACTGGTGAGATGAGATTGTAAAAAAAACTCGCCGGCCCCATCGACAGAAAACGAGTAATTTGTAAACAAAAATAAAAGTGTGTATTTTTTTAAAAAAGTGCATTATATTTTTCTCGAATACTAACTTTTCTAAATAAAACAATTTATATCTAAAATAATTATGTCAAAAACTGCTGATCTTATTTTAGCGGGTATTGGACCGAAATATCACCTGGAAGACATTGGAATTGACATGTTAGTTGATTCGCCAGGAGTCGGGATGAATATGCAAGATCATGTAGCCATGGGCGGGGCGTCATACCTTTTTGATCCTGGCGAATATTATGAAGGAAAAACGTGCAGTTTTAATTTGCCTAGAGTATTTTCCACGGAAACTGTAAATGAATTTGCACAGAACATGTCGGGACCTATATATTGGTTACCTGTATGCGAGGCAAGTATCCTAAAATTAAGCAAATCTAAATGAAAATTACCTATTTTTTTTAATATGGTTGTCTAGTTTACATCAGTTGTCACATTCAAATACCATTGTTTACGCAATAAATGTAAAGAAAATACATGACTGATTATTAATATTTAGCAAACCTGCGGTTTTTCATTTTTGTTTTAATTAATAAAATACCTTAAAAACTCCTTTAATTTTAACTATGTAATAAACTTATATAAAGGAAGCACCTATGCATTATATATTTCTTGTATGCTGATTCCTAGGACAAAAACACTTCTTTAAAGTGTCATTACAAACGTTAAAATTACAGTGTTATAAAAATTCCTGCAAGCAAGAGAATTTTCTTAGTAATACTGTTTGAAAATACATATAGAAAACTCCAAAAAAAGTTGGATTCCGCTTTTTTTTGTTGTTCTAATAAATATTGTAAAGCATCTCATTTCATCTAAAATTTCGCACAATAAATTTTTTACTTGGACTCTTGAGCGACAATCAAGATGATGTCAAAAGGTTTGCCTCTTATTGCTCTATATCATTATTTTAAGTATGAATTAAATCTTTATTAAAGTGTCTCAAAGTTTTGATTCCCTTTGTAGCTCATGTTAGTTTAGTCTGCTTTTTCAAGATACCTAGATGGTACCAAAGGAAATTAAACCGTAAGAACCAACTGTTAGGTCAATTTTGTAGTTTTTATGGTAACAAAACGTAAATTTTGAATTTACAGCTCTCTTTGAAACCGAAAAAAAACTAGAACTTTGAGAACAATATTACGTAGCCATAGTACTAACTATAAAAAAAACTTTCTAGACACAATTCTCACGTTTTCTATAACCAGCTTTTTTGTACCCTTATAAATAACCTAGTTAACATCTTTTCCCCTTGGCTGTGCCCTGCAGTAGATAAATATAGATATGGTATTAGGTATTCACCGGTCTCTAAATTTTATAGAAAAAATATTAAATGCTATTCAGAATAATTATTTCAGTTAGTTAATTTTATTTAATAAATAAACGCCTAGTTAAATCACAGCTATTTGTGTTAGCAGGAATAAGATTAAAAATTACTTAACAAAGTTAATTCCTTATTAGAACAACTGACACCGGAAACTATTTTAATAAGCCCGGGTAGCTCAGTCGGTAGAGCATTGGACTTTTAATCCAAGGGTCCAGGGTTCAAGTCCCTGCTCGGGCGACACTTTTTTTTATTGTAAAGTAAATGGTTAATTTTTTTGTTCTAATATTAAATTCTGTTAAATATAATTTTAAATTTTGTTTACATATCGAAAAAAAACATACATTATTCATTACTGTACTATGAATATGACTAATTCCTTAATAATTTGGAACCATATAGACAAACGGAAATAAGCTTATAACAGAAGAAACGTTATTCTATATTGTTTTAGTTTTATTTTAGGTAATGGGATTTGCAAGTACAAAATATGCCAGTTATGAAGATGACTGGCCAGATGTCCAATTTTTCTTTGCTGCATACACTGACAGTTCTGATGGAGGTCTATTCAGCAAGAAAGCCGTGGGTCTCAAGGATGAAGTTTATTCAGCTGTTTATGAGGAAAATTTATATCAAGAAACATTTTCGGTAATTGCAAAATGTAATAAAAAATTTACCTTGAATTGTATATACAGGGTAATCAAAAGGAAAGTAAAAATGATAGATATAATAACTGTGATTTATACGAAGAATTCAAATTTATTTCCGAAAAAACAATTAAACATAATTTTTCTTATTTTCGATGTATTTTCCTGTATTTTACTAAATTTTTAGAACATATGGAAAAAACTAGGTAAATTGTATATGTATAACATATTCTATGTAAAAATATAAGAGTTCTCGAGGTTTCAGGATAATATATTTAAATTTTTTTAACTTCAAACACGCAATATGCAAATTCGATACATAATAAAAAGAAATAAAGCTATTTTACTATTTGACAATCTATTGGAATAACTATCCGAGTTTCGCCTTCGATTGCAAGAGGCGTCTTCAAGAATCTTTACTCCACGAGATCTGAATCCATTCAGTATTCAGATATCGTGGAGTAAAGATCCCTGAAGATGCCTCGTGCAATCGAAGGCGAAACGTCGAATAGTAATTCCAATTTAACACGGTTTTATGTTTTTTATAATCTTTCCAAATGAAAGTCAAAAATGTATTATTAACTAATTAAAAATAATTAAGTGAATATTATCATTTTATAACAAATATTTATCCAAATTTTAATATGCATTTTATTTTTATTTATTTATTAGCATATATCTTTGAAAACACCATAAAATAGTAAGAACGGTACGGACCTCATTTCGTTCTATAAGGTATCGACTTTTCGTAACGCGTGTTTGAATATAAAAAAAAGATATTTTACCTTAAATATCCGGAAAACGGTTATATTTTTACATAGAATATGTTATTAAATATGTTATTAAAACTGCAGATTCTAAGAATTCAGTAAAATACAGGTCATTAAATTCAAAATAAGAACCATTTTGATCAGCGGTTACTAGGAAACTATTGAGATTTTGACATTTTCTTAAATGACTTGCTATCATTATTTTTTCATGTAGAATCACGGCCTTAAGTTTCCTGACCTTGTTACCGAACACCCTGTATATTTAACATCCTCTATGAAGTTTGTGTTAGTGTTTTTATTTGCTAGTTCACGTACAAAAGGATGGATTATGCCACATACCTAACCAAACCTAACCTAACCAAATATTTTTTTAAAAGTAGATTATGAAATCATGGGGCCCTATAATATAATTGGTTCGCACCATTCATTTCTCTTAACGACTTCCTTAATTCCCCTCATATTATTAACAATATCCTATCAATACCTAATTTGTAAAAATCAACCATTTGGCTATTAGAAAATAATCTTCTCGGAAACTAGAATCAACAATCCTGCATGTAACGTATTATTATAATTGGATTAACTTCCTGGGACACAGCAGACTCTAAGCATTTTGACACAAATATTATAATTCTATCACAAATTAATATATTACAGATGGGAAAGAATACCGAAATACGAGTATTGTTTGCTATAGCCTTGAGAAAGAGTTCATAGACAATCCGTATCAATGCATGTATCGAGTTATTATTTCTTTAGGTAAAAATAATCTGCACCAACTCGTTATCGAGGCATATTATCTCACAGTAAATTAATATATTGCTCGTATATCAATTCCTAGGAAATTAGATTTATTTAACAAAACTTAACTAAAAATGTGACAAAATGTTTAATTTTCTAATGATTCTACCGGTTTTTTTTAGGCTATTATATAGCTAATCTCCGGGAATAAAACGACATCTCAATTTTCATCCCCTTTATTTTCACCTTAACCCCTTACTTTGGAAAGACGTATCAAAGAGGGTTTATAATTAAAATCTATATACCCAATACCGTAAGCAAACAAACGCTAAACCGCAATTTTCATACTGCCGTGCTAGGGCAACAACTCCTAGAACCTAGAACAAAGAGGGTCGCTGATTCCAAACCCGCAAGCATCGTTGCCGGATTTACTACTTCATGGCTTGATCTGGAGTTAGCCGTGTATACATACTTAATTCAGAGTTTGGTGACGCAAAATCTTATTTTAAAACATTTTAGATATTGACTCTTCTTATGAGACCCAACAGCAGAGGTAGGCTTCTTTTAAAGGACAAAAAACCAGAATCCCAAATTCTTATATATCCCAATTATTTTGACGATCCGAATGATGTAAAAATACTGGTAAGTACTTTAATGTAAATTTGCTATGTATGCTAAGTGGTAAGTTGTTTTATACAGCGTACACGATCACGTCAACAAACTTTGTTTTAACTGTTATTTTCAAGAAATGCCATCTAATGCCAAAATAAAACACGTAAAATTTAAAATGGCGTAATTATAATTTAGACGTCGTCGTGTGCATTGTTTACCCTGCAACTTTTCCTTTTTATTTTATGAATTAAAAGTATTTAAGTATTTCTTGGTTTTGTTTTAACCGCAATTAATTATTTCTTTACATTTTGTTTACTCTTCAGGTTGAGGGAGCTAAAATAGCACACAAAATAGCAACAGAAACTCCAACAATGAAAAAATACAAAACAAGATTTAACCCACTTAGAATGCCAGGCTGTCATGAGTTACAGTTCTTGTCCGACGAGTATTGGACATGTTTAGCTTACCATTACACTCTTACTATCTACCATCCAGTAGGAACAGCTAAAATGGGCCCTGATACAGATCCCATGGCAGTAGTAGACCCACGACTAAGAGTTCGAGGTGAAAAAATTCAACATTTTAGAATATAACAAACAGGGTTTCAAATTTTATTTTGCGGATAAACAACAAATAATTACAAAATAAAATACAAAAATCTTAAGAAATGAAATTCATTTAACAAGAATGAGCTGCACTTTTATCGAAAAGAATTATCATGCTTTTCAGAAAATAATGCCCAATTAAGATGTAAAATTATGAATTTTCCCTTCCATAAAAACATTTCTAAACCTTTTTCAAGGGCTATATCTTGTTCTTCGGAGGAGATTCTAGAGATATGGCCTCAACGGAAAGGAGGGAAGCTGCCCTCAAGCAAATAGGTGGTTACTCATAAAATATCGGAAACTAAATAGAATTTAGAAAAATCGTAAAAAGTAAATGAAAATTATTAAGGCCTAATCTGTTTCAAAAATTAAGTGTGAGATAGGGATGAACTTAAAGGATCAAATATAGGGGAACAGAATGAATGAATGAAAATTTTAAAAACTTTCTTTTAATAAATGTCTATCAACTGAAAGTACAGGGTTTTTGGTTATAAATGCAGCCCTATAAACATTCGTATTTCTATATATAAAAAAATAAAAAAAATTTATTTACAAAAGTTTCTTCATTTTGTATGACTTTTTTCTAGTATAGTTTGCAGATACAGGGTGTTTAGTTTTTCTGAAATCAACACCAATTTTAAATGTAACACCCTGCAAATTATATGTCCATCAAACTGGTCTCTTCTTGCTGATTATGAATATACGTTTATCTTTAAAGAAATCCGATACATTTTACAAAAACTGTGTTATAAGAGGCATTGTGTTAGAGGGAGATGGAAATAGTTCTTCTACATAGTGAAGTCAATGGAAATACATTGCTTCGTATGACCGATTTTTCTCAAATTTATCGGGGGTCTTTAAAGATAAAGGTATCCTACCTAGCATATAGGGGGAAGTGTTAGTTAGAGAAAAGTAGGACAGACAAGGTCTAAAATAGGCAACCCATTCAAAATATTTTTTTCAAATATCGACTGCTACACAGCCACTTAAATTCAGAAAACCAAGAATTTTTGAGCACTAGTTGTCAGTGTCATCATTTCGTTTTGTGTTTGCCTCTAGGTTTCTGACGAGCGGCCAGCGGCAATACTACGAATGCATTAAATTTAACATTGCAATTATTGATAATTTCTAATGAAATGAATTAGATTTAATATTGAAAATTAGTATATTGCATTGATTTTGAAAGTGTGTTAAAAAATAATTTGCCAGGTTTTTTTTGGGTAAAAGGCACTGCCCCTACTTCCTCCGAATAGCCGCCACTGGTAGAAAGTTCAATTTTAAATTTTGACACTTTCTGTAATATTAATAGGGTGGTTCTGGCAAAATTTCATATGCAATGGACCCAGTAGCTACTTATTTATTTTATTAGGACCTTTAAAATTTGAAAGTTTAGGCTTTCAAATTTAAAAATTTGTATAAATAGAACTAAAAAGGATGAAATAAAAAAATTTTATAAAAAATAGAACCGACTTTAAAAAAGCACTAAAAACCAAACAATAATATTTTATTCCGCATTGAACATTTGATTTATGAAGTTGGTGGCAATGTAATAAAGACCGTGTCTATTTAATGTGGTATGTATGTAGACACTCAATATATAAATGTCTGATTAAGTAATTAAGAATCACTTTGACGTCGGCTTCATTTTTATTTTTGTAAGGTACAGGTACATACAAAATAATAAAATACATTTAAACCAGTCAGAGAAAAACCAACTACTACTGCTATTACTTAGGATACGATCAATTCACACATTTTCAAAAGTATTTTAGATTTTTTCTACACAGAATAAATCATCTCATAATTTATTTGGGCAAAGCATCAACAATTCTCTTTTTTTTAAACATCAAATTTTATAGTATAGGTTACTTGACACTTGTTTAAAAAACTCCCAGAGAAAGTAATTACATTCTGTCAGGTCAAAGGATCTGGACCTGGGTAGCCAGCAAATAGGCCCAAAATTACTGTCTACTGTCCAGCCAATTTCGTACCTGAAGTGTCGAATGAGAATGACACCCGTCTTGTAGAAAATAAGCTCTACAGCCTATATATTTTTATCTTCACATTCGGGCAAAAAAAGTGTTCAGCATCTAAGTATGAATTTCGATTAACTTTGATTAAATTATCTTGGAAAAAATAGGGAAGTTAATAACAGAGTAGAGCATTAAGGAAAAGGGCTTTTTAAGTAATATTTAGTTCCAATTTTAGATTTTGAACGTCGAATGTGAATAAAATACATGTTTTGAATGTAAGTTTCTGCACTTCCTACATAACAAAAACAATTATTCTCAACAAATTTTTTTTTAGAAACGAATATTTTTATGAAAAATTACTTTTTTTCCGAAAACCTAAAAATTAAGTATTTTGGTATAGGTAAACTGATCTGAGGACACCATGTCTATTTTTTGACTAACAAATAATTCAAAATATCTCCCAGCTCATATTTTACTTTTATATTTTAAATTTTAGGAGTCAGAAACCTTAGAGTTATAGACTGCAGCATAATGCCTTATATTCCCTCAGGAAACACTAATGCTCCTGTAATCATGGTAGCGGAAAAGGCGGCCGATATGATAAAACAGGACTGGGGAGTAGTAGATAATCAATATACTAATTCTGAAGAAGACATTTATGAAGACGCTAACGAAAATGTTGAGGATTCGTTTCAAGAAGCACCTAATACAATTGACGGTAAAATTAATTTAGTTTTTATATGAAGTATGAAATGATTCCAATTTTGACTCTAACATATGAATATCTAAAAAATAGTTGCATTAATTTTAATAATTTTCATGTGAAAATATTTATAAGTAAATAATAATTTAATAGAGTCGTGATAACCTATTAATATGAACCTGTCAATACGAACAAGAATTTTTTTTATATTGGCCATCACAGGAACAGCGTAAACCTGGATTATATTAACACACGCAACTGGCGAACCGAAGCAACGTTTTATGGTGTTTTGGCATTAGACCGAGAAATATTGTTAATTCAAGAGATAAATGCTTAACTTTATATGAAAAAGCAAAATTTGTTGAAAATTGTAACAAAGGTGCTACGGCCCTTTCAAAAAAAATATTGCGATGAAAAATTGTTCAATCAAGAAAAAAAAGCAAATGATATGTGCAAGAGTCACAAACACACAAAAACCAAGAAAGAAGTGTTCACTAAAATCTGTATAATTTCCTGAAATGGAACGCCAAATTTACAGGTGGTTTCTTGCTCAGAGAAAAAAAATATACCAATGTCAGATGGCATGATTAAACATAAAGAGTCGAGCTTAAAACAGTTACGAATATTCAACGATTTAATGTCAGTGAGGGTTGGCTGTAGCGTTTCAAAAATCGGTATGGAATAAGCTTCTTAAAGGTAACAGGCGAAAAGTTCTCTTCTCAACCTGGCCTTGATAAGTCATTTAATCAAAAACGGATGCAAATCATTGAGGAACTGAATCTGAATAAACGTCAGATTTATAATGCAGATGAGACAGGCCTATACTAGAAAATATTACCGGACAAAACATATGGCATAAAGATTGCTAAGCAAAGAATAACATTTTTAGGATGCGCTAATGCATTAGGCCTTCATAAAGTAAAGTCACTAGTAATCGGAAAAGCAAAAAATCCTCGATGTTTCAAGTACTTTGTTAATCACATGGGTTACAAGAATTCGAAAAATGCTTGAATGACTACCGAAATTTTCAGAAACTGGTTCTTTCAACAATGCATACCCGAGGTAACGTACACATTTAAAGCATTAGTTGAAACGATTTTTATTGCACTTATTTTTGTACACTTATTCGTATTTTCAGTAAGAAGTTAGCCAGAGCTTATATGAGAAAGCTGTGCGTTATCTAGCTACAGGATAATACTCCCTCGTACCCACCAGCTAATGAATTAAAACAAAAGGCTGGCATGATTTTCGTGGTATATATGCCCCCAAATGTCACTCCCTTAATTTTACCTCTTGACCAAAATGTGCTTAGACTTACCAAACTGTATTATCGGACCAGCTCGCTACGTTCAGTTGTCAATTTTGGACAACCTCTAGGAGAAGAACTCAAGAAATTTACATTTAAAGACGCAATGTTGAATTTGTCAGTCGCATGGGAAAAACTATAGATCCTTTAGTGATTGATTTTACAACAGCATTCTACAACAGAGATGGAAAGAAAACACTGAAGGCAATTATGTGGAAGACACAATAACGCTTTTACGGGCTATAGAAGCTGTAAGCTATTTGAGCTTTTGAATAAGACATACCTATAACGTTTTCGATTCACTGATTCTTTTTTTGAATAAGAAAATAGGCGACTTTTTAGCTCTGTCTTTTTTTTTTATTTCGGTTAAATTCCACATCAATCTAGAAGAACTATAAATTTTCAATGTGTTTGACAACCTCTCTGATACTGATCTGACATAAAAAACAAAAGCATACTGTTTGATCCCTACTCTTTTTTCGGCAATTCCAAAACGGTAGTACATATGACGTACCTAATTGATCAGTGCAGGTTGATTATTCTACCTCGGACATCTAGATATGGAACCAAGATGTTATAAAAAATAAACATGCTTTGGAAGAAGAAAAGAGTGAGGAGGAGGTTGAGACAAAATTTTATAGTGAGCTATTCTAAAGCCGTGCGAGCTTTCAGTACTGCAATTAAATGGGCTAAACATAATGAAATTGATATAAGTGACATAACAAAGTTAAAAATACTCCAGGAAAAGGCAACTATGGCAAATCTATCCAAACAAAAAATTCCATTCAAACATGACAGCATTTTCTCCAACTGATAATACATAATTACATTATTTTTGGATAATACATACTATGCTGTGTATGTTATGACATTTGAGAAAAATATAATTTTATGTTCATAAACAAAATATGTAATAATTTCGTACATATGTATAATTTAATTTGTTTTACCCTGGTTAATGTGAATACATTCGATACTTCGAACAACCTCAGCTTTCTGTTCACTTCTCGCGACTCTACTGTATATGTATACATTTATCAACATTTTATAAAGATAAAAAACATAGATGATAGAAGATTTGTATAAACATTATAATGTTGCAGAAATCTATCAAGGGAGAGAAGCAAGCAGTCCGAGTGAAAATAATAAGACGAATAAAAAGAAAAAGATGAAGAAAAAACCAAGGCCTCATATAGTTATGAAAAAAAACCCAGCCATAAATAGGAATATAGATTATTGGTAGTTATAAATAAAAGAAAATAAATGTAAAAAAATAATTTTTCTTATTTTATTACGATTATTTGTAAAATTATTAACCTTTATGACTATAATTTTGTTGCATTCCTGGTTTCCTGGGACGGACTTCAAAAGAAACTACAATTCAAAGAACGTCACACTCCATTAAATTGAATGATATTCTATTAATAAAATGCAATTTGGTTAATGATAAGTGACTCAACAAACACTTTAATTTAATTAACTTTAATAAAAAGAAACCGTACAACGTACTGGCAAGTTTAATCATTACTATATACAGGGTGTTTCATAACACATGGGCCCTCGCTTAATAGGATACTACTTGACATAAACTAAGACTAAATAATAGATGTAAGTCCAAAATGCCTTCAAATGTTGAATAAACTCATACACATATCAGTGAAATAAAAATTTTTAAATAAAAATTTGTTTATTAGCTCTTAGGTTTGTATTTTCTGTATTTTCTTTAAATTTAAAGTGTATTCTGGTAACTTTTCTTTTTCCTTTTATTTCTTTTTAGAATTAGCAACAAAGGATAAGTTAAAACTTAGTTTTAAAGACAATAAGCGTTCACGTACGGTTTAACTTTTGTTTTAGTATTAATAATTAGACACTAGAGTTCGTTTTTTTGCAAGGTAGGTACTGTAAAGTATCTAAATTTATTGTTTTTTACTTTGAATTTCATATTTTCATTTTACAAATCAAGCTGTTATGTCACTTTTAATTATCAGTCGTTAAGAACGTGAACACGGCCAGCCATTAAGGAAAAAGTTATTACTAGAATTACGGATAAAACTAAAGAAAAAGAAAAAACTACCTGAACTCACTTTTACAGAAATAATTTTTAACTTTGTTTACGTAGTATGGCGGAGGCGACGGCTCTTCAAACGCATGACTCGAGGAAAGGTTTGTCAAGTTTAATACAATGTCTTTAGAGAAACTAAATAATAAACAACCAGTATGTTTTGTATAACTCATTATAACTTGTTTCTACATTTACAATTACGCCTTGAACAAAATTTATTTATAAGGTAAAGATAATAACAAACTTCAAACAGAGCAACTAACTATACCTATGTCACAAAACTATGTACCTTGAATATGACTGTATATGGGCTTGTCCCGTAATCTAT
This sequence comes from Kuschelorhynchus macadamiae, assembly GCA_030620095.1. Lineage (NCBI taxonomy): Eukaryota > Metazoa > Arthropoda > Insecta > Coleoptera > Curculionidae > Kuschelorhynchus > Kuschelorhynchus macadamiae. The sequence goes on from JAUTXW010001744.1 coordinate 3,561,914, forward strand.
AAATTAAAATGAAGAAAACGAATGAATTTATTCGAATAAAATCATTCGATAGTTGATTATGAATGATTACTAATTATTCGATAGTCCATTTCATTCGATAGTTCATATCGCTAGCGACAAGTAGCAGTGATTTTTCGTAGCAGTTTACCAGATACAAATACCAAATACCATACTCGTTGTTCGGCACTGTTCAGTGCATTCGCAAAAAAAACACCGATCGATCGGTGTGATTGCGACGGGCAATGTTACTGCTTCGCTTCTTGATTTATCATTATGAAATTGAGATGTTGATATATTTTTTAGTTTATTAAGGAGGAAATTAAACCCTCGGCCACAGAAAAATGGTCCGAATGGCTAAATTGGAAGAACAAGGATTCCAGAGTAAATTACACCCGTTTCGTTTAGTGGTGTTTTATTGAAGAACAGTAAGTCAGCGGTGCCGGTAATTTCTTTTTATTTGTTATTTTTATCTCAAATACCTTTTTTTTTAGTTTATTACTTATAAGAATACTTAACCAATGTGTATGTTGTTTTAATAAATATCTTATTTAAAAGCGTCTATTATAACTAATGCAACCAAGTCTCACATCATATCTGAAAATATCCAACACAAAAAAGCGTTTTGTTGGATTTTTATGAACATTAAAACATTTTTGTTAAAAAAATTGTAAAATTTATGATATTAAATAAAAATTATAACTAAAAACAACCATTTTTTAATTAACTTAAATGGAGGATCCTGTATATTTAAATAAATTTTTTGGATTCCTTATTCTCATGTCCATTTTTTTTATTTTCTTTTACTTCTGTGTATTTTAGAGTTTATTGCTATTTAAAATAGAGCTGTACTTTTCTTTTACGTAACTAGCCAGATTATCTTTAAAAATTTAGTTACATCAAAAAATAATTTTCATTTTGGATTACAATAAATTGCTTATTGCAAATGCAATTTCAGCACGCTATTATTATTAGTCAAATTTCTATCTATTAAAACATTAAAAACAACAAAGCAGAACTGCCTCAGTAGCAATTAAAACATGCTTAGTTGCTTGTTGCTTCTTATCTACACCCTGCTTCGTTAAGTAGCAAAAGCTCCAGCCAATGCGTCGACTGTCGCCTGATAAAAATTTTTTGAGTAGCACTAGCAGTTAGCAGTAGCAGCGAGCGGCGCATAGCATTATTAGCATTTACTGTTAGGGATGTCCTAAAATGGATAAAATCGATATTTTGCATCGGTTCAAGATCATGCATCACAAGATCGGTCCAAAAAGAAATCGAAAAAAAAAGATCGATGTTATTAAATATCGATATTCGATTTTGAATATTATTGTTGCTGGTTGCTGTAGGTACGTGTTTTTTTTAATAAAAATACAATATACCTAATTATACAAAAAAATAAAAACTTTATTAAACAAATACATAAAATATAAATACAAATAAACTTAAACAAAAATACACATCGTCATCCTAAAAAAATATTACGATTACGGATTATACTGTACAGGATTTATTTCATATTTTGAGCGAGGGCTGGGTTTTGTGATACCATGTACAAGTTACAAAAATTTCTAAATATGAAAGTTCAAAGGGTTTTTATGTACTGTTTTCTGGATTTATGACAATAAACAAATAGACATCATAAAGTGGAAAATTAAAAGCAAATTATTTTTCATTGTTTTTGTAATTTAAGCACAATCGGCATTTGCTTGATAAAAAAAATTCAACTCCAAAACTTGAGTTTTCCAATTGAAGCATTTTAAGGTTTGTTAAGATGTTACAAAAGGGTATATGTATTTCCCATATTTGGATCAAATTATATCAAGCTTAGTCGGAGTACCATTCTGAAGAATTTAAGAGATAATTTACTTATCTCGCATTGGACACCAATTGACAAAATTAATGTCCAATGACATGGCTGTATTACCCATTAAGTCCGTGAGGCCGGGGCCTAGTGCCGTCGAAGAGGGCCCGCCATCCCGTTGCATCAATTTCCTTATTTCATTTTATCAGTAAAGTAGGTAATTTGTATATCTTATTATATTTAAGAAGGGTTATAAGCTGCTGCTATATTTTTTTTTGGTTGTCACTTTTTCAGTTATCGAAAGCTTTTTTGTACAATTAGGAAAATATTTTTTATCAATTTCTTATATGATTTTTCGGTTTCATCCAACTCACTAAAACAAATTTTGTTTTTTCTCAAGTACTGAGAAAACACTATTGGAGATGAGAATTCACTGTCGAGAAATATAAAATTGTAGACACATTTTCGTGACAGAGAAACTAACGCTTTAGAATAAGAAACAACATAAGAACATTTTCTCCCTAAGGGCCAGTATCTTCATCCCCATTCTTTGAATATGGAAAATATTCACCGAATAAACTTATACAGAGATGAAAATACCAGCCCTAAATAACAAACTTAGTAGTAGGGCTATTCTGCGTAATATTAACAGACTCAAAATGAATTTGTTTTTAAGTATTGCATTGAATTAGATAAATATTCCGTATGGCGAAAAATTAAGAGTGGTGATAAAATTGTGTGTGTTCATTTTATTGGTATGTCCAATTTAGTATAGGATTGTGTGCCGATACGAAGGCGCAAAACCAAGCAAAAAATTCACAGATCTTGCACCTTACGCGAACATCATATGTATTGAAAATACCTGACACAACTTTTAAATTTTAATGTTTTCCAATGTGATGTGATATAAATCTCTTCCAATATAATAATATGTTGATATCTTTTTTTCTCGTTATTGTCTGACGTTAGAATAGAAGACATTTTATGAGATTAATTTTTTTTTATTTTCGTTTCCAAAACAAATGGCATTTTTTTCACATTTGATACTGGAAAGGAGGATGGAAATAATTTCTTGAGACAGTACCTGAAATTAAGTAGGATATCCATCATGCATAATGTGTAAGCGTTACTCATATTATAAAATCTATACCCGATATAATATAACTGCGTATTAATAATACCTATTTGTTTATACAGTTCACTTTTGAGCTTGCAATGTTTGTATTTTTTAGTTGGGCGTGTATGAAGCGCGCATTATTATGAATACTTTGAGCAATAAAAGTAATATTTTGCGCCTTAAAATATGATGGACCTGCCAATAAATAAATGCAGGTATTTGAAATTATTAAAATTTAATCTCACATTATAACATAAAGTTAGGCAAAATATATTAATTTTTTTAAATATTGAAATAGTTTCTTTTAAGTATTACTATTTGCGCACTAAGATATAGAATAATATAATAACACTATTTTTAAGAATATATTTTACATATTATAAGGAAATATCCTTCATGCATTGCAATGCCACTCAAACAAAGAAAGTATTTGTGCTGTTGGGTCACGAACGGAAAAAAGTAGCACCCTGCAAACTATTTTGTTTTTATTAAAATTTGTTCTTCTATGCATCGGCCATTCATATTTACCTCATGACCTAATATTGTATTGTTATTTTATTTAATCATTTAGTATCTTGTTTATTCATTTAATGCAACTACACTAATAATACTACGTATTATTTGGCTAAAACCGATGTCATCGTTTCGGTGTCGGCATTTTGCGGTGTCGAGGTCACGACATACAATGATAAATTTGTATAATAGTGATCCCAGTAATATTGTCAATACTAAAAATCGGTAAATTTCCTTTACCCGAAACTTCCCTCGTAATCCTTTTATTAGGAATAGCGAAATGTGACTCAATTTAGTTCCGCACATAGTCATTTAATTATACATAGGTATACTCGCATGCTGTCTTTTTAAAATATTTTACCAGTTCATTTCTACGCAATAGTTGATTTTTGTGCAAAATTTGAGCAAATCGTATAAGCAGTTTTCCAGTAATTGTTTTTTATCACTCCATTAAGCCGCCATTTTGTTCCGCTATTTTTGTTTTTTACCAAAATGTTACTACTTCATACATATACGACCCTTAATTTTTGATCAAAATTTAAAGTCAATCGGATAACTAATTTTTTAGACAGATAGACCGACAGACTGACAGAACGACGGAATTGAGAAAACATGTTTTTTTCAATCTTAAGACCCAAAAACGAGATCTGAAAAATCTCTGAGAGTAATCTTTTTACGAGTACAGTACTCTTACGAAAGAAGTAAAGATATGTGCACCCTACATTCTAAAAATCTCAAAAATCAGCATTCAAACCGATTGCGCTGAATTTAAAACCAACCTATAGGGGGAACACAGGTCTTTCTTTGGAGCATGTATTTTTTTCGCTCAAAATCAACCGTTAGGATGATACAGAGCAGAACGTGAATTCATTGCTCACATTTTGAACATATACTATAATAGCATATATATTTAGAATCGACTTAGTGAGCTCTTTAATTTGATCTTCAGATTTATAAAAATATTTATTTTGTGTCGGCCAAAATAGCGTAATACTTTGATGTCATGAAAATCGGTCCAGCCGTTTAGCGTGTAGGTAGCAACAAACAATGGATACGCAAATATATATAAAGATGATTATTAACTCCTATGCATACGCAGTCGGGTAAAAAAAGTGAGTAAAATTGAAATTCAGTATATAGTATACGTTTCAGTAAAATTATTGTTGAAGAAATCATTAGAAATCTACGTTTCAATAATAATAGCTATCGACTTAGCTACTATTTGAGACAATCGAACTTTTTAAAAATTAAAAATGTAAGAATACCATAGAGATGGATGATTTGTGCTTTGCGCCGACCATCAATCCCGGACTGACCGATGATAACGGTAGGTAACCAGTCTTAACTAAGCTGCATTGCAAATTGGATCGCGTTGGTCGCAAATATTACTTTATGCAATAAAAATTTTGTTCAATGTGTTGTTGATTCTTGCTGCGTTTATTATCATACGCCGATAGAGGTATTTGTGGAATTCTAGTAAGTTGGCTATAGTGGATATCAGTCTGTGATATACATGAAAATAATTAGGTAAGTCGTTGGATAGTTAGAAAACAAACACTAAATTAGTTTAGGTATTCAATTTTAATATTTCAGAAATCCGTAATGCTGTGATCTGATCTTAGATAATCTTTTTTTTTTCGGGAAATATATTTTTCATGCAAAATTACTTTTTTAAGATGGCTTCTTCTCAAGATTTTAGTAAATTCATTCGTTCGTCAAATAGTTTACCCTTTATTATAATACATATATTTTGTAGACAAAATTTCTTCACTACACTAAGAGTAATATTTTCAAAAGTGATACTACTTCCTTTACATTTACATTACACCTACAGTCATCTGTGTGGCTCGATTCTTTAACCTAAAATACACATATGATATTTGTATTTTTACTTAGTCCATGTTGAAGTTTCAATCAAAATAATTTTTTAATAATATGGCTAAAGGCAGTAGCTTCATATGTACTAAAACTATACTAAGATGCCAAACCAAAATATAAAATTCACTGATATTAAAATCTATATCCCTAAAATTCAGAAGTTTTAGGAAAAAGAATAGATGGATCTTTTAGCAGAAATACAAGCACCATGCGCAACTAATCTAGATAGTACCACAGCTCAATTATTTTTAATGTTGATAAATACTCTAATGAGAAGTCATTGTTCACTTGGTGGCAAAGGTATGAACATAATTTTTTCCAATATACGTAATTTATGTTAATTATAGCAGGTATCATTATATAATTTGTATGTAAAATGTAGGTCAGAGAGGAAAATGTAATGAAATAAACAATTTACATCTTTAAAGTATGTAAATGGTAAGCATTTTTATTTATCCTTTACATATACCAGAAAATGTTTCCTATTCCAATTGCAATGCCAAAAGATTGGCATTGCAATTGCCTTAGAGCACTGGCAATTTGCTTTCAAAATGAACTAAATATTGTAATTTATATAATTTAAGTTAAAATTCGTCCAAAATTCAGCTCCAATTCGTTATACATTTTCATTGGAGTCACCGACATTTTACTGTCCCAAAAAATAGAAATAATCAGTATTATAAAAGTGAAAATTGTATTAAACATGTTCTATAAAAAGATATTTTTGCTTAATTGTTATCCTGTTTTTACATTTTAGAATATTACCCTCCAGACTCTAGAAGCAAACTAAAAAATGGGGACGAATTCGATTTTATTATAGTAGGCGCAGGTTCATCTGGTTCGGTAGTAGCAAATAAATTATCAGAAAACCCAAATTGGAAAATTTTAGTTCTGGAAGCTGGAGACTACCCAAGTGCAACTAGTGAAGTAAATTTTATTTACTTACTCTATCCATAGTACTTACTTTCTTTGAAAGATTACCTGCAAAAAAAAGTAACTTTAAAATAAAAATAGTTTGAATTCCGATTTAAAAAAATAATTGAATGTAAATTCCAGCTATTAACAGATAATTAATAAGAAATTGTTCTAAACTTTCACTACCGTGTAAACAACATAAAAATTTAGTTTTATGCATTTCTACGTAAAACCTGATAAGCTGATAATTTCTGCATCCACCATAATTTAAGCAAGAAAATATTTTTTTAACAAATATAAGAGTAGTTAAGAGAAGCACAATTTCAAAAATGTTTATAAACGTCTAAGCACATACCTAACTAAGAATACAATTTATAAGTACTAGTAGTATATATAATTAAATTATATACTAGTATATAATTAAAAATTAGATCATATAATTGAATTATATATACTACTAATAATAATTATTCCTAGTTTGGTATGTGCTTTATCCATTTTATAAACCTAATATAGGAGACCATGAAATTACTACTGTAACTTTTTTATGGCAAGCACTACCAATTTCACATTTTACATTGATATATAGTAGGTTATGAAGAAAATTTTATCGCAAAAAACAATTAAAAGTCGCTTCCGGTTTAACCGGAGATGCTATTATATTTAATATTTTTAACGGAACACCCTGTATATCGTTTTATGCTTGAATTCTACACAAAATTCTAACTATAAACGTGCATCATACCCCAATTATTAACACTTTTCGAGAAAATGGTAGATGAAACTTCAAAAATGTTTTGAATAATTCCGTTTAAAAAATCCATTGAAGGCAATTTAGTTAAATACTATAAATAATGTTTGTTACGCAAATTATTTTGTTCAGCATGACAGGATCCTTCAGGTTTACCTGGACGACCTACAAAATTAATCAGTCTAAATCTCCAAACACAATTAAACATATTTTTGGTATAAAATGCCATATATTACGTATATACGTTGACAAATACCAAGTAATTGTGCATTTGGTAAGTATTTAAGTATGATTAATGATTGCCGATTACATTACTTGTATATTCGACAAACATTTACACAGGATGATTGGACTTACCAATGTCACATGGATGCTTTGACTGCGCCATAAATGCCGAATGTTTGTACATGTAGAAGAGTGGGACATACACACCACATGACAAGTGTTCACAAGTCACGATTATTCGTCAAGTACACCAGTTGTTTTAGTCTGCCTTAACGTCCAAATTGTTCATTTTGTTCATTGGACAGTAATTATTATATTATACGTTGTTAGAGATTTTAAAGTTTATCTGATATTTTTATATTTACCCATGAAGAAATCATAATAGTATACGTCAATTGACATGATAAAGATAAATTTAATGGACAACGTTTAAAATTTTATCTATGGATGATCTCCTTTTTTTCTTGTTGTGTTTTTTATTACTTATTGTTATAGCTTTAGTTTCGTTGGTAATAAACCCTGTTTTTAGGTTTTACATTCAACAGTCTTTTATTCGAAATTCGATATTCAAGGAAACATAATGTGATCACATTTTAAATGGAAATATTTCAAAAAGTACTTGGTATGGGTATAGGGTATTATCTATACATGAAAAATGTTTACAATTCTTTGGAGATTTTGATTAATTTTATAGGTCGAAGCATTCAAATAAAACGAGAAAATATTCTTTAAATGTGATTTTTCGGTACGTTTCCGGGTAAACCGAAAGTATCCTAACCGTTGAATAAAATTAATTACATAATAAACAACATTAATAGTATTTAATTGTAATTATCGTTATAAATCGAATTATTCCTTGACTTTTTGAAGTTTCATTCACCATTTTCTCGAAAACTGTAACGAATTGACATAAAGTATGTAATATGTTTTATAGATAGCATTTTGGGTAGAATTCAAAAATAAAACAATAGACAGGAATATTAAAGTTCAAAACATCTCAGTTTTAAGTGGAAATGACATTCACTTCTTCATAACCAACCATATATCACTATAAAATTTGAAATTGGTAGAGCTTATCATAAAAAAGTTACGGTCTTGTTAGTCATTTCGCGGTCACCCGGTATATTGTTATTACAAATTAACTAAAATAACATAAATATGTAGAATTACAGAAATAAAAGATACCTAAGTTGCTTATCTTAAAATCCTGTATCAATAAACTAAACATTTCTTTAACTTTCGTTCATATTTATTTAAAAATCGGCAAATTTCCCTTACTTGGAACCTCCCTCGATATGACTCTTTCCTTTTATTAGGAATAGTGAAGTGCGACCCAATTTAGTTCAGTACATAGTCATCCAGTAACATATATATATATATACTGTCTTTTAAAACATTTTCATTTGTCGTAATTTTGTTAGATTATATTGGATTCCTACCAGTATTTTACCAGTTTCTACCTATGCTACACTCGATTTTTGGGCATAATTTAAAATAAATTCAATAAGTAGTTTTTATATTAACACACACACCGCCATTTGGTTACGTCATTTTGAATTCGTACCAGTTTATTCCTATACATATTAGATTTAATTTTTTTGCAAAATTTAAAGTCAATTGAATATTCAAATTGAAATTAATCTAATAAGTAATGTTTTCGGGCTGATTTTTTTTAATGTTTTAAAAGGCCACCATTTGGTTTTGCTATATTATATTCAAACCAAAACGTTACCAGTTCAATCCTATATAACACTTTATTTTTGTGCAAAATTTGGATAATTATTTTTTTCAGTAATCATTTTTTTAACGATTCACCAGGCGGCCATTTTATTCCGTCTTCCCCAAATGACCCTTAATTTTTGACAAAAATTTGAGGTCACTCTGATAACTAGTTTTTAAGCTATGCCGCGAATTGACAGACAGACAAACCGGCAGGCGGACCGACGGAATTGACGAAATATATTTTTTGGCATCTAGGGACGCTAAAACGTGAAGATATGTAAAACTTGAGGGGGTGATTTTTACACTATAACAAATATTTTATTTAGCCGCCATTTTGTTCCGCCATCTTGAATTAGTATTTCAGTTTTACTAGTTCATCTGTATAACACAATTATTTTTGGCACACAATTTAAAATCAGTCCATTAAATAGTTTTTCAAGCCGAATTTTTAAATATTTTTCTAAACCGCTATTTTGATTCGCCATTTTGAATTCGTGCCAAAATTTTACCAGTTGATTCCTACACAGTACTTGATTATTGTGCAAAATTTGAGATAAATTGGATTTTAGTAATAATTTTTTTAACATTTCACTAGGCAGCTATTTTGTTTTGCCATATTAGATTTTTACCAAAACGTTACAGATCATCTCCATATGATCCATAATTTCTACTCAAAATTTGAAATCAATGGCGTAAGTAGTTTATAGGCTATGCTGTCAATTGACAGACAGACAGACACACCGACAGACAAACATAGTTTTTGCCATCTAGAGACCCTGATACGTAAAGATATGAAAAATCTAAGAGAGCGATTTTTTTTATGATTACAATATTTCCTTTTTACGAGGGAAGTAAAAGTTAAACAAAAATGTTCAAGAAAAGAAAAACGAAAAAAAAATGTTTCTTTATGTTTTTTAAATATTTTTGGCATAGTATATGGTTGTTCACAACTATATTAGACTGTTTATAGTATGCAACCGCACCTTCATTGGTACCTATAGCCTAACGCTTCCTCCAAGTATCTCTGTCGTCTGAGAAATATTAATTTGCTTTTTTAATCAGGAAACGTTGGTCGTGTTCTTCTCAATGTAAATAACATTTTTGGACCTTTAAAAATTGAGGCAATGCAGAATATTCTACAGCCAGTTCCTAGATTTCTGTAAGCAGCTTGTCAAATCCGAAAGTTCGGTTAAGGGGGACCTGCACGCAGTAATATGGATTATTGGCAAGCCTTCCGCCGCTACAATATTATGTTAAAACTATAAGAGATATGTATTGGCTTCAATGTGATTTTAATAGGAAAATATGTATAGTCGGGCGCTAAATGCGAATTTTTATGAAAAAATAAAATCTAGAGTTATAAAATAAAAGTAGATTTGTCAATTTTCGACCATTTTTTGACCACATTTTGACACACATGCCTTCGCATATATTTTTTTCCCACAAAATGGCTCTTTACCGCCTTACATTGATCCTTTGTCTACGTAACTGCAAAATTTTGAAATGGTAAATCGAACATGTCTTTGTATTTCTGCAGCGCGTGAACCCTTTTGAACTCATTTTTAACCGAAATGTAATTTAAATTACCTATATATAACACATTTTTTTGAGGTCGGACGTGCATGAAGTTTTTTTTAATGCGTAGGTACCCTTTCATCTTACTTTCAACTCGACTAGACCTTGTCGCTGGTTTTTCACTTTTTGCGTGCAGTTCTCCCTTACAGCAATTAAGTTTTGTGTAACCGGGGGTCTTACACGATTTTTATAGTTTTGATACACATCTTTGCAAAACAATGTAAAACTTGCAATAAACAGTATATCTTGTTCTGTGAAAGCTGTAGCAAATATCAAATAAGGCTTTATTGACCCAAGAATTTAAGTAAAAATTTGAATTACATTAGTTGAAGTAAATAAGACATTTGAGAAAATTAAGACAAAATAAAGACATTCAAATATTAGGACGATTCGCTTATTTGTTTGAAGATTGTTTTAATTTAATTTGCACATTTTATGTAAAACCTATATAGGATCTGTTTGTAGATACCAGCACTAGTTTTTAATCTACAAGGCACTTCAGAAGATTGGCAATATAAAACAGAAACTTCGGATACTTCCTGTAAAAGTTATGACGGTGGTCAATGCCGATGGCCAAGAGGCAAGGTACTAGGAGGAAGCAGTACTATAAACGCTATGCTTCATGTCAGAGGGAATGATAGAGATTATGACGAATGGGCACGATTAGGTAAATTAAAATAATAGTTTTCCAATAAATTATCCATAATGTGAGTCATATAAAGTGCTGCTCATAATAAATGAATCGATAGCTTTTTAGGGTAAAGAAGTCAAATATTTCGAAAACCAAAAGAGGTATTGGTACAATTTTTTTGGTCCAATATTCAGGGCTTCCAGGTTTCTACAAAACATGTTTTATATATTTCTTCTAATAAATCTTTCCAGACAGTAACTTAAAAAAAACGAATTTTTCAGTTTAAAAATCATATACTCTGTGAATTATTCATTTTTTTTCTTCACCCAAGTTACCATTTTTTACAATGGGGTGAATAAAGTTGAAATATATGCGTTTTCTCAACATCTGTGCTTTGTGAAGATCAGAGCTTCACCGAAGTGGATAAACACTAGTTCCCTTCTACGAATTATGCTCTATATCCGCACTTATATAAATACGTGTTTGGTGTTTCGTTTATTACAAGAGAATACCTTCACTGCACTCGTTCTGTCGGATTTATATTGCCTTTATTTTTTTAGTTTCATCGACGTTTCCAATGGTAAAAATCTCCAATCGTTTTCAAGTGTAAACTATTATCTACCACCTTCAAACAAATGTAGGAGGCTACCTTATTATATAATTTGTAAGAATTATTTAAAAATGTAAATAAAGAAGGTTCCCTAATGCATCTGTATTTCTATTATATACTGCTAGACAATAAAGAGATATAGAAATTTGATGCTTAAATTCAAACATCAATGAAATATTTATCCGAATTGCAAAAATATTTTTTTTTAGATAAAAGGTATGTTCTTGTTTTTTTTTTCTGAAAAAAAGTACAGTAAAAGATATACAGGATGAACAGTTGTTTATGTCTTTTTAAACCTTTCTACAAAAAGTACAGTCGATAAATTATATAATATTTGAGTTTACGAGGGTAAGGCAGTGTTACTAAGGTTTTGTTTTTTAATTTTCATTTTATCCTTTTTAGTAGAGCAACTACGATTTTTCATCAAGTACATATTTGTCTGAAGGGTATTTTAACATTTTTAATGTTGTCGATATAGAGAAACACAAACGCGCATGCCCACACGTATACACATTTGTACATGAGCACAAGCACGTACACTCAAATGCGTATTTACACGCTACACAGATACGCAATAATAAACAATTGTAAAATGATAATAATTGTAATTGTAAAACTAAACAAATGAAATTAAATATTGAAAGCGAGTATGGCCACTACAAACAGAACATAAACTAGGACAGTTTGAACTCTTCTTGGCATGCTTCTCACTGAATTATCCAGTATTTCTTGCGGCAGATTGTCCCATAACTTGAGCAAAATTACCCTAAGCTAATCTATAACAGGCGGATGGTGATGATGACGTGGACCTTGTAACATAACCCAAGCATTTTGAAACAGGTTTAATTCTGGAAAAAGAGCTGGCAGCCGCAGGTACCTATGTCATAGTTCTCTAAAGCAAGCAATAACTTCTCGAGTATGATGAGGAGAAGCGTTAACACCAATAAAAATAAACTCTTCTCCCGTTCCTGCTCTATATTATATACCGGGTCACCGAAATTACTAACAAGGCTGTAACTTTTTTATGACAAGCGCTACCAATTATACAGGGTGTCCCACGACGAACTGCGGCGATCGATTTCTCAGAAAGTGTGCTGATATTTTTATAATAAATATATATAGGGTGATCAAAAACTGACATTATAAATATACTTTAAAAAATCGTTAAAAGTTACTTTTTTCAAATGTAAACACCCAATTTTTATAATTTTATCTTATTTAACACTTAAAATAAGGGTTGTAGACTTTGTATAAAGTTGTCTATTCCAAAAATTTGTAGTTTTTGAGTTATTGACGATTTAACATTTTTTATTTTAATAATACCAGACGGCTTGTAAGTTTTCTTGTTAGTTGGCCATGACGGGGACGCACAAAAATCTTCTTATTTGAGTTCAACTTTTGCAGGAAAATTAAATGAGATATAGGGATAAACTGGTACAAATTCAACATGACGAAACAAAATGACGGTCAAAAAAAAATCAGTGTAAAAACTACTTATTCAGTTTATTTTAAATGATGCCCAAAAATCAAATGTGGTGTAGGTAGAAAGTGGTAAAATGTTGATACGAATTCAACATGATGGAACAAATTTGAGCCCAATAAAAATATTCGAAAAGGCAATATATAAGAAAAGAAAATATTGATAACGCGAGAAGTTCTTTTCTATTAAATGCCAATTCACTTATTACAAGCAGCAGTTTAGTTAGAAACATGTAAAAGAAAAATACCTTATTCTCACAAGAATATTTATTGAGTTTACAGGTTTCGAGTGCTTTTAATAATGCTCTTCATAACAGATAAATTATTCTCTTTCCAAAAAGGCCTCATCTTGTGTATGACTTCTTTGAAAACACCTGAAACTGGAAAATTCAATAAATATTTTTGTGAAAATAACATTTTTTTCTTTCATATTTTGCTAAAATTTTATTACACTCATTCAATATTAATATTTCAGCACCAATATCGAATTTTTAAAATGTAGCATAATTTGTTCCTACAGGAAACACTGGGTGGGCTTATAATGAACTAGAGCGACATTTCACGGACATTGAAAATGTTAAATCGCAAGCATTCTTGGAATCAAATATATATGGAAAAAGTGGACAATATAATTTAAGGTATTTTAAAAGTTAGTTGTTAATACGCCCAACACTTTAGAACATTGTAATAAAATATTTGAAATTTTCATAACTATTTAATTTCTAGTTGGTACGATAACCAAGAACCAATAACAAAAAGCATTATGAAAGCTGCTGACAAATTAGGAATTCCTGCATTAGTGGAGCAAAACCCTCACAAACCACTCGGTTACTATCAAACTGTGATATCAACAGATCAAGGCGTGAGAATGACTGCTGCTAAAAGCTTTTTAGGTACGAAGAAAAACATTTAATGTAATTTGACAGAAATAACCCTTGAAGACGAGGTATTAGGCAAGTGGATAAATTTATTTTGGGCATTATTCTAAAAATTTCACATTTCCTAACCTATATACCTTTCTTTTTTAATTTATTTTTACTATAGCCATCTGAAAGATTTCCGGAAATTTTCTTTTTCTTGAAGTACCCTGGATATGACTAAAATTGAAATATTTCCGCCAAATGCATAGCCACCTTCGTGTTTCAAAATTCTGCTTATACTATTATTTTCTGTTTAATTTTGTAAAAGCTTCTCGATCCTTTTTTAAGTGTGAACTAAATTATAACAAATAAGAAGTATGTAAATATCAAATAAGTTTAATGAAAACTTAGTGTGCATTGTAAAAATTCACTTGGCTACACCGAATTTCCTATATTGCGAGTATACCGAAGGAGAATATTATCAACTTTTGGGGCTAGAGTGCGAAACGAGATTATTCAAAAAATTATAGATATTTTAAGTAAAGTCTGGTCGTCCTCCGGTTACCACTTAAAGAGTCGAAGCATTAATCTTTCCCAGTACAGCAAGCCAACAGCTTTTTATCGCACCGACTGCCCTTAATTTTAAGTAGGTATTTTATTGGGCGAATGTAAAACGGAACCGTTTTGCTTTGATCAGTGGTTCCCAAAAAAGGATTGCAACAAATGTGTCCTGTTATTTCAGTACAGAAATTAACATGTAAAATTTAGCAGCTAATTTCAAAATACCTTCCGAGAAACAAGATTCTTATCTTATGTGTGTGGGGATAGGTAGAATAAAATAGTCTAATTGCCCCTCTCTCAAGGCACATTTAATGGTTTTCGGTAATTCGGCTCAGTAACAATAAAGTATAGGAAAAATGTACAAATAATCGTTTCAGTTTACGCTAATTCTTAGTCAACACAACAACAAAAAATATACATAAAAAATCTAGTGTATGAGATGTATAATAAACGTAAAGAATTTGTTACTTGAAATTCCATTCTTCAAAATCTAGGAAAAAAATCGGTAAATTTGCTTTACCCAGAACTTCCCTCATTATGAATATTTCCTTTTATTAAGAATATTGAAGTGTGAACCAATTTAGTTCAGTACATAGTTATTTAGGAACACATATATACTGTCTGATCCAAACATTCTTATTTGACGACATTTTGTTAAAATATATTGGATTCCTACCAATATTTTACCAGTTTCTACCTATGCGACAATTGATTTTGGGCATAATTTAAAATGAATTCAAGAAGTTGTTTTTACATTGACACACACCGCAATTTTGTTACGTCATGTTAAATTCCCATCAGTTTATGCTTATATCAGATTTAATTTTTCCCCAAAATTTACAGCCACTTGAATAAGATTTTTTTACGTTAGTTTTCACACACACACATATCACACTTAATGCTTGTACAAAATTTGAAAGTAATCTAATAATTAGTTTTTTTCAGACTGCTGTTAAATGTTACCAGTTCATTCTTATGTAACACTATTTTTTTGAAAAATTTGAGGTAAATTGGATAATTACTTTTTTTAGTAATAATTTTTTTAACGTTTCACTAGGCCGCTATCTTGTTCCGGCATATTGTATTATTACCAAAATATTACCAGGTCATCCCCATATGAGCCTTAATTTTTGACCAAAATTTTTTGGAAGTCAATCTGATGAGTAGTTTTTAAGCTATGCCGCCAACTGACAGACAGACAGACAAAGCGGCATGTGGGCCGACTGAGTTAATAAAACATATTTTTGGCATCTGCGGATGCTCAAACGCGACGATATGAAATTTTCAAATTACAAAAATTTTATTTGGCCGCCATTTTGTTTCGCCATCTTGAATTAGTACCACAGTAATACTAGTTAATCTCTATACTACAATTAGTTATGAGACACAATTTGAAACCAGTTAAGTAGTTTTTAGAGGCTGAATTTCTAAATATTTTATTAACCCGCCATTTTGTTTTGCCATCTTGTATTCGTACCAAAATTTGACCAGTTGATTCCTACATAATACTTGATTTTTGTACAAATAGGATAATTAGCTTTTAAGTAATATTTTTTTTAACGATTCATTAGGCCGCAGTCTTGTTCCAGCACGTTGGATTATTACCAAAATACCCCACCCCACCACCCCATATGACCCTTAATTTTCGAGTAAAATTTAAAGTCAATGTCGAGAAATGACAGACAAACCAACTGACGGACCTACGGAATTTATAAAACATATTTTTTGGCGTCTAGAGACGCTAGAACGCGAATATATGGAAAACCTAAGGGGGTGATTTTTTCAGATTACAAAACATTTATTTGGTCGCCATTTCTTCCGTCATCTTGAATTAGTACCACATTGTTACTAATTCATCTCTATACTACGATTATTTATGGCACACAATTTGAGTTCATTAAGTAGTTTTTCCGACCTGAATTTTTAAATATTTTATTAAGCCGCCATTTTGTTCCGCCATCTTGGATTCTTACCAAAATTTTACTAGATGATTCCTACATAATATTTTATTTTTGTGCAAAATTTGAGACACATTGGATTAGCACTTTCTTAGTAATAATTTTTTCATTAGACCGCCATTTTGTTTTGCCATATTGGATTTTTACCAAAATGTTACCAGGTCATTCCCATATGACCCTTAATTTTTGACTAAATTTTGAAATCAATCAGGTAAGTATTTTTTCAACTATGCCGCGAAGAAACAGACCGACAGAGCGACAGACAGACGGACGAGAAACATGTTTTTCGTCATCTAGGAACCCTGAAACATAAAGATCTGAAAAAATTTCGGAAGGTGATTTTTTCACGATAACAATACTTCCCTTTTATGATGGAAGTAAAAATATATTTGCGATATCGGAACATCCAGCTTTTCAAAGTCCTAAAAAGTTTACGATTTCGAGATAAAGGATCCAACAATGGAAATACGATGTGTGAGCTTTCGAGAGTGGTCGTAAAACGATGGTAGTTTTTAAGAAGGTACGTGGAATCCCAAAATCCTAGACGAAATTTGGAGTTACAAAAGGCAACTTTTCGAAGCGTTCTTGGCAAACAGGAACCAAACAGTGTTATTCCAATAAAGTGGAAAAAGGCATGTTGTAGTACACGCTGACAATATCGAAGGATTTATACCCGGTTTTAAACTTATATATATGTATATATAATTATGAATATATATCATTAATTTACAATGCAATTTGAATTTTGCGGGAATAAAAAGTTCAGGAGACTATCACAACAATATGAATGCAAACATTTTAAAAAAATGGTTTGAAGAACCAAGTCCTGAAGAGTTAAGAAGATCCTCTGATTATTATATTGGACAATGCCAAACACGAGCAGGTGCAAAGATGATATTAAGAAATGGACGTTGGCAAAAAATATTGATAATGCTACAACTGTATTTTTAAAAGTCGACTTACTTTCAAAAGTTAAAGAACATGCATCAAGTTCAAGAAAACGGTAAATGATATATGACCTGGCACAACAGTATAGACATGAAATACATGTTAACCGCCTTACCACTGTCAGTTCAGCCCGACTGAAATACTTTGAAGGATATGTAAAAAAAATTATTATAAACATGCTAGTAAAACAACAATGAGAGTTTCGGACAAACCTAATTGGATAGTGAATTTAGCAGTTAAATTTTAGATTAAAGTTTTTAATTAATTTTCATTGCTTTATTGATAATAAAACGTAATAAGAAATAATTAACAGAGGTCGAATTTTAAATCTACACCACGTGCATAAAAATATAATATAGGTGCTGTTATATTGTTCGATTGCCACTGCCAATTTACGAAACTAAATTAATTGTATTACTCTGACTCTTTAATTTGAAATCGGAAAACTTACGACGGTCCTACTATAATACATTTTTTTTATAAAAAATAAATCTTTCGTTATGTTTACTATCGATAATTTAATAAAATAAACTAAAACTTATTTATCTGTAAATATTTCACAATGCTAAAATCCTGAAAGATATTTTGTTTAATTTCAAGGTGGTAGAAAGATACATGGAACATGAAAGAATTACATGTTTCTACAAAGTATATCTATATATTTAGTAATTAATATTGAAAGAAAATAAATCATTCAGAGTACAGGGTGTCCGGATTTGGTTGCAAAAGCGGGGTATCTCGCTTATTTTCAAAGATAGAACCTTGCGGTTTTCACGAACCTGAGCTAATTTTTTGTGAAACTCATGAAGCCGTAAACAAAATTTTCATAGCCTTCTTCGTTTATGAGATACAGGGCGAAATAGAAAATTTTGCATTTTGGGACCCCCTCGTATCTCGCTTAACGCAAAGAGAAAAATTGCTGCTTATGCAGTTTTTTACGCTGGATCCAGTGACGTAGTCATATTTTTCATTTGAGTTGTTATTTTTTAGATATGACCCAAAGTTGTGTTTTTTTAAATGGGACACCCTGTATATTTGTCCAGAAATTAATTTGTCCTTTTAAAAGCTTCTCAAAAATATATAATAGTATGGGTCTATTTTAATAAACAACAAAAATCCTAATTTTTATAATTATCATCCCAAATTTTGCAGTAGGCCATGCAAAACGATGCCGTTTTCTTTTGTTTTCTTGGAAGCAAATGACATTTCCCAATTTTGTACGCGTATATAAAATATAGCGTTAGTTTTTTGTATTTATTTATTGTGTAAAAATATATTTGTATTATTATGGAAGAAAACCAAACTTTCAAACATTATCAAAAGTACGATATGTTAGCTTGTTTTATATTAAGTAATGAAAAGGTTGAAGCGGATTCTGAGATGTATTTTAACAGTTAAATAGTTAATTTTTAGGTATGTTGAAATAGTATTGCTTAATTTTTATTTAGATATCCAGAAAGCAGGCAACCTAATATATCCACTTTTTATCGGATAAAAAAGAATTTACTTAATCACGGATCATTTATCAAACCTCGAACGAAAACATATAATAAAGAAAATCGGGAGGAAATTACGGTTTTGGCTAATGCAGAAGCTTACCCTACAAACTCTTGTAGAGCCAGTGAAAAGAGCATAGGGATTCCAAAAACTAGAGTTCAAGAAATTCTAAAAAAGCACAAATACCACCCATACAAATTTAGGCTCGTGCAGCACTTACAGCCAGGGGATGCAGAGCGTCGGGTAGTCTTCTGCAATTGGTTTCGAGAAAGATGCGATATGGTTAGAGATTTTGAAAGGAAGGTTATATGGTCAGACGAAGCACATTTCAGTAATTCTGGTATACTCAATAGGCACAATAGTAGATTCTGGTCTCAGGAAAATCAACACCAAATATTTCCCAGAAGACAACAGGGCAGGTTTGGCCTAAATGTGTCGTGCTTCATATTAGGAACACATATAAAATTTTATATATTTGAGGGAAATCTAACAGCCAATCGTTATATAGAAATTTTAGAGGCAGCTATACCTGAATTACTTGACGATGTTCCTCTAGCGCAAATTAACGAAATTTCTTTTCAACAGGACGGTGCTCCTGCACACAATTCTAGAATGACGAGATTATTTCTGCACAATAATTTTACCAATCAATGGATGGGAACAAATGGACCTATAAGATGACCCACTAGGTTCCCAGATTTGTCGATTTTAGATTTCTTTCTATGGGGATATCTGGAAAATAGAATTTACAAAGACCACTATGATAATGTCCAAGATTTAGGAAATGCAATAAGAGAAAATTTTCGCTATTTACAAAATCATCCCGTTATTTTGCTTAATTCCCTAAAACGAATACGAAAATTGTGCGAAGCATGCATAGAACAAAATGGAAATCAGTTTGAACAGTTCTTTTGATTTCCTTGGTTACTGTAGTTCTTATACGACAGTTGATTTTTGCTGAAAGGCTTGTTACATAATAATTTATTACTGTTTTGTTCTTGTGTTACATAAATTTAGGTAGGTGGTACTTTTTTGGTGCGAAATTATCAATACATATTTTGATAAATAGATTTAATTACATATTTATTTTGATTTATTGTTAGGATGTAGATATTGTTAACGACTTTAAATAAAAGGCCGCATTGTTTTGCATGGCCTACTGCATTATTTGGGATGATTATTATAAAAATTAGGATTTTTGTTGTTTATTAAAATAGACCCATACTATTATATATTTATGAGAAGCTTTTAAAAGGACAAATCAATTTCTGGACAAATATACAGGGTGTCCCATTTAAAAAAACACAACTTTGGGTCATATCTAAAAAATAACAACTCAAATGAAAAATATAACTACGCCACTGGATCCAGCGTAAAAAACTGCATAAGCAGCAATTTTTCCCTTTGCGTTAAGTTAAAGGATAACCGAGATACGAGGGGGTCCCAAAATGCAAAATTTTCTATTTCGCCCCTGTATCTTATAAACGAAGAAGGCTATGAAAATTTTGTTTACGGCTTCATGAGTTTCACAAAAAATTAGCTCAGGTTCGTGAAAACCGCAAGGTTCTATCTTTAAAAATAAGCGAGATACCCTGCTTTTGCAACCAAATCCGGACACCCTGTACTCTTAATCTTTCTAATTTCCATGTAACTAGAATTTAAGGCCGACGTTTTATTAACATTATAAATGTCTTATTAATTATCTAAAAAAATACCTGACAAAGAAGAACAACTCTACTAATTATAAACAACTATTTGTAAAAGATAATGATGAACAAATTCGTGAAAAATAAATAACATAATATAAAACTTCTTAAGGTTATTTCATGTAACTAAAATTTCAGAAAAATATTGCTTTATTAAGTAAGATAAATGCAAGATCCAAACAAAAATAAATAGTTTGCACTGTGATATATCTATGTGGGATAATTTAATGATGCTAAAATTGAAGAAAGTAATTTTATTGACATTTTAAATATCTAATGAATTATATAAAAATACCGGACCTGACAAACAGAACTATATACCATCTGCAAAAGATGAAACTTTAGATAACTTTAGTAACACATGTCTTGCTAATATTTTAAATTAATACTGAATTATTTTTCTTTTAGGTGCAGCTAGAACTAGAAATAATCTTGTATTAGTAACAAAGGCTTTTGTAAAGAGGCTGTTAATGACAACACCATCGATAGAAGCCACAGGTGTAGAAACACAAATTGGAGAAAAGAATTGGAAATTCATTGCAAAAAAAGAAGTAATTCTATCAGCAGGGTCATTAAATACTCCACAAATACTATTACATTCTGGTATTGGCCCTAGAGGCGATCTAGAAGCGGTTGGCATTAATGTTGTAAAGGATTTACCCGGAGTTGGACAAAATTTGCAGGTATGTGCGATATTTTTTATCTACTAATAGTAATTGGGAACATTTAACATCCAGAATATTAATTTAATTTTTTTGTTTTAGAACTATGTGACTAACAGTAAAAGTTATGGTACGAGTGGGGATCAAACCCGCACCACTGCTCTAACCAATTGTGCTAACGTATCACTGATAAGCATTTCATTACAACTTGTATATATTCCAACCCACCAGTATCATAATCATTGTTGTCCTGCCAAATATTCTAACCTTATGGCGCGGCGTTCCTTATACTGGATATCAAATCTGACGCTATTAATTTCCGTCTACATTAGTAAATTTTTACGTTATGCCCGTATAAGTCAAATTTTTAATAGAAGTATTTTATGTTTTTTTTTAAAGTGAAATAATTTTTTAGAAATAACTGATCAATAGTAAAAGTTATGTTACGAGCGGGGATCGAACCTGCACCTCTGGATCTCTAGCCGATTGCTCTAACCAACTGTGCTATTTACATATCACTGACAGGCAATTCGTTAGAACCAGTGGCGGCTCGTGGTGAATTATATTGGGAGGTCAATAACAAATTTAAAAATAAGCATACTTAAAATAAAAATAAATATCCTATCTTTGAATTGAGCTTTAAATTCTCTTGAAGTTCAGGTCTACTCTTCGTTCTTTAGAATTGGAAAAATGTTGAATGACAATTTCAACGATTTCTCGACACTTAACATTGCTAAAGCGGATAACTTTTACTATTGATCAGTTATTTCTAAAAAAATATTTCACTTTAAAAAAACACATAAAATACTTCTAATAAAAATTTGACTTATACGGGCATAACGTAAAAATTTACCAATGTAGATGGAAATTAATAGCGTCAGATTTGATATCCAGTATAAGGAACGCCGCGCCATAAGGTTAGAATATTTGGCAGGACATCTTGGCCCAACTCCTCAACAAAATTTATAAGCCCTCGAAAAACCCCTGGATTTTCAGACAGAGCCGTTTCATCATGGCCATGTAGTGCCAGCTCGAATGCACCACAAAATTTTACAGAATTTATGATTTTGTTTAAAATATAACGATTTTTGAATACATTTTCATAAAATCTCTAAGGGATTTTCTATAAGTTGTGTCTAGCTGAGTGCGAATATCAACACTTCCTACCGTAGCATAGTTCACCGAACATTTCATGTGATATGCAGAAAACGCATGTTTTTTATTTTTTCTTTTAAGTGTTTTAAGTCTTTAACACCGGATTTGCACCATAATGAGTCCGACGAGTCTTTAGAATACAACAAACAAACATAACAGTAAAATGAGTTAGAGACTTCACAACCACATATCCAGTTAGTTAAATCGTACATACTTTTGCGAAAGTTCAGTTGAACCTCTTTATTTTGTCTTTACTAGTTTGTCGTATACTAAGTTCTGGCAAATTGCGTTGAACCTTGAATTCGGTTATTTTCTCAAAATTACGTTCGTTATCACTGTTTAGTTGTTTAATTTTTTGCACTACCGACATTTTATTTAATCTAGATTCACAACTCAAACATAGACCACCTTGGAATTGGTTATTTTTGCAAAATTAAGTTCGTAAGCACTTTTTAGTCGTTTATTTTTTTGCACTAGTCACTACCAACATTTTATTTCCTGTATATTTCCAACTCACACATGGATCATAAAAAATAAAAAAATATATAGTACAAAAAACTGTATATAAATCAATTTTCATCGATTAAAAACGTCCGAAACAATATCGAGTTAGAATATCGACCGCGCGACCTCTGAACAACTGAACTTCCTCATGCCGACGTGATGCCGCGACCGATCGATCGAATTATGAGAAGAGACCGGCTGATGACCCAAATCGCATATTCCATTTGCTATCACGTTCGGCTGCCGCTCGGTAGCTGTGAAATCTTCGGGTACTTTGGTCAAGCTTTAAGCTAATCAGGTCAATTCGGACTGCCCAGCCTAGCTTAGTATAGCGTATTTTATTATGCCTAAGGAACGCAACGAGACCATTCGAACTGCCACGCGCGGCTAATAGTGTAGCGTATTTAACTTTTCCCAAGGTTCGCGTTTTATTAAAACTATTAGGAGGGAACGGTCAAACGAACAATTTATTTTCTGAAATATTTTTGGGGGGTCATTGACCAAATAACCCTATGGAAGAGCTGCCACTGTTTAGAACTTGGACATATTTAAACCCACCAGTATCATACCCAGGCAGATTGGCAGGATGAACAATGGGTATGATACTGGTGGGTTTGAATACGTAGAAATTGTAAAGAACTGCTTATCAGTGGTACGATAGCGAAAATGGTTAAAGCAATAGGCTAGAGATCCAGAGGTGCGGGTTCGATCACCGTTCGTACCATAACTTTTAATGTTGATCAAATATTAAAAAAAAAATATTTCACAGCCTTAAAAAAATGATAAAAATACTTCTATTAAATATTTATTGTACACGAATCTTAGATTTTGTGGAGTTAATTGAATTTTTTTTATAATCCATCTATAAAAAAAATGTTATTAAATGGACAAAATTAATAAAATAGGGCATAATAAGATATTGATAGCTCAAATAGCTCTTGAAATATGACAATGTATCCAAATGTTAATAAGCATCATATTTATAAAATTGATATGAATATACCAATAATGAAAAACATATAAAAAAGACGTTTAAAAATGTGAATAAACTGGAATTAAACTGTTTTTAGTGAAGACGTTTTAAAGTTTGAAATAAATTAAACGCAAATACTTATATAAATATATATTATACTGATATTCTGAACTACAGTATGAGCCTATGATTAACTTCCCAAAATAAAAATTGGGTTTTGTATCATTCTAAGAAGTTGTAATATCTTTTATTCGTTTGGATGCTACTTTACACTCGGATAGGAAAACGGTTGGATTTAGTGTGGTTATTTTCTAAATATCGATAGAAAATACATACTGTAACTATACTGTGAGTTTTAAGGTTGCAGTGGTATCTACGTATGACTCACAGGTATTAGCTTTTTATATCGTATTGCAGGAAAATTTTCATTTTAGGATCACATCACCCTACCTCTGTTTTACAAAGTTAATCAAAAAGCTTATATCGAAAGACCACCGGGATATCAGCTCGATGATTTATACACTTACTTTAAAGCCAGACAAGGACCACTTGGAACCATCCATATAACGAACCTTAACGGTAAGATTAAACAACAAGCGCTATATATTTTGTTAATGACCTGCTTCGCAATTTTTAAATTATTGGATCTACGAGTCTGGCCCTATACCATAAAATTATGAGTAGGGATAAGAATAGTTATGACCGAAAAGTGAAGCATCTGTAAAATATATTACCGGAAGTTTCGAATCTGCGCAGGCGCACGCCGTTTTCTAAAAAGTTGATTTTTATCGACAACTGTTACAAATTAAAAATACTGAAATTTATAATTTAGATTCGTTAGCTATCAATATCTTTTTAAAGTGAAATGCAGCATAGGAAATTATTATTATTTAATCAACTTCTACTATTCTAAGTAGATATGCAAAATTCGCCAAACACGTAACAATCTGAGAGAGAAAATAGCTTATTTGTATTGTTATTTTTAAACCGACATTTAAAAAAAAATAGGTTTAAAACTAAGTAGGTAATTCGGAGAGTTATACCAAAATTCTCGCACCAAAATATTATTAAAATCCTAAATAGCATTGTTAATTTTCACCTTACAGTTTTCAATCCACAAATTAAACAGAAATTAGAATATACCTAAATGATGAATGTATAAAATTTTAAATTAGTAGTCACTGGACAATAGGTCTTTTTTTAGAATTTAGGCGACTAGTCATTGTTCTTAAATTCTTCTTTGGCTGCAAAATAATAATGATATTAAAAATTGCATGATTACAAATATTTCTCATTTTCTATTTCGCACTTTCGCCTCCGGACTAGACTCCGCGTAAAATTGAGACAATAATCTCTTGATTACACAAGTTTATATATCAAATCGATTCACTAAAGACTTCTCCCGTAGTATCGCAGTTTAGAATCAAAACCACAGAAAAAAAGGTTTTGTTTTTAAAATAAAATGGAACAGGAAAAAAATGCTCTCTTTCCAATTCTTTAACCAGTATGAAAATATTATTTCTGTTCTTGTGCCTGCGCGGTTGGAAACAATCCGGTGCTTTTTCTGTAAAATGTCACTATTTTTATTTGTGTATGACAAACAAACTATATCCGCTCTCATAAATATATGCCTATAATTAACTTTACTAACGTATGCTTGCAAAAAAGCAAAATTGAACTTCATGCCATTAAAAACTCCGAGAACCATATGAAACACGATACTTTTGTAATACCCCCTTTCCCCCTTGGTCCTCCCTCCCGCCGATATATACGTCACTCATTCCAACGAGAATAGTGATATTTGATATTTTCAACATTCATTAAAATTAATAATAACCTAAATAAAAATAGATTTCTTCCCTAAGAGGGTATTTCAGTGTGAAATGTTTTTTTGGTTAATTACATTTCGTACATAACATATTACTGCATTTTAAATTTATCGCAAAAACTCTTAGGTTAAAAGAAATTCAAAATAGCGTCATTGCCCCTTTTTTTTTAATATGCTTGCTATAGGACCACTCCGGTACTACCCTGAATACTTCCTGAAAACTTCATCCAAATTGGTCAAACCATCCCAGAGTCAGTGGAGGCTGGCCAGGGGACGCGGCTGAAGCGCCACTTCACCTAGATTTTCAAATCAATTTACTTAAAAATAAAAATATTTTTAAAATATTAAGTATTTTATAATCTACATTTCCATTATAAAAATGTAGTATGTTTTATATAAATTCACATTATTTACTTAATTATATCATTATTTTCTATCAAAACAAGGACGTTATATACTCAAAAAATTATAATGACTTAAAAAAGTATCTCGCTGAACACCTTTTCATAAGAGCGACTCGTTGAGGAATCACAATCAGCAGTAACAAATTCCGCCTCAGACTCCCCCCGCACGTCGGCTTTAGCGCTTAGATTTCTTTACGGCAGTTGCTATGGCAACGTAATAGGGAATATTCGTAAGCCAAAGAGAGATGGGGAGCCATAAAATTGCTGCAGGCGCTTGTTCGCTTGTTATAGAATTCATGTAAATTAGTGCGTTCGGATCATCAGAGGCGGGTGCAGTTTTGCATCGATCGAATCCATTCGAAATTAGCTTTCAGATATAGGTACATAACTGTTTTTTAAGTACAAAAAAATATTTAAAATCTTATAAATATATATTATTTCCCCTAAGTATTAAAAAACGCACCAAAGCTATGCATAATTAACGTCATAAAAAGGTAAAAAATAGGTATTTTCGGCGTGGCACCTCGAGCAGGGCTATTTTTGTCTACGGAGCTATCCACCTAGCTACGCTGCGCTTCACCTGTTCTTAAATCCACGAGACGCCACTGCCCAGAGTAATAGCTGTACAGTGTGAGTCATCGATAAAGTAAAGTTCATTACCTCACTTGTTTCGGGATTTACGAAAAAATGTTAAATAAGATAGTTTTAAGGAAAGTTAAGGTGCACAGTTTAAAATTATTTTTGAGTATACAGGATGGTTCAAAAAAGTCTGGCGGATATAACATATGTTTCTTTTTAATGGGACACCCTCTTTTTTAATTTATTTTTAGATTCTGCATAAAATTCTATAACTTTTTATTAACAATGTTATATACCTCTGATATTTCAATTTAAAAAAATGCTAGTTTTTAGTTTTGAAAAAAAATTCCAGCAGTACCATTGTTTCTGAATGTAGAACACTCATAATTGGTACCAGTGTTCTATAGAGATATATGTAAAGAAATTTGAGTTAGATGGTACAGGGTGTTCAAAATAAACTTATATATTTCGACTATTTTAAATTGAAAAAAATCCACTTTTTTAAATGTCATACCCTGTATATTATTATTTTTTCTGATGGATTTTGCAAAATTGTTCAACTTTCATTGGGTATGTCAAACTTATTTTTAATAGTTTGCGATTTATTTTGAGGTTTTCAATTTTTATATTTGTTTTTAAAACATTTTACACAACGTTACTCTTTCGTTGATTCACCCTGTACATATACAAAAAAACATAGGATCGAATTGACAACCCCTTCCTTTTTTGAAGTTAGTTAATAAGCACGAATCATATAAATACGGCCCATTTCTTGGCAGGTTACAGTCAACCAGAGCACCTGCGAAACCAATTAATGGATATCGACAGCTATGAAAGCTATACTCATTTCGTTGCTTAAAAAGATGAGTCCGTCTTATTTCCATCTAAGATTTTAATTTTGAGGCACTTAAAAAATATATAAAAATAATTTGTTTCACTCTGAAGTTATAATGCTAGGGTTCAATTTTACAATTTAATTATTATATAAAACAAAAAATACAAAAAACCGTATTTTCTTAAAATTTAAAATTAATGTATAACTAGACATCAATTACTTAAGGAGTTTTTCGAATGTACGTTTTCCACATAATTTTTACAGGATTCATAAACACTAGAAATGATTCACAGTATCCCAACATTCAAATATTACATATAAGTTTCAAGAAACAGGATCGTTTCTTTTTACCACAAGTGTGCAAAGGGTACGGATTCAACAAGGAGATTGTCAATGAATTACTTGCAATAAACGATAACGAATCCTTAATATCAATACAACCAATTCTGTTAAATCCCAAATCAAGAGGAAGTATAAAGCTAAGGAGTAAAGATGTATTTGATGCACCTAAATTTTACTCTGGATATTTTAGCGATCCAGAAGGGGATGATCAGAAAACATTGCGCCAAGCGATAAAGTAAGTAAATTAGTAATAAGATCTAACTGTTTAATTATAATTATGGTTTTCTTCTTCTTCTTGTTTGCTATGCTTTGTGTTTCTCCTTGTGAAAAAAAATATATGCAGGCTTTAACCGAGTAATAATAGCCCTGGAGCCCGTGATTAGGATTTGATACCCTTAGTTAATAAAAGACCAATGAGTATGACAAAAATTATCTTCCTCTCTTCACTTATTCACAATTCCTGTTATGGCGAAGTTCTTCATTTTCTTGTTTATTTTTTAATATAAAAGTATCAAGCCTGGTATATTTAGAATCCGGAATAGACCTATCTATTGAAAGTAAAATTTGCAGGGTGCCCCATTGAAAAAAAAAGAAGAAAAGTATATTTATATCTTTGACTATTAAATTTTTTTGTGTATTTTTTAATGTTTATAAAACTTGGTAATTAACCATACAATTCACTTTTTGGATCATTTTGATATCCTTAAAAATAAAAATATATACACCAAGTTAAAATGACCACGCTGTACATGGGGTTGGAAATATTAACTTCACGTGAAAAGATGATTCTAAACAAAACTAGTGCCATTTTCACGGTCAGTATTGGTAAAAAAGGATTAAATTAGTATTAGATTAGACTTGTATTGTTAAAAAAATCGGTAAATTACCTTTACCCGGAAGTTCCTTCGTTACGAATCTTTCCTTTTATTACGAATAATGAAGTATGACCCAATTTAGTTTAGAACATAGTCCTTTAGTACGACATATACTGTCTTTTTAAACATTTTTATTGGGCGACATTTTGTTCCATCATATTGGATTCCTACCAATATTTTACCAGTTTCTACACATGCCACACTTGATTTTTACTTGATAATTTAAGATACATTTAATAAGTAGTTTTTACATTGACACAAACCGCCATTTTGTTACGTCATGTTGAATTCGTACTAGTTTATCCTTATATCACATTTAATTTTTCTACCAAACTTAAAGTCAATTGAATAAGACATTTTTTACATCGATTTTTTTTTAATCTTTGGTCGCCATTTTGTTCCACCATCTTGAATTCGTACCACAACTTTACCAGTTTATCTCTATATTACACTTAATGCTTGCACAAAATTTGAAATTAATCTAATAAATAGTTTTTTTCAGACTGATTTTTTAAATATTTTATTAGGCTGCTCTTTTGTTTTGCTATCGTATATTCATATGTTATCAGTTCATTCCTATGTAACACTTGATTTTCGTACAAAATTTGAGGTAAACTGGATAATTAGTTTTTAATAATTTTTTTAACGTTTCACTAGTATGCTATCTTGTTCCGACATACCAGATTTTTCCAAAATATTACCAGGTCATCCCCATATGACCATTAATTAAAAACCTATAATTTGAAGTCAATCTGATAACCGTCAATCTGAGGCGGCGAATTGACAGACAGACATACAAATCGATAGACGGACCGACGGAATTCATAAAACATATTTTTTTTGAATCTAGGGACGCTAAAACTTAAAGATATGTAAAACCTCAGACGGTGATTTTTTTCACGATTACAATCCTTTGGCCATCTTGAATTAGTACCACAATTTTACTAGTTCATCTCTATACCACAATTAGTTATGGCACACAATTTGAAAGCAGTACACTAAGAAGTTTTTCAGGCTGAATTTTTACATATTTTATTAAGACATCATTTTGTTCTGCCATCTTCGATTCATACCAACATTTCACCAGTTGATAATACTTGATTTTTTTTCCAAAATTTTATTGGATAAGTAGTTTTTTTGTAATAATTTTTTTAACATTTCACTAGGCCGCCATATATCAAAATGTTACCAGGTCATTCCCATATGAACTTTAATTTTTGATCAGAATTTGAAGTCAATCGGGTAAGTAGTTTTTAGCTATGCCACGAACAGACAGACAGACCAACGCAATTGAGAAAACATGTTTTTTCGGCATCTAGGGATCCTGAAACGTAAAGATCTGAAAAAATCTCGAAGTGTGATTTTTTTCCGATTGCACTACTTCCCTTTTACGAGGAAAGTAAAAAACATTAAATGACAAGAGAAATAATAATGGGATCTAATTTTTTTAAAGATATACAATTATATAAATTATAGAATAGGTTTCTTGCTACATTCAGTTAATTGTTTGAAAAAAAAATATATCAATTTCAATTGAAAAATTATACTTATTTTTACATATTTTAATAAGTTCCCGAGACTTCTCTAATAACAAAAATGTTCTTTTATTATGAAAAGTGAATAATTTGCGAGCGAGATGGCTTGCCCAGAATGTCTGGTTATATGTTAAACGGGGTTTGCAACCGTAACTTTTAGAGGTATTATAAAATATTGTATATAAAAGTTTTATGGTTTTCTCTAAACCGTCAGAATTTGTTAAAAAATAAACAAATGACTATTTAAAAAAATGAGTATTAACTTTGTTATTTTAAATGGAACATCCTATATAATATTATCTCAAAAAAAGGGCATCTTCTTGCTGATTATAAAAATACCATGTTTAATACCTTTATCGTTAAAGACAACAGAGACCTTTCATAAAAACCCTGCCAAGGGGCAATGTTTTATAAAGAAAGAGTATATATACATAAGTAAAACTATTACAAAGGAATATACTGCTTGATATATGACAGGGTTCTTATCAATTTTTGCCATTGTCTTTACAAATAAAGGTATCAAACCTGGTAATTCAAAAGTAGTCTAAATATTTGAATTTTAGAAAAATGTGACTATAAAAATATATTTTTTTTTAAGAATGCAAACAAACACAGCACTTAATACGGGTTAGTTATTTCACCATGTGTGCGTGTTTATGTTTTGACGTCTTCGTAGCTTAGTTCTGCAACTACTATATTGTTAATAATATCTCATATAATAATATTAGATACTAAACGATCCAATACCTTACATAATTCTAGATGATGAGTTGTTTAACACATTTTTGTTGCTGCGAACCTTTTACTTTTATTTGTTTGTATAGATTATTTGGACAGTTAAAACTAGCCTCCTAATATTGTATTACTTTCACTTAAATCCGATTTTTAATTATTTGTTTTCAGGTATGTGCACACACTTATGAATTCTCCATCTATGGAACAATACGATCCACAGTTAATACAACTACCACTATCGGAATGTAAAAAATATTCAGATTCTATCGAATACTGGAACTGTTATATTCAGCATTTAGGTACTACATTGTATCACCAGGTCGGTACCGCTAAAATGGGACCACTTAGTGATACAATGTCGGTAGTCGACAACAGACTACGAGTCTATGGGGTAGGAAAATTAAGGTAAGTATAATGTGTAATTAAAGTATTAAACGCATAGGAATCTTAGGCCACTTCAATAAATATTCATCGTAAAGCACACATTTTTTTCTGTTAAATGCTTTGAATGATCGATACACACAGTTGTACTTGGGACAGAAAGTGTGAAAATTATACAACATAGAAACATGGAGATTTTAATACACATTGTTTTGCTAAATGTGAGAATTTAATGAGCGAATCAATCTTTTTAAAAAAAGTAGTGATGCTAATTAATGGCTAAGTCGTAGAAAAATCTCACATTCGGGCGGAGGGAGCTTTATTCTGTCCAAGTATGTTTCTCAATTTTCCCAGTGTCTGCAACATTCTGGAAATAGTTTTCCAATGTTTTTCAGTATTGTTTAGGCATAAAACGATTCCTTTCTTACACTGGAGGTTTGTCACTGAAGATCTCTGAATATGACAAGCCCGCTTCTAAATAACAGATGACCCATCCTTTATAAAGGTATCAAACCCGGTATATTCATAATTAGAAAGAAAATATCCATTTCTTGCAACAATAATTTCCAGGGTCTTCCATGAGAAAAAAATGAAAGTCTTTTGTTTGATGGGAAACTGAATATTTCACATCGCCATTGCAACTATCGTGTTCGTATCATTAAGGTGTATGGGCTAAGCGGCAAGCAGCCAAGTATTACTTTCTTTTTTTTTGTGTTTCCTGGCTACCCGGCCTCCCTATTGTGGCGCCAGTTGAGGAGATTTGCTTAAATTGGTTACTATTCGGAGTATAAACAAAGTTTGTTAAATTGTTGTTATGATGCCTCTTAGCTCATTCGCAAGGTACTGAATTAACATTGTAACGATCGTGTGCTCCGCCCCCTATAATTTTATGTGTAGTAAATATGGGACTGCCTTTTGATTAGCCCTTTTTTTGGAGGTGATGTAAAAAAGTGTATCTATATTAAAACAACGAGCCAAAAGTAGAAAGTAATATTTAGCCGACTTCACCGTTTGGCGCTTCTCAGATTCTTGTATTCGCATCATCCTTTACACTTAGTACCACCAAATTTGGAATTAATCGATTAAAAGATTCTGAGATATTTCCCTATACCGAGCCTATTGCTGGATGATGTATATAAAAATAAAGATGAACTGAATAAGCTCAACAAAAATATTAATAAACTAAACAAAGAAATCTTTATTATAAATGAATATACCATATCCCTTGAGGATTTCTTTTCTGAGATTTTTACTTTAAACCTATTTCTCGCAGATATTTGGTTAAATGTCTTATTTAACTGTCACATTTAAAAATTTACAGAGTTATTGATGCAAGTATAATGCCCAAAATAACCAGTGGGAACACGAATGCACCAAGCTTAGTAATTGGACATAAAGGAGGAGAAATGATAGTGGAAGACTGGTTAGAAAAGTATAAAATATCAGATGAATTATAAATAAATAATTATTGGGAAATATATTTTCTTTATATAATAATTAAAGTTTTTTCAATCCTTCCTCAAAAAAAAAAATAAAAAACATTGTAAAAAATATGTTACGGTAAACATTACTTGTACGTCAATGGTTTTTTCACTGAAATAAAAACATATTTTGGCTTTCAAAAACTTATTTTAATTCCCTAGGATCACCCCGAGTAGTCGAAAAAATGTTATATTTAAAAAGTAAATGTTTTTTACCTTTTAAAAAAATTTTAAACTTTAAATTTTAAATTTAGTTTATAGTTGTTTTACCCCCTCAAATTAACAAAAAATAAAATAAATTTGATCTGTTTTGCAGTTATTTTGCATATTTGTATTTTTCTTCTTCCATTTTTTTATTCCCTAAGGCTATCCTGTATAGCAGAAAAAATGTTTTATATAGAAAGATATAAAAGAAATTTGACATGTTTCACCGTTTTTTCTATTTAACTAACCGCTTTAAAACAAAAAAAAAATTAGTGGGTAAAATATATTTATATACAAAAACAAGTATACATTATTACAAACAAAAAAATCCGACTGCTATATATTTACATAGAAAAAGAAACCTTAAAATATATTAAATCAAGCAACACTTTAATTTATATACGTACCCCGGTAACCCGCATAAAGCAAAACTTAAGAATAAAACTACTTCTGAATTGTCTATATATCGAAGAAAGCATCTACTTCGGCATGAAATATAAGTTAGAACTTACCAAAATTGGATAGGGTTCGTGAAATTTAGTCTACTTTTCGATCTCTATGAACTTTTACCGCCCCTATATGTATTTTGGAAGATATTAGCAGATTTCTGGACCCCTGTCAAGTTAAAAAGGTCGTGTTGTCAAAATGTCTATCTTGACGTCGCGTCAAAAAGTGACAATTTTCTTCAAAAAATGTGTAAATCTATGCTTTATAGCAAAAATATGGAGCTTTTGAGCTGCCTAATGGTTTTTATCCTACATAGGTACGAAGACCCAAAGCCAGGCAAAAAAATTCGGTCACGATACATTTCAAAACTTTCTCAAAAATCAGTTTTAATACCGATCGGGCTACATTTTGTACCAGTCTCTAGAAAACAGACATTTTCTCGGTGTATTCACTTCTTTATCCCTAGATCAACCGTTTGGGTGATACAGGACTGAACGTGATTGTTTTTAGGCAAAGCTAGTTAACACTCGCGGGATACAGATGAATTTCTGATGCCCTCACTCACGAAAATCAGTCCAGGCGTTTTTATATATATATATATATATATATATATATATATATATATATATATATATATATATATAAAATATATATATATATATATATATATATATATATATATATATATATATATATATATATATATATATATATATATATATATATATATATATATATATATATATAAATTGTATGTCTTTGAGGTTCACCGTTTTTTAAGCAAGCCAAATGCTTCTCGTTGTTTCATTCCCCTAGGGTTACCCTGTATAGTGGAAAAATACTGCATACTAAAGAATAAAATAAATTTAACGTGTTTTCCCGTTTTTCGAATTTTTTAAAATATCTAATCGAAAAAAAAATCTACGCCAACGATTTCCAAAATTTTACCTTGTTAAAACATTTATCCTAACTATTTATGTTTTCAATTTGATTGTTATTACTTTGTGCGTTCTCAAAATACAGTTTTTTTTGCGGTTTTATACCCATTAAAAATGACGACTAAAATCTAATCGCGGCGAGATATTGAGCTAGATTTTTTGTGCAAATATGAAACGAATCGGTTTGACCGTTCTTAAAATATCATTCGCGTTAACTTACACACATCCCTACAGAAATCATAAATATTTTTTCTAAAAATGCATTTTTCGTATTATAGGGACTTTAAAACGCCGAAAAAATCAAACCTACAAAACATTTTAATTAAATATTGTTTATTGAAAATTCAACGTCAAAATCAATTTAAATGGAGAAAGATAATAATCATTAGGCGCAAGATCGGGGCTGCTGGGTGGATGATCAAAAATGTTCCATTTAAATTTTTTCAGAAGTTGTTGTGTGGAACCGGTAGCGTGCAGTCGTGCATTGTCATGCAACAAAACAATTTCGGAAGTAAGAGGACCTGGCCAGTACGAGCCAAATGCCGTGCCCTATACCAAAACAATGTTCGCATGACCTTCCGGTTGGATAACTGGCACTGCATCGATTGCTGCTTACTCTCTGGTGTGACATGAGAAATCTAAGTTTCACTACCAGTCGCAATATGGCCTAAGAATTAGTCACCAGCAACCTTGTGTTCGTTAGTAAGCATTTTCGGTACCCATCTTCTGCACAATTTGTGATAGCACAAAATACATACAACAAAGGTCATGCAATTTGTGGACAATGAGTGCTCAATTCCGCAATTGTAAGCCTTCTGTTCTCACGAATTTTCTCATTCACTTATTAAACTAAATTCTCAGTGACTAGCGATGGCCTCCCACTTCGTTTATCGTGCAGGTTTTTCCTATCTTCCCTTGCTGCATTTTCACTGGTCGAATATTTTTTGTATTTAAGAACTTGAACATTTTGACAGCACGTAACAATCTCACTATCAACGACATGGACAATGAAACAATGGAAGCTTTCGTGACCATATTTGCCTCAATCGTGCCATTTGCTTAAAACATTTCCGCTATCGTAACTTAGTTTGTGGACTTGCTAATAGGCTGTTATATGGGGAAGTAATAATACACCTTACTTAAACAAGATTCAACGTGATATCACGAAATTTTCGTCAAGGTTTATATAAATAGTACTTCGCTTTACTCAGTTACTTACTAATTGTGTGATCCGATATCACTCTCAACAGTGACTTCTAATTCGTCCTGCCAATAATTCATCATTCAGTCAATAACCCTGAAGCGGTTTATAACTTCAAACAAAGTAAACACAAAACTAAGTAACATCTATTTTTCCACAAAAAATAACGGTAGGTGACAATCAGTGTATCAAGTGAAACCAAATATCTTGGTGTTTATATAGACTAATCACTTAAATGGCGCCATTACGTTAATGTTTTTTGTAACAGACTGTCCACTTCTTGCTATTTGCTCAGAATGCTAAATAAATATGTAAATTTTAATGCCTCTAAAGTTGCATATTTTAGTAACTTCATATCGATTCTACGTTTTGGAATATTTTTCTGGGGTAATATATCCAATCTGGAAAACACTTTTTTTGTACAAAAATGGTCTATTAGAATATTACTGAGTTTAGATTTTAGACAATCATTATGTTGAACATTTAGAAAACAAAACCTTCCAACAATATGAATACATATGAATGTATTTTGTTTTTAAAAAAAATCTAGATATATTGGCAAAATTCAAAATAAACCATTGCTATTGTGGTAGGGGGAATAATATTGACTATCATTATCCAGAATATAATTGTACACTAAGTGAAATAAACTATTTTTATTATGCTAAAAGTATGAGAAGTTGGGTATTTTCAAAAAACAGTTACATAATTACTTAGGAGAAATAGAGCCATATTGTATTCCGGAGTATACTAATAATAAGTTAATTACAGTAATTAGTAGTGTATGATATAACTGTTTGTAGTATATTTGTTGGTATTTATTAATTTTATATTTTAAATTTCAATTCAATTTTGACGAATTTTAAATTTTGTATTTGGTGAAATTATGTTTTGAAATTTGGCTTATCCTTAATAGGATACAAATCTAAAAAGTACGGTTTAAAATTCTTTTATAAAAACTAAAAATTTTCAAAAATAGTTTTATTTTTTTTAAGCAGAAAGAAACAAAACCAGATGAGATTTATCTGAACAGTAGCATGTATTATTCTTGCTGCTTAAAAAGGGACACGTAGTCCTTAATCCACTTCTCCTTCAATATTTCACTCAATTCCACTCCCATCATAATATCAGAGGCTACTGTATTTCCTAAACCAGGACTTGATAAGATACTAGAATCACATACCCTTAAACACCTAATATATCTGACTTCAAAATCCGCCTTAACTACAGCAGTATTGTCACACTCTGGACCTCTTTTCAAAGATCCAGCTACATTTGATGTAGGGTAGACCAAGTTACGGATATAGCATTTGACATACTGGATGGTGCAAAACTTGTAATTCCTACAATCTGGAACTCCTATATCTAATAGTGCAGCTCCGAGAGCTTGAAATGATGGTGTGTCCAGTAGATTGGTGACTCGACTAAAAGCTGAAGTCAAGGCAATTAAATCCTCACCATCGGGGTCGCTGAAAAAGTTTCCGATGATATTTGGATTGCCTTGAAAATGAGTGTCGTTCAGTTTAAGCTCGCCAGTGGATTTTGGTCGCAACAAAGTTACCATGAACATCAAAATGACCTGCTCCTCATTCGCCTTTAGAATTTTGGCAGAAATTTTAGGATTAAATTGAAATCCGTCGAGCCAATTTTTTAACATACGATCTCCCACTTTAAAATAATTATGATATATCGCAATATTAGGTATGTTCGGATGTGGTTCCGTGGATATAAAGGCTACGAAATCATGAAGGCCAATTGTGGAAAGGTTGCCCGTTCTATACATAACGTAATCGAATGTATCTTGTATCAAGTCGTTTTCGGTGTAGTCTTCATATATGACACTCGAGTTGAATCCAAAGAATAATGGTACAGAAACATGAAAATTTAAATTCTTTCCTACACCCGGCATGTGGAGAAGTACAGGAATTTTCCTTTTGCCCAAGTAATCTTTTGGACCTATCCCGCTCACCAGTAACAATTTTGCATTGTTGATTGGACCAGCTGTCAAGATCACTTCTTTTCTTGCTTGTACAAAGATTTTATTGCCGTTGATAGACACATTGACACCCTTCGCTCTTTTGTCTATTGGGTCGTTAAGAACAATACCCTCGACAAGAGAATTCTTTGCAAGGAAGACATTGGATCTGCTTTTAAGTGGATTTAGAAAAGCTCTTCCAGCATGATATCTGTAAAATAAAATATAATATAAAGATGATTTTTCCAAGGATTCAGATATTTTTGAGGACGTGAATATGTTGCTATCCTGATAATATACTTTTTTAAAAGCTTTTGATTTGCCTTAACGTATCAATTTATTTTATTTATAATCTCTTCTATACGTCATGTCTATACTTTTTGTAATAATTGTGATTTATGGTTATTCAATATAAATGGATGTTTCAAAAAAAGATGGACCATTGCCTCATGGGAGATTTCTGACATAAATGGCCGGTTGCTGCAAGCTCATTTAAAGTTTAGAATGTTTAACGGTATGTCAAATTTGACAGCGGGTTCCTAGATTTCTGTAAGCAGTTTGCCAAATCCGAATATTCTAAACAGCAGTTCAGTTTTGTGCAACCGGGGGTTAATAAGACAAAAATGTTGTCTATACATATGTACAGGTTTTTTTTTATATTTTGTGCTCTACCTAGATATTATATAGAACGTCTAATTTTTAACAATTAGTAATAACAATAGGAGTTTACCTATGTTGAAATGTCTTCCATTAAAAAAAACAAGTGTTATAATTTTCTGCACTTTGCGATGCTCATTTACTTTTTGAGATATTTCTAAAAGATATTACGCAAAAAACCTTTAACTTTTGTATTTAAGGTTTTTTTTGTATTCTCTAATATAAAGCCTCTTCATTTTCAAGATACAGCGTAGCGTACAAAAGAGTAGATGTATTTTTTCTTCCTTATTCGAATATACATTTTTTGTGATGGCATTTCTGACGGTTTGATGACACTCATTTTCTGATTAGTTTTACACAAAAAGGTACTAGTAATTCAAGTCGATAAATGCAACTACGTACCAGTTATTTTAATTTGAACTAATTTATTTTCTACTAAAAGAATAATATTTAAAATTAAAGGCAAAAGAGTTGGAATTATGGACTTGACCTAAGTGCATTTTTTTTGTGTTAATTAGAGAAGAGACCCGAAACAACCAAAGAGTTCTATGCAAAATTCATGGCTTTAATATTTGTAATGTCTTGTGTTAATGATTTATGAAACTCAGTATCTTAGTGACTTATTTACAATAAAAATTATAGTGTAGATGGAAATCCAATATAGTCTCTAAAACTAGTCCTTTTACGACTTTACTGGTGTTCTTCGACTTGTATATTTATACTTTCAACTATCGCATTGTTAAAATATCATTAAAAGAGAACTAAAATTACATTTAAGCAATAGGCGTGCCCACTGCGGTGAAGCGATGCGACGCTTATCGAAGAAATGAGAAGCGATGCGAAGTTTTCCGAGGGAGAATTTCGCAGGGCAACTAGAAGAAGTCGCGAGAGTTTGTTAATTGACAAAAACTTTTTTTAAAAACATGTAAGGGCGTTGAATGTGAGGTTAGAGGATGTTACGCAGATAGGATTGCCTGTAGCGAGGTTGGCAAAATTATGACCAAATCGGTGTATTTCTCATTAATTGAAAGTGATCTTAGATATGGGGTAGCATTTTGGGGTTCCTGTATACCATTATCTTTTTGTTTCCACCTTTGTACTTCAAAAACGGGCAATACGGTATATTTGCAGGGCTAGCATGAGAGAACCGTGCAAGCCTTTGTTTTGTACAACAGGGGATACTTACATTAACATGATTGTTTATATTGGGTGGTCTTGTCTATAAGAGATGGAACCTTGATGCAATCGCTACCTCGCTACATCTTGTATGAAAGCATTAAGATCTTTAACCACCTTTCAATTGGGGTAAAAAATGTAGGATCACATATGAAATTTAAAAAGTCTGTATCATTTTTACTGAAAAGAATGGCTACTACAATTTACTAGAGTTGTATAATGATAACTTTAACTAACAACCTTATCGTTACATCCTCCGTGATCCTACAATGTTTTAGTTTTTGGTATAATATTGCTATGTTTCATGTATCTGGACAACTTATTAAATATTTTAGAACCTAAAATGCAATATTTTTAATGTCGCCCTGTATATCAGAAACGAAGATTGTTATGAAAACTACGCGGCATCCTTTGTTTCACAAACAAAGTAGCAACGACGCGAAAACCGCTATCTTTTCAAATACCGTAAAACCTTCGAAAACTGAACACTCTGGAGCGTATACTCAAACCAACG
The DNA here is from genome assembly GCA_030620095.1 of Kuschelorhynchus macadamiae. Taxonomy (NCBI): domain Eukaryota; kingdom Metazoa; phylum Arthropoda; class Insecta; order Coleoptera; family Curculionidae; genus Kuschelorhynchus; species Kuschelorhynchus macadamiae. The sequence goes on from JAUTXW010001744.1 coordinate 3,602,062, forward strand.
AGGGACCATTGGAGCGTGGGAGAACGAATAGTTGCTTTGTATTTACAGACGTGTTTAGTGGAAGCTGCACGATTACGTCACGAGTTTGTTCGGATCGACTATATAGTCGAATGCGCTCTTATCGTGCGGGTCCAAAGGTCACCAACATTATGAATCAAATCAAAAAACACAGTGAATACCAAAATGTTGTGTAATTCTTTTATCGAGCTCTTAAATCTCGATGGGCTATTTACAAATATACAGGGATTACATGGAGAAAGAAAATAGTTTTTTTTATTAAGATAGCCACTTAATATTGTTTTATGTATTAAATGCCGAGGGACTAAATAAGAAATTTCGCTAAATATGTATTTGGTTAAAATCTTTTGGTTGGCAAAAACAAAAATACACAAAATGGCAAGCGCCTTAATAGAGTCGGAAGGCGGTTCGAATCAGTGGAACAATCAAGATATGTTCTGTTTATACAGCCACTTAATGAAAGTGAGATTTGTATCCAAGTCTCGTCTAAAAATACCACTTTTCTAAATTTTGAATTAACATTTTCCATGTATTTCTTTAAAAACTGTATACGCTGACTTGCTATATGTGACAACTCGCATGCAAATCTTCGATTACAGTCCTTTTTATATCGAAAACCCAACATTTTTATTAATTTTGACGAGTTTAGTTTTCAATATGCCCCAATTTTTTAAAGCATGCACAATTTTCTGCACAGTCCTTATACCGATTTCCAGAGCTTTTGCTACTGTCTCCTGGATATTGGCCGGTGAATTTTAATAATTAATAATTAATTATTATTCATGTTCATCAGATGAGCAGGAAGCTGTTTTGTTATTAGCACAATTAGTTCCCACGCCGCAACGGCCCGCGTTCTTACAGTCCGGCGTTTGTTTGAGAAAATCTTAAATCCCGGACTAGAAAAAACGTTGACTATAAAAATAATTAAAGAAATGTGGCAACTTTTTTTAGCTGAAATGTGATATATTCACAAAATATTTTTTTGGCTTCTATAAACCGGTAATTAAAAATTTATTTGCGGAAACTCCTACTTTTTATTTTATTTATTATATTTTATTTTTTACCATTTTCTTAACTGAAGTGTGATACATTCACAACATATTGTTTTGGCTCCTGTAAAGCCTTCTGAGAGTGGAACTTCTCTGCGGAAACTCTATTTTATTTGATTATTTATTTATTTTTTTACCTTTTTCTTAACTTAATAATTTACTTACACTTACCATCACCGATTTTGATAAATTTGGTATAGCGATAGATTTTCGGCAGATGATCACGAATCCGAAATCAGATTTTTCGGCGACATTTCATTTCTGAGTTATCCATAATAAAAATGGTAAAAAACTTAGGGGTAAATACATTCACTGAATAGTAAGGACTATAAGATTGACTAGATAATATAAATTATTACATTTAGCTACTATTAAAAACCTTCATAATTGTTTAAGAAATAATTAATGATTTTATATTTTTATGTCGGTTAACTTTATTTTAAAATAATTGTGGCCAGAAATTTAAATTATATTTTTCTTTCAAATTTTGAGCAACATTTAAAAATTGTAACCTAATTTTACCTTAGCATTTTTTAAATTTTCGTGACAAAGAGGGATTTTTAAATCTTGTATGTCTTTTAGTGAATAATTAAAGTTGACGTTTTAATCTTAAAACATGAAACTCGTCGATGTAACAATTTGCGTTGTTCAATCACTTTCTTTAATTATTATATTTTTTACGATATAAGGGGTTTTCAATATTTTGTAGATTTACTAATTTTAATTTTTACTTAACAATTTTTTAGACCCACATAAAAATACATTATTATTGTAAAATATTTTATTTCTTAAATTCGAATAGTTGGTGTTCCTTTAATTGATTAACCCTCTTAAGTTATGTTACCAACATAAAAAATAAAAACCTACACCTTACTAGTGAGACACATCGGGGTTTTTGATTATTTAACTCTGCACGAAATTTTTAATATAACAAAGGAATTAAATCAAATCCTTGTAACATTCAAACAATGTTGGAATAATTACTGCTGATTCATTATAGAAATCAGGCATTTTGTTTAAAAAGAAAGGATTTTTTTAAGTTCAATATTCAGAAGACTTTATGGAAGTCAAAAAAAATTTTGTGAATGGTAAATAAATAGATAAAATAAAAAATAAGAGTTGCCGCAGGAAATTTTTTTAAGAAGGCTTTAGAGAAGTCAAAAACATATGTTGGGGATGTATTACATTTTAGTTAAGAAAAAGTTAAAAAATAAATAAGTAAATAAAATTAAAATAGGAAATTTCCACAGAGAAATGTTTTAATTACCGCATTCAGAAGGCTTTATAGAAGTCAAAAAAAAATATATTGTGAACATATCACATCTCGGCTTAAAAAAAGTTAAAAAATAAATCAATAAATAAAATAAAAATAAAAAAAAATATGATATGAACGTATCACAACAGTATCAGTTATGAAAAAAGTACACAAATTTAATAAATAATTAAAATAAAAATTGGGAGTTTCCGCATTTTTTTAATCACCGCATTCAGGAGGTTTTATATATAGAAGCTAAAAAAAATATTTTTTGAATATATCACATTTCAGCTAAAAGAAAGATGAGCCAAGGAATTTGTATGATGATTAAAAAGTCCTTAATTGAAAATAAGAAGCTATATTAACAAACCTTTCGCCGTCTTTTATCGTCAAGTAGTTACTTGTATATCCAAGTGAATTCAAATCACGATTATCATTCAATTTTGTTTTTTGGTAGGCTTCTCTTAAAGCATCTCTAATTGTACTGTTATGTATGACTTTTTCCAAACTGACTTCGCCTTTGCAAACGAAGTTTTCCTGTTTTGCCTTTTCATGAGGAAAAAATTCAAAACTTTCATATATTATATCCGTTATATTTTCTTCATTTAATCCTAAATAATAAAGAAAGGTTTATCACTAATAATAATAATACAATATTTTAATAACACTCGTACCATGGTGTACAGTGATATCTATATAAAAGTGAAAAATCCTTTTAACTTCTTTCTCTATAGAGATGGAAGAGAATGTCAAATAAGAAAGTTTTCTGAATTTTTATGGATCACTCATAAATATAATTTTCTCCCATCTTCGTAAAGAAAGAAGTTTTAAAGACCATTCGAGAGACTCCTCTCAAACACCTAATAAATACTTAACGTATTTAATTGCGAAACGCATAACACGCCTTATAATTACAAAAAAAATATTTGTTTTTATATTAGAATAAAATTCCCAGACCAAAACAAACGGCAATCCTGTGACATTTCATAACACTTTAGGCTAAAACACTCTGTTTTTAAAATCGATGCCTGTTACATAATAAGATAATACAACAAATAAGGCGACTTTCCTTTTATTTACACAAAGAACTTCCTTCCTTAAAAAAAAGTTCAAAACAAACATTATGTTCATCTTTCTCGCTCCCGTTAACTTAGCACGTTTTAAAACATTTTTGCACTGCCGATGCCGATAGGTGCACCTAACAATTCGACTGAAAGTCGTCGTATTTTTATTTTCACCTTTTTCACTTTTGTAACTATGTGCAAATGTGTATTACTCTAGCGAAAAGTAGTCTTGCCTCATATTTTATTCCACCTTAGGAATTTTCATCCTGATAGGTGGTTTTGCTACTTTATCCCTGTAAAGAAGCGGCAGCGCTGATTTCTATAAGTTAGTGAAACATCCGTTGCTCTCGAGTTAGTAGCATTGTTTTCGTGCGGCCTATATTAAAAGTCACCGAACAGTTCAAGTACAATTAAGTACGAAAAGTAATTTGTTCTAAGCAACAAGTGTTTTTTTTCGGTCCCATCTAGAATCATTATTACGCATTCGTTTCTGCAATTTCTGTCCCGAAATTGTTCAGAAATTTTTTCAAATCTGACCCTGTAGGGGTTGATTATTTTAGTACTTAATACAAGTGTCTTTAGCAATTTTAAGTAATTTTTGCAAGAAAAATTACTCTAAGATACAATCCCTTTCCTATATTTAGGTTCAATCAAAGCCTCTAACAAATTTGCAAAACTGTGAAACCATAATAAAGAAACAGAATTTCCTTAATGCATTTAGCTTGATAGTAAATGAAGAATTCTTTTAAATTATACTAAGGCACAATTTGTTACTTGGGTACCAATACGCCCATTATATTCTGCAGCAATACACTGTTGTTGAGACCATCAGTGAAGTGAAAAAAATGATTGATTTTATCAAAAGAAAGTGAGTAAGACATTACCAATTTTATATACTACTAGAGATTTATTTCTCTGTGCAGCAAATTGATTCTATATATTCGCATTAAGAGTTCATTTGTCATTGAACTATACGTCTTTAATTGATTGAGTGAATGTGCAGTCAAAAGGAATTAGTTTTTATTTGTCTATTCCTGTTAGTCAATACATTAATCTTTATTTTTACAGTTGATTTTTATTGGTCTAATGACTTAAATAAAAGTTAAAATAAATTAACTCATTAAAAATGTACTAGTTTACTAAAAAGAGTAAAACATATTTACAGTATTACCTTCCTATGAAAATATCAACTTTTGAGATCTGTGTACGACAATTATGTACACTGGTACTTCGGAATAAATTGATAATAAATAAACAATTATTTATGTTTTTTTTTGTTTGTCGAGAAACATGCAGAGAAATGGTTTTAATTTTTTTTTCTGGAAAGCGAAGCAAGGTACGAAAAAAAGGCCAGTAACAAAAAAGTTGCAGTTTTAAATACCTAATCTAAAAAAACAGTGGCGTTCAAGTTTTTTTTCTATAAATATCAAATATGTTACCCTCCTGGACATCACTAGAATGGATCATTATAAACTTATTACGTTCCAATAAGCCTCTCATCAAAATTTGAGCAAATGTTTTTACAATATTAAAAACAATAGTCTTTTTTTTTTTAATATGAAAATCCTGATCTCTCTATATATTAATATATTATATTAAAAATATAGCTAACATAATTTACCTCTTACATAATGCATATTGTTTATTGCACTAGTTCCACCCACCAGTCTACCTCTGAACATACGGCATTTTTTGTCTTGGTAGGCACCGCACATATTTTTATCTTTCTCTAAGGTGAACCTCCATGTGTCCACGCCAGAATCGAAGAAGCTTGGAAAAAGACCAGGAACCTTTATACAAATATGATAGGAAATATAAAAATGTATGAGAACAAACTCTATTGCAGACGTGTGGTAAATAGTACTAGAAAGAGAAAAGCTTCTTCAAAAGCAAGAGAGGAATCTAGTTTATGATTAAAACATTAAAATATTAAAATCGGTAGTGTTAGCTAACGTCTTCATACGCAATCATTAAAATCGTATTAAAGCAATTTTAGAAATTTTATAAAGATGATTATATGTTACATATTTTTATATCTTTTAATAATGCTTAAAATTGGAATATAAAAACCAGTCTATTTTATTGTTAATATACCAGTATATTTATAGTGAATAATATAGAAATTTAAAAATATGCAAAGTGACATAGTCATGTGAACGTCCAGCAATATGATTTTATTTTTTTAAATACAGGGGCAAGTACAGGGTCGTGCAAAATAACTTAAACAGTTTTTTCCTTAATGAATTTTAAAAGAAGCGAAATAAATGATTTAAATGGTAAATGAATTCTTGGGGAATTTTATCAGTTTATGTGAAAAATTATATCCGGGAAATGACCACCCCTTTCTTGCAGTGGTTATTCATGAGTCATTCTTGGATTGACACTGCCCCAAAATCTGCAGTTTTGCTTATTAACAACGCCACTTAAATGACAAGATACTTCTCCACTCATTATTTGGAATAAATATTTCTATTTTCTTTGATATTAACAGATGCATGGATGTTGCTGGGCCGTTTTTTAAAAAAGCTAAATGGTTTTGAAATACAAATGTTTTCGTTTTCAGCGGGCTGCTTCATTCCTTGAGGGGTACCCTGTATAGTGGAAAAATATTATACATACAAAACAATATAATGAATTTGGCGTGTTTAGGAGTTAATCGAAATATCATGTTAATATTTTTTTTAGGTATATATAATCAAAAAAAATTAAGTACCCACACCAATGACTTACAATTTTTCGATGTCATAACATTTACCTCAACTATTTCTGTTTTCAATTTGACTGATATCTGTTTATGTGTTCTCAAATATATTTTTTTAGGTTTTTATACCCTTTAAAAATACCGAAAATACGCCCATGACACCCAAACTCTAAACCCAGCGAGACAAACGTATACTGTTTGGTGCAAACAATAAACGCAAATTTTGTGTTTCTCGTGATCTCGGAATGTCAAAAGAAACTCAATTTATATTTTTAGAAATGTATGCAATGCGATACTTTATCTATATAGCAACATAGTAGGAAATCTTTTACGGTTGAAGTCACTTAAAAAAAACATAGTTCTTGGGTTTAGACCGTGCCAAATTGAAATTAATTTACGACGTTCCGACTGCGATTACACGAGACATCTTCAAAAGATCCCCGCTACGTAATCGTAAAACTCAAAAGGCCAAAACTGTCATACCGGATTATGTCATATCAATTGACAAATAATTAAAATCAAACTATTTTTGGACAACTCCATTTATTTAGAATAAAATATAGAAAATAACATAACTTAGAAATGTTAAATTTTTTGAGAATGTTGTCTGCAGGAGGAAGTTTGCATCTTCTTAAACTGTATATTGAAAAGAATACAGCAAGAGATGGAACGTACCCGTACCACTTGCATTCCTAGAGCATTCAAAGGAAACCAACAATTTAGGCCAGTTCTTAGAGAAAAAAGAAACCTAAACATATAGAAGCACAATTAGAAATAGGAAGATTTGTGGGTTCATTTAGGTGTAAATTAAGATAATCTAAAAATGCATGGACGAATTCAGAGAAGACAGCTGGAGTAAGCTAGAAAGGTACAATTTTTCACTTTAGCATTACAATTCCAAAGCAATGCAAAAAATCGCCAAAGTTGTACAGTAATTTTTTTCATATATAGAACAGAAATCATTTACTGCATGGTTTAGCCATTTTCTTTGTCGTTAAATAAGAAAAAGAAAATCCACAACTTTGGCAACTGTTTGCATAGTTTTAAAAATTATAGTGCAAAAATTGCAAAATTGTACCTTTATAGCTTGTTTTAATCGTCTTTTCCTTTGAATTCGTAAGTCCATATTGAGAATCTCTTAATTTGCAACTAAATGAACATATATTCCATAAACATATCTACATCTAATTGTGCAAGGTTTCATGTACCTAACAAGTGGTCTAAATGGTGTAACAAAAAATTTGACAAATCTAAAGAGTAACTGCTCTCATTTCCAGTCATTTGAAAAATACACTGGTATGTACACACCAATAAGTCTTGCAGATTGTACAAAGATACCAGTTCCACTTCAAAGATGTAAACACTACATTTAATGCACTTAATGTTAACCCAGAAAAAATTAAAAAGAAATAATCAGGCGACAGGAAAACAGGGATCATAAGATACACAGATGAAGAAGTTTTTTAGGTAGATAAAGAACCATTCTAATCAAAATAGCTGTTTTCTGTTTCGACTTTATATTTATATTTGCATGTCAAGTAGAACAACGCTAACAAGCATACACAAAAAACAAAACATATTTAGATAGGGTGCTACTTAAAAAACAATCAAAAATTGGTAGGACAAGAGTCCTACTATTTCAACTCAAGATTTAAAAAAATATGAAACGTTAAAAGAGTATAGGACTCCTGTCTTACCTTGAATTTTAATGGCATTAAAACATTATCTATCATTAGAAAAAATAATTTGTGTATATGATAACATATGCTAAATATATTTTTCTACAAGTCTACGGTACATACATTGCAAGAACAAACGTTAGAACAAATTAATGTGGAAACTGAAAATTAACTCACAGAATCTGCTAAAAATACAAATGTTGGGTTTAGTTGAAGCGTGACTATTTATAATAAATAAATAAATTAAATAATGTTGATTATTTTTATTCGGCGAATTCTCCACCGAATACCATCATACATAAAAACTAATCAGAAAATTCTAAAAACATCGTGTTGCTCAAAAACCACCTACAATTATTTTCTTCATTGTCTCAGAAAATAGCCCTCCTCCTTATAACTTTTAAAAAATAAAGACCTACAATTATTTTCTTCATTGTCTCAGAAAATAGCCCTCCTCCTTTTAACTTTTAAACAATAAAGAAAATTAACTTATGAAGTTCTCAGGGGATCAAATTTTTTTAATCAGAATTTTTGGTAATTTTTATGTACTTACGGTATTATAACTGAAAATTTTTCACCAAAAGATAAAAATAAGTGAATTTTATAGCTAGCTAATGCTTCAAGTAACTTAAGGTTTAACCGAGGGGGTACTCACTGGGGATATTTTATGTCCCAAGGGAAGAAGATCTGGGGGAGATCCAAGGAGATACGGAGGATATCCGAGGAGATTCAGGTATATCCGAGGAGATTCGGAGTATATCCGAGGAGATTCGGAGCATATCCGAGGAGATACGGATATATTCAGTGAATATCCGAGGAGATACGGGGATATTCGGAGGATATTCAAATAATAACAGGGTGGCTAAAGCTTTTTGCCTAACCAGGTATCTAAAAAATAATTTTCAAGTTTCAGATAATTCTAATGTTTCAGATATTCTATGTTAAAAAAGTTGAAGTTTTTTTCTATTCTTAACTGACCCTGTATAATCAATTTAACATTTGATACCGCTAAATTAATTTTTTATGCATCAATTTACCAAGAATAAATTTTAGGAAATCAACAATATATTTTTTTGTTACTATATACCTTTTTAAACAATAATATTACAGCATTTTTAATTATTAAACCAACTAAATTATACTTACAGCAAAAAATGGTTATCTGGATTTTTAGAGGAACAAGTGATTAAAGGGTTTTCAATAAAAAATAATTGCAACCGCAGATATAGAGGAAGGTTCACGTAGGGGCTTAAAAAAGGATGAAAAATTGTATTTTTGCAATTTTCAGCAAAAATTGACATACTATAAAAAATATCCTATAGAAGAGTTTTAAATCATGCAAAAATTTACAATTTTTGCAGAAATCACTTTTCAAATTTCCAAGAAAAATGCAAAAGTTCGTTCGAATTTTTTTTTTCGTTTTTTATTTCTCATTTCCACAAAAATAATTTAATTTTAACGGATCCAGGTAAAAGTATACCATTTTATATCTTAAATAACCACAAAATTTTTTACATAAAAAAATTAAGATGTTTCCAAGATTAATATTTTCCGGTCCAAAATGATTTTCTTCAAAATAAAATCCTACGGTAAAAGATCATTATTAAAATTCCGCGGGTGATTTTTTTGATTTAGACAAATGGCAAAAAACAAAAAATGAATCTTGCAATTTGTTTAAATTGACAAAAACATCTTGGAAAGCTTTGCACAAGTTGCCGCACAATCGCCTTTTCTGTGTAGTTTTCTAAGAGCCTTTAGAACACAAAATTATTCGGCTTAAATGTCTATAGGAATACTGTACAAACTTAAAGCTTCTGGTCAAACAATGCAATATAGCTTCTTTTGTATTTTATTCCATATAATTGAATAGTGTAACAGTTTTCGAAGATTTTTTTTATTTGTACAAATTATAAACAATGGTATTTCACCGTGGAATAAGACCGGGAAAAACGACTGTCAGAAACTTCTGGATTTTTGTATCTAAAAAAAATTGTGGCTATTTAAGACATAAAAAGGTACATATTCACCAAGTTCCGTTAAAATTAAACTATTTTTGTGGAAATGAAAAATTAAAAAGAAAAATAAAACGAACTTTTGTTGCATTTTTCTCGAAAATCTTGAGGTTATGTTAAGAAATGATCTCTACAAAAGTTGAAGATGTTTGCATTATCTATAACTTTTGTATAGAATATTTTCTTATAGGACGACAATTTTTGCCAGTTACAATTATTTTTTTTACGTTTATTAAAAGCCACTTTACCATTTGGACTTATTTCAGAGTTTCTTTTCTTACCTCTAAATGAGCTATTCCGATCGATCGATATATTAAGTTAGCTGAAAAGTATTGTAATTTGTTTTTAAACAGTTTAAAATATTAAAAAAGTTGATTTGACTGGTCAAAACTTGCCCAGTAAGTGTATTTCTATTTATTTTCATGTTCTCTTGGCGACAAAATACAGATGAGCACTTAATTTGCAGTTTTTGACCAGTCGAATTCGCCATGATCCAGAAATTAAACTGAAATAGTACATTTAATTAGCGCTACAACTAATAGATAGTTGGTGGTACAATCAAGGGAAGGCGCTGTTTTGCTCAAATACCATTTACACTTTACAGTTGTAACTGGAGCTTTCATCAATTCCATTTGCAATTGCAGTTAATGCTCCATTGGTGGTTAGTTTGTGATGTTAAATATTTATTCATTCTTTTACTTCTTATTGATTAAAGTAAGTTTACACACTGCTTTTATCCGGTTCATTTTTACACTTTTTTTGTGTGGCAAAAGTTGATTAGGTGTCATTTGCTTTTATTTATATTTAGTAATTTAAATAGCTTAGAGGTTAGCCGTCGGGCGTTTCTTTTTATATTAAACATAACTTTTTATATCGGTCTGTTCAAGTTAAAAATTAAATGAAACATAAAACTTAATGCCGCACTCCAGTCCAAAATCGGCAAAATCCTCCGCTCCGCCGTTTTTCATTCGTTTTCTAGTTCATAAATCATCCGCCGATGGCGGTAAATATAATGGCGATCGATTTGAAATCTATTATACGAGAAGCAAACTAATATTATAATAGCACATTACCTGGGCTAATCAAAAATTACTACAGCACTAAAGCCTATTTCAATTTTGATGATGTCTCATACCTCAAGCTTTTAAGAAAACATTAATTTTTTAAAGTTCAGTGTTTGTGTAAGTTTAGTTATTATTTTTACTTTTCAGTTCAATAGTATATAAATAAAAGCTTGATTTTAATTTTTTTTAAGTTTATTTTATTTTATACTTTTTAGAATTATTTTTTACTCACCCTGTATTAGACATTTATGACACAATAATATTGTATTCACATCGGGTTTATGTACGTATAAAAAAATATTTTTTTACGTTTATTTTGTATTTTTTAGCATACTTTTTATGTATGTATGTATACCAAATCTCAGTCAATTCTGATAACAGGAACTGCTCCAAAAGTTGCTTGCATGATTTGACCCAAACATACATACATTCTAACACACAAGTGAAGTTAAATAAAAGCTTTTAAAAAGTAATAAGTACCTTAAGTTTAATATAATTTATTTCCTAACCTCGTAAACACAGTTGATACAAGTATGATGTGAGGATATCAAAGGAGAGAGCTATTCCAAGAGACCCAGGGAAATCCGAGGTGATCCTGGGCAATCCAAGGATATTCGGGGATATTCAAGGAAATTTGGGGACATCCAAGGAAATTCGGGGTAATCCGGGGCAACCCGAGGAGTTTTCGAGGAGATCTGAGGAGATTTTGGCGAGATTCGAGGAGATTTCGGGGAGATCCAAGGAAATTCGGGGATATCCGAGGAGATTTCGAGGAGATCCGAGGAGATGTCGAGGAGATCCGAGGAGATGTCGAGGAGATTCGAGGAGATTTGGGGGAAATTATCTAGGGAGACGATCTTTCGTCCCAAATAAATTCCAGTGAGTACCCCCTTGGGTTTAACTTGTCCTCATTACTGAAGTTAAGGAAAAATAATAATTGAAAGTTCGCCGCTTTTCAACCACATGTAGAATATTAACAATATAAAAGAAATCTTACCCCCGTCGTAGATTGAGGGTAATCACCTGCCTCAATCAGCAGCACAGTCCATTGTTCCTGTTCAGAAAGCCGATTGGCTAAAGCGCAACCAGCAGCGCCTGCACCTACTATGACAAAATCGAAAATGTTTTCATCTCCCTAAAAACCAAATTCTAAGAATAAATTTATCTGAAGTAGAAGCAAGAACAACTAAATAAAAATATGTGTATTTCAAACGTAATTTTTATGAAATAAAGTTCTTAAATGTTAGGCCAGTTTTCGGAGACATGAAACTACACACAATTTGAAATAAAGAGTTTATTGTTTAATGTATTCCTTTAGGTGTAAATTGAGAGAATCCTAAAATGCACGGACGAATTCGGCGGGGAAGACTGGTAAATAAGTCTATACCTCCAAAGGTATACGCAATATCGAAGAGTCGTAGAGTACTTTTTTTCTTTTTTTAATAACAAAGACCCCAATGCAGTAATTAGTTTCGAAGATATGGAAAATTTTAAATCCTTATTTCTTTAAATATTGCTTGTTCAATCGGTGTTTCGGGCTAGAAAAATATATAGAATATTATTGAAAGTAGTTATAACGAAAAAAATGTCATCTTACTGAACTCTCTAAGATTAACAGGATCGGAGATATGAAGTCGTGAATTAGAGTAATCCTTTAAACTCGGATTGCAAAAAAAATGAAGTCATCAAATGGATTGATGCTTATCACAATAAATAATTTGCTCGATAGTGTAAAACAAAATGTAAAAAGCAATGTGACTGTCAAAAACGGGCATTGTATGATCAATTCTTTGTTTGGAATGCTAGGGCAAATGTTGTGTAAATGTAGAGAATAATAACTATTATCAATGATAAGGAGGATGAAGGTTTAGAGATTGATTTTGAGAACTTTTTCTTACTAGAGCTAAATATTTTTCCCTCCATTCATAATTGTGAAATATTTAGGCTTATTATTGTCTCTGAGAATTGGCCGATATTGGAAATTTCTACTTACGTGTAATAATTTAGGAGCACTGTCCTCGGGATACTCATTCACATTACCTATGAATTTTACATTAAAGAAAAGAGCGTTAATAAGGATCAAAAACGCGTTCGCGAGAGCTCCTTGCAAAGGTGTAACATCGTAAGTTATGACCCCGACAGCGGGCATTCTAATAAAAAAAATATTTACAATAGATTTTGGGGAAAATTTAGTTTAAGTTTCTAAACCGGATAAAATTACGTTCACTGACAATTCTGACATTGATCTGACAATTTTGACATGTAAAATGTTTCAATTATTTGGATGTGTTCACCAGTCAGATAATAATACTCTACCGAGACCATTGGCCTACAGTCGCAAACTTAGAAGTCTTTCTCTAAGAATAGGCTGGTTGATGGCCTAAAATGAGCTAAGTTTCCAGGGGAGCACGGATATTTTGTTTCGAAAACAGAATAATTAGATTTTAGTAATTATTTTATGGTAAATAAAATTGAAATATTATATGCTAAAATTAAAAATTTGGATGTTTCTAATTAAATTCTTCCCAAAAAAAGTTGTGTTCTAATACATGCATGAGTTAAATTTTTATTGATTTTATTGCTCATTAGATTGATCATACAATACTCTTTATACAATTATTTCAGCGGTGCTAGAACCAGGGGCGTCCCTAGACTCTTGTTGTTGGGATGGAAAAAGGAAAAACCAAATAATTAAAAAAAGGCCCGCCTTACCTTAACAACAACCAACTAGCACCAACCACTAAAAAAGTCATGCTTTTTGTATTACAGTGATTTTGGTATAGACACCGGTTTTGCTTGTTGGTAAATGTGTCTCGATGTGTCGTAATTTGCCAAGCAATAGTCAACTCAACCACAATTTAGCCAACTGCTCAACATATCTCTCACATGATATATATATCGACGATACATCTTAATGTCTAGTAATCATGAATAAGTTGCTTTTCCCTTTAATACCCCCTTCGGTTTGTAGCCGTTGAAGGCTGCAATACAGTAAAAATCTTGGAATATAAAATTGAGTAAGCCAAACTGTCATAGTTGGTTGCTGAGATCATAGTATTCGTGGCTTAGTGGTCAAAGCGTTCATGCAGAAAGTGAGAGGTTCTGGGTAGGAATGTCAGCGAAGACAAGTTAATTTTTACAATTTTAATAAACTTTCTTCCTAGGCACCTTGACTGAGATAGATAAGGATAAGTGGTCATACTCAAAATAACGATGCGTATAAACACAGACAGAGTTTACTTAACATAGACAGTGCATGACCAAGTTTCATAAATTCATCGCCCGTGTCCCGTTTAATCGCAACTGTTGCAGCAAGTTTTGACGCAGTGCTGTCAGTAGCTCGATTTAGGTTTATTTGCATACAGAGTTTAATGCTTATTTCAGAGATATTGGAAATTAAATAGGGCAATATAAAATTATGAATTTTATTGAAGATACAAATAGGATTCCTAATTATGGCTCGAAGGCCGCGGACTGGCAACTATACCGTTTAGGGATTTTTTTATCTTATATTTATTGGATCGTCTATTCGGAGTATAAACGGTCTTTGATATAAAGCCTTGTTTCCCCGGCCCACGATAGATTGTCTACGGTTTTGACAAAACCTCACTTTTTTAACTAAAGTATTCATTACAGTAATCGAAAGACAGTAAATCTGTTTGAAATAAAAATATATTTTTAATGATTTCGCATTATAAGTCCGCAATATTTTAAGCTTCGAAAATGATGAAACTAGTATTTCATCTCACAAAAATAAATTAGCCGCTTCTATTAACTATTAAACAGTGTGTCCACAGGTGGACTTCACTATAGGTATAAATAACAAAACGTTTCGAGTTGAAAGTTAATGTTTGGGGATTTAACCCTGCTTGATTAAAAAGTTATTTCAGTGGTATTTTTATTTAGAGAAAATCAAATAGGCTCTGGAGAGACTGAAAAATGTATTTACCTCGTCTCTAAAAGATATATAACAATCTTATAACAAAAAGTTGTTCAGAATTAAAAGCTAGGAATTTGTACCAAATTTGGGAATAATCTGCCTACTTTGATTTATTTTCTATTTTTAACATCTAATAATTTTATCGAAAAGTTTTCGGAATTAAAAGCTAGGTCTTTTTACCAAATTTAAGAGCAATCAGCCTAGTTGGAATTTTTATGAATGATAATAACAAATGAAATTATTTCTATTTGGAATAAAATGGCTCGAAAAGCCATTTACAGGTATAAACACCCTGTAAAATCATTATACAGCAGATCTGAGAAGTTGGTAGTTAATAGAATGTCGCAATATTAAGGTTAAGTTAATAAATAATAAAAAATGCGAAGAATTAATTCGTTGGAATTAAATCGGGAAAAGTTATTAGGAAATGTTTTTTATTACTAGTACAAAGGGATATAAAAAAGAAACTAGAATACAGAATTACTAACTAAATAATAAACGGTAAAGTCATTAAACGTGAAACACTCCAATTTCTACGTATTTTTCCATTCTTCCTCGAAATTCTTCAAACAAATTAATTCACAAAAAATTGAATCAAATCTCGGGTACCCGTGGCAATAGCTGTAGTAATGCAGTTTTTTAAAACATGATAGTAATCATGTAAATCGTTTCTATATACTTGTTGCGTCAAATAATCCCACAAAAAGTAATCCATTGTCATGAGATTCGGCGATCCCGTTATCAGGGAAATGTTCTTTTAACCAATTATTAACCAGCGACGTACTGTGAGACGGGTATCCATCTTGTTGAAACATCATATAAAATATATCAATTTTCCGGGATAGGTCCACCCATTAACAAAGAAAATTCTAGAGAATCATCCCCTTCTTGTACTCCGTGAATACATTTTGGTTTAAATGCATGATTTTTTTTCACTAGCATTTGATGCACGTGCCTTTTACTCATATCGCCTGGATGCTCTGCTCTGGTTCATTGGGGATTTGTTCCCAGAGAGTCCCATATTACAACTCTTGCCGTAATACTTTTTCTTTCCACTTTTAATAACGTTCACATTTCCTGTATTATCAAATTTACGTAATAAGTTTTTTAAACCATTTACTGAAACATATACCTCTGGGAATCTCATATTAAATTTGTTAATTGCATACTTATAAGACATTTCTCCACTACCGCAACACTTAATCAAATAAACGCGTTGCTCTAAAGTAACAATTTTGACAGCCTTCACACTTTAAAAACGTCATTTATAGAATTATGTTGATACCAATTGCCTTTGTATAATAACGTATTATACAATGCTATAACATTCGATTGTTACAACTGCATCATAGCCACCTTCGTTTAATCACGTATTGTTATTTAAAATTTGCAAATGCAAGTTAAGCTGTTTGTTCTGAATCTTGGTACAAAGGCAGAGCTTTCAATTTTTTAACTTATTATAAGATTTTTCGATATCTTTTATGGAAATCGTACTTTACCTATACTGAAAATACATTTTTAAATCTTGCCAGAGCATACTTAGTTTTTTCAAAACAAAAATATGTCTCCTTTTTGGTACTGAAATTTATTGAAAACTCTCTTTTACTAAATATTTATTAATTTGGCTGCTACTATCTGTTAATCAGTTTACGATTAAGTTAACGCTGGCCATGACCAAGCAAATGTGTTATGCCATTTTAATGGCGTAAGCCAAACTGTCAGTTGGTTGCTGAGATCATAGTATTCGTGGCTTAGTGGTCAAAGCTATCATGCAGAAAGTAAGAGGTTCTGAGTAGGAATGTCAGCGAAGACAAGTTAATTTTTTCAATTTTAATAAACTTTCTTCCTAGGTAAACTTGTTTGTTAATCACACCTATAGTTCATCTGTGGACAGTAGATCTACATAATTTTAATATTACCTAGAAAATAATATATTTTTGCATGGGCTTAAAATGCATTTATATAATACTTCACAAGTTATTTTTAATTCAAATATAATTTAATTTAATATTACGTATAAATATATAAAAACCAAAAAGTATCACTTTCAAGTTTAACCCATCATCCATTTTGGTACTGAAATTTATTGAAAACTCTCTTTTACTAAACGTTTATTAACTCGGCTGCTACTATCTGTTAATCAATTTACGATTAAGTTGAAGCCATGACCAAGCAAATTTGTTACGCCTTTTTAATTGCGTACCTAATCCACGTATCAAAAGTAGCTGGTTATGACATACATTTAAGATGGTGCTAGTAAAAAAGAGAAGTTTTAAGTGAATAAGAGTAATGAGGGTTTTCTTTTCATCTATATTCAGTTATAAAAAGAGCAAGTTTGTATGTAGATATAAAATACGGGCATTACTGGACGACACAACACAAAGGTTCTTTCGTGTACCTACCACAAGTTAAAGAAAATATCTTCTTTAAAGAAAGTGTTACTAATTTATCTCATTTCAAAATGGGGCTGTGCTGGGTCATCTGGACAACGTAACTATAAACAATGTTTTTTGGAAAAATACTCATTTATCATCTAAAGATTACGGCCGACCTATCTTATTTCATTTTGCAAAGGGAACCAAGACTTGTATCACAGATGTAAAATCTAGTTATTATATATATATATATATATATATATATATATATATATATATATAAGGGCCCTAAGGTAACTCATTCACGGCATGTCGTCATACATGTGGGTCAAAATGGTTTTGAAATGAATAATTTAGAGAAACTAAAGAAGAAAGATGTAGATGTAAAAACTTATAAATATGGTCTATCCAGTCGTCATGCGTTAATTCGATTTATGAAATGTGTCTTAAATATATCATATCGTGTAAATTTTAAAAGATGGGCAGCTAAATCAAAAATTACTTAAATCAAGTAAGTCAAAAATTCAAATGGAATTAAAGAAATAACTAAGAATAATTGTTGATGTACCTGAACAAGGAAATGACACAACTAACGATACATATGCCATAGAAAGAGCAATAATGTGTGTTCGAATTTATGAGTGGTAATATATGCCGTCTTCAGTACATAGAATTTTACTCATAAAGGCCAAATTATACAATTTTTTGTCTACCCATTGGTCAGTTAAATGAAGAAGCAGCATAGGCAAAAAATAAAGATTTTAAAAAATATCGCCAATTTAACTCGAGAAAGTGTTCAAGAATCTCCACAAATGAAGATATTGTGTGTACCCTGTTAGTTTCATTAGACCCCTTCATAACATATTTAAGGCATAAACGACAAAAACTCTTCCAAGAGACTGACTTGTGTATCGAAGCGAAATAACTTTTGAAATAAAACATCTTTATCATATTTTCTACACAGGTGAATATATTTATAGCTTTATTATAATATCTTGTAATACCATACTTAATTGCGTTGGTCAGTTTATAATATTTAATTATGTTTTATGAAATAATTGGTTAGTTTGATTTCCTTTAGTTGGTTTATTTAAAACCTGCTTACTTAGTGCTCATTAGTAATAAGAATCGTAATTTACCTTATTGTTAAGGTATAATATACAGTCGCCATACACTGGAATGCAAGTTTGTTTATGAAAAATGCTTACATATTCGGAACTCGCTCATTTTAATATAATTTGTATAAGAAGGGGCCAGCTAGTTAATATTTAAACCACTGTCAATTTATTGAATTTTCCTTTCGGTCCTAACCGTTCAACGTCTTGAATTCAAAATAATTGTCAGTTTTTTGATTATCTTACATAATGACATAAAGCTAGATACCAAAAAAAACTTTTTCGTTGTTTTGAGTGATAAAAAGAAATAGAAACAACTTATTTAGTGTAACGTTTCATAATGGTAGAAAGCTAGAAACAAAAAATACGTTTTTGTTCTTTTGAGTAATAATACAAAATAAAAACACCTTATTAATTTGACGTCTAGAGAGTAAAATCTTTCACAAGTTGACAACACATTATAATCTAACAAAATATCATTTCCAAATTAACCATGTTTAACCATTAAGTTTTTTTTAACGATTTGTAACGCGCAGTACACATTGTAAAAATCTCTTAAATTTCTGAATTTAAAATATGACATTACAGTTATTTTCATTAGTATTTATTTGCAAAATAATCTAAATTCTTAAAACGTAAACAATAAATGCTTCAAAAATATCTTGAAGTGTACATCAATTATTTAAAAAATCGTTTTATATTGTTTCTTTGTCAACAAACATCATTTGTTTCAGTTAGTAAATTTTAACAGCTATTCACCAATATATTATATTTCAAACCACTGTGCTGCGGAAAGCGGTTGATTCTGTAGGTTATAATGTGTTACTATTTCAACCTGTTGTTTAAAATTCGCTTTTAGATAGGTTTTACGCTATCTCCCGGCAATCCTATTTCTCTCTTTAAAGCATAACTGGTATTGTATTTCTAAACAAGTACACTTAAATCACGCTAATAACAACATTACTCCATGTATTGTTGCGTTCATGCTAATATGGCGATTAAACGGCGACACGAGCGACTGATGTGGTGAATTTATGAAATTGTCTAACAGTCTGTCTATTCGAAGTATAATAGGTCATTGCAAAAACATACTGCTATCTAAATTTTTAGCAGTCCATTTGAAGATGGATGGCACATGGTATACCCATCTGGTCAATTTTGATAACCGTCCAAGACTAGAATAAAGACATCTAACACTGGGTATATCCATGATATAGAGCAACAACAAAAACTAAAAATTGAAATAGAATTCAATGTATTAAGAATGCAACAGAAGATTTTTAGACGTAATTTACTTCAGAAATTCTGTAAAAACATATTCTGTTGATTTAATTAGACTTAGTCAAACTACTACAAATATAGTATAGTTCTAATCTTTAAAGTCAGTAATCATCTTAATTATTTCTATTACTTTGTTCTCCTGGAACAACATTAAGAATCATTTATATAATTTTAAACATAATTTATATAATTCGTAATCGCAGAAACATTATTGGATTAAAATATTTATTACATGTTCAATATTTTTAATTTCAATCAGGTATATTAAAGACACTGAATAATATCTATATTATAGATTAATTATTAAATGTTTACCTACATGGTGCTTCGTTATAGGTACATATAAATAAAACCAATGTGATAAACATATAATTATTAAAGAAAATTATAAATCGTTGTATTTTTGTTTTTAAATGATTATATATTTGTTATGGGTTTTTGCGCCCCTACTAAATTTGAGATGATACGGCATAAGTCAGGATCCAGACGGACAAATAAATAAAAAGATACTGCAAGTGGTGTAATAAACAACAAATACCATTGTTTACTGTCTCTATGAGTCAAATGTTAATTAACACTGTAAGAACATCACGTAGCTCATATGTTACATAAAAATACGCCCGGCTTCTTAAACTTTCACCACGGCGTTCATTATTAAACTACATCAAGTTTGCTTACCCACCTTGAAACATAACAATCTAAGTTTGGCATGGTATTCGACAATAATTTTCAATGATTATTTTTCAAAGTAAATGTAAATGCAATTAAATACTACTTTGTTTCGTATAGAATAAAGGAGAATGGTAAGGGCGAGTTAAAAATTTAGAAATATATAATTGCAGTTATCAATGTTGTTAAACTTGGTAAATTCAAAAAGTATGTCCGATATAAACATGCCTTTGACATGTGCAATTCTGGCATACCAATTGGGAATTTCATCTTTCTTAAGAACTTAAGTATTTTTGCAATAGATGGTTCTAAAATGTAAATCATTACAACTTGGTAAGTCCATGGTATTTCGACACAATTTATAAGTTATAATTGGGGGGTTTAAACCGTATAAGAATGGAATCATGGCAAAAAAAATAATACACTAAGTAAACGAAAATACTTGTTTCTTCAACACTGTGGCTTCATCAGATGGTAGATCTAAAATTTAAATATTGACAATGCAGTACAACCATTGTCATGTGTTAATAAACTAAGTGGACATTTTAAACAAGTGTTTTCGTTTACTTAGTTAAAATGGATTTCCACCAAGTACCGTCTACTTCTGTTCAATAATAGTACACTAAGACATTCGGTACTAAAATCAATAAAAACTAAAGTTTGTAGATGCCTCGATTTGACGCAACGATTTGGAAATATCCGCATAGTGTGGAGGATCCGGTTCGTCCGTACGAATCTTGGTTCGGCGATTCCGGCAGCAGTAGATTTTTGGACGAATCATCAAAGTATGCACGCATCGGGGAACCACTAAATACTTTTTTTTTGTATTCTGTCTACTCATTCTGGTAGAAATTCATGGAGGCAAATGGGGTATTAGGGTAAATTATATCCTGTCAAAAAGGTATGATCCGAATTCAACCCCAAGACTCTTAAAAAGCCATAAATAAAAAAAAATTAATTTACCTCTCTTACGCGGAATTTAGAATATTTAACTGATATTATTATACTGAAGATACAAAGAAAGACTTTTTGAACAAACAACATTTCTCTTAATTATTCCAACGTAACAACAGATAGTAAAAGTGATATAGTTTTTAGGATGATGCCATCGCGTTGTCGCGCTCCGGTAACTTATTTGGTGGTAAGTCAGAACCGTTCCACCTAACCTAACCAAACTCCTTTTTTCTTCTCTCCAGTAACACTATAGAATAAATTTGTTACCTGCTGTTAACTAAATTCGGCTCGGATGAATAAACCGTAAATAATATTAATTCACTGTGTGGATGCAATATAAGCCAATTCGCTGAATTAGGCAACAATAACGAATCACATTGACGCAACGCACCGCATAGCGAGTAGCGGGCTCATAAGATTCCTCCATGCAAATATTTATCCCTATAATATTGAAGGAAAGTAATGTAAAAGAATACTATTAGTACAAGATCTGACTGAATGATTTAAACGTCCATCTGTTTTTTAATCTACATGTAATTTTTAGAGATAATATTAATAGAGGAATCCGTTTCTGCAGGGTTGCTTATCAAAATACGGCGCAAGTACTTTCTCTAATATGTCACAAACGCATAAAATATATTTCCTGGAATATTTTAAAAACTATTAATTCTCGAGGCATAGTTTAAATTTGAAAAGTTTATAATTTTTTCCGCTTAACAACAAAGTGCCTTTAAATTTCACCTCCCACGTTTCATGTTCGAGCCAACACCATCAACTTTATTTTTTTAAATACGGACCTGGATTTATATTACACATTTTTAGAACTATTTCTTATCCCTTTTCTCATGATGTACCAAACAAATACCATTGACGAAGTTTCGACCTTGTAAAATGTCATAGGAAATTTTTACAAGTACAGCCCTGGTTTCAAAATTTAAAACCATTAGAAACTCTTTATTGCATTTTATTTAAAACATAATAGATTCTTCCAATTTAGAAAATTTCTTTGTAAGAACATATTTTGCAATTTGTTTTGATTCTTTGTATTAAAACGTTGTTTGTTCCCATATTAGTATTTAATTGTTAATTAATTCGGTTTTACTTATGTTCTAAATATTTTTAAAAAAATGCAATAAAACGTATTTATATAAGGACTTTAAAATTATGAAACGACGGCATTAACAGATCATTACAGAGTCGAAAAGTCGTCAAAGATATTTGTGCAGTACATCATTCAAAAGGGGATAAAAAATGTTTCTGGAAATAAGAATAAAAAATATACATTTACTTAGATTGTTATAAAATATCGTTTCATATTATTAGCAATATGGTGTTCTTTCAGAATAATCTGGTTAAGACCAATTTTTACATATTTCAACGTTAATGCCATAATTGTGGATCCGACCATAGATTGGTATTTCAAAAATTCTTAATTTAATAATAGTTTTTGAAAACATTTGAAACGTACGATTTCGATGAAAAAGTATACTAGCAAAAGAAACAGGACATTATCTGTGGGAAACGATCTATATAACAACTCAAAAAACACGGATCTTGAGATTAGATCTTTTCAAAATGTAATTACTTTACAAAATCGGTACACTGAATGAGTCTTGAGAGATCTAAAGTTTTTTACCACCGCCCATAACTTTACGTATGATGTGGTCTATTGAAATTATTTGGCTGTTTAGATAGACTCTGTAATTTCTGTTTATAGAATTCTGTGACCAAGACAAGAACTTTATAGTCTAAGATCCGACGGCATAATTCCTACGTCCATTTGTTTTTTACTCAAAACGTAATTTTTAAAGATATTTATTAAAAGAGTGATCGTTTCTGCAGAGTTGTCTATCAAAATATGGCCGTAAGTACTTTTTCTGATACGCACTAATTTGTGAAAATCGCCTAAATATATTTCGTCTAATATTTCAAAAATTATTGATTTTCGAGGTAAAGTTTAAATTTAAAAATTTTGTAATTTTTTCTCACGAAACACTGACTTCATTTCCGACGTTTCGTGTTCCTGCCACTACCATCAACTTATTTTTTTTTAATATGGACCTGTATTTTTTATTCTTATTTCCAGAAACATTTTTTATCCCCTTTTGAATGATGTACTGCACAAATATCTTTGACGACTTTTTGACCCTGTAATGATCTGTTAATGCCGTCGTTTCATAATTTTAAAGTCCTTTTATAAATACGTTTTATTGCATTTTTTTTAAAAATATTTAGAACATAAGTGGAACCGAATTAATTAACAATTAAATACTAATATGGGAACAAACAACGTTTTAATACAAAGAATCAAAACAAATTGCAAAATATGTTCTTACAAAGAAATTTTCTAAATTGGAAGAATCTATTATGTTTTAAATAAAATGCAATAAAGAGTTTCTAATGGTTTTAAATTTTGAAACCAGGGCTGTACTTGTAAAAATTACCTATGATGACATTTTACAAGGTCGAAACTTCGTCAATGGTATTTGTTTGGTACATCATGAGAAAAGGGATAAGAAATAGTTCTAAAAATGTGTAATATAAATCCAGGTCCGTATTTAAAAAAATAAAGTTGATGGTGTTGGCTCGAACATGAAACGTGGGAGGTGAAATTTAAAGGCACTTTGTTGTTAAGCGGAAAAAATTATAAACTTTTCAAATTTAAACTATGCCTCGAGAATTAATAGTTTTTAAAATATTCCAGGAAATATATTTTATGCGTTTGTGACATATTAGAGAAAGTACTTGCGCCGTATTTTGATAAGCAACCCTGCAGAAACGGATTCCTCTATTAATATTATCTCTAAAAATTACATGTAGATTAAAAAACAGATGGACGTTTAAATCATTCAGTCAGATCTTGTACTAATAGTATTCTTTTACATTACTTTCCTTCAATATTATAGGGATAAATATTTGCATGGAGGAATCTTATGAGCCCGCTACTCGCTATGCGGTGCGTTGCGTCAATGTGATTCGTTATTGTTGCCTAATTCAGCGAATTGGCTCATATTGCATCCACACAGTGAATTAATATTATTTACGGTTTATTCATCCGAGCCGAATTTAGTTAACAGCAGGTAACAAATTTATTCTATAGTGTTACTGGAGAGAAGAAAAAAGGAGTTTGGTTAGGTTAGGTGGAACGGTTCTGACTTACCACCAAATAAGTTGCCGGAGCGCGACAACGCGATGGCATCATCCTAAAAACTATATCACTTTTACTATCTGTTGTTACGTTGGAATAATTAAGAGAAATGTTGTTTGTTCAAAAAGTCTTTCTTTGTATCTTCAGTATAATAATATCAGTTAAATATTCTAAATTCCGCGTAAGAGAGGTAAATTAATTTTTTTTTATTTATGGCTTTTTAAGAGTCTTGGGATTGAATTCGGATCATACCTTTTTGACAGGATATAATTTACCCTAATACCCCATTTGTCTCCATGAATTTCTACCAGAATGAGTAGACAGAATACAAAAAAAAAAGTATTTATTGGTTCCCAGATGCGTGCATACTTTGATGATTCGTCCAAAAATCTACTGCTGCCGGAATCGCCGAACCAAGATTCGTACGGACGAACCGGATCCTCCACACTATGCGGATATTTGCAAATCGTTGCGTCAAATCGAGGCATCTACAAACTTTAGTTTTTATTGATTTTAGTACCGAATGTCTTAGTGTACTATTATTGAACAGAAGTAGACGGTACTTGGTGAAATATATATATATATATATATATATATATATATATATATATATATATATATATATATATATATATATATATATATATATATATCTATATATATATATATATATATATATATATATATATATATCTATATATATATATATATATATATATATATATATATATATATATGTCTATCTATCTATCTATATATATATATATATATATATATATATATATATATATATATATTAATTGGACTTCTTTCTTGGGTATAGGTTTATTTGCAAAATCAAACAATGGGATTAACTTGACGTTTCGCCTATCATAGTAGGCTTTCTCAAAAATTGCTCATTCCTTTATTTTTTTTTTTGGTATATATGGCTTTCCTTACCTATCTACAATTAATTTAAAAAACATTTAGTGGTCTAATTATAAAATGACATTTACAATTTTTCTAAAACTGATTTAAAATTTTATACTATTGACAATAATTATTACATTAATAAAATAAGGCTACATACCTACATATTTTTCGAGGTAATAATTATTGTCAATAGTATAAAATTTTAAATCAGTATTAGAAAAATAGTAAATGTCATTTTATAATTAGACCACTAAGTGTTTTTTAAATTAATTGTAGATAGGTAAGGAAAGCCGTATATACCAAAAAAATAATAATAAAGGAATGAGCAATTTTTGAGAAAGCCTACTATGATAGGCGAAACGTCAAGTTAATCCCATTGTTTGATTTTGGAAATAAACCTATACCCAAGAAAGAAGTCCAATTAATATATACCGGGTTTAAGAAACAAATTGACAAATATATATATATATATATATATATATATATATATATATATATATATATATATACTGTCTTTTAAAACATTTTTATTCGTCGCCATTTTGTTAAGTTATGTTGAATTCGTACCAGTCATCCCCATATCAAATTTAATTTTTTTAAAAATTAAAATTTAAAGTCAAGTGAATAATATTTTTTTACGTTGATTTTTAAAAAAATATATTTGAACGCCATTTTGTTCCGCTATCTTGAATTCGTACCACAATTTTACTAGTTTATCTTTCTATCAACTTAATGCTTGCACAAAATTTTATATTAATCTAATAAGAAGTGTTTTCAGCCTGATTTTTTAAAAATATTTTAAAAGGCCTCAATTTTGTTTCGCTATCTTATATTCATAACAAAATGTTACCAGTTCATTCCTGTATAACATTTAATTTTTGTACAAAATTTGAGGTAAATTGAATAATTAGTTTCTTCAGTAATAATTTTTTAACATCTTGCTAGGCCGCAATATTGGATTTTTATCAAAATATTACGAGGTCATCCCCACATGACCCTTAATTTTTGACCAAAATTTGAAGTCACTCTGATTTTTTCACGATTACAAATATTATATTTAGCCGCTATTTTGTCCAGTCCTCTTGAATTATTGCTACCAGATCATATCATATTTTAATTATATATTAATTTATATAATATATATTAATTTTTGATGAAAATTTGAAGTCAATCGGGTAAGCAGTTTTTAAGCTATGCCGTGAACTGAGAGACCGACAGACAAACCGACAGACGGACCGACGGAATTGATAAAACATATTATTTTGGCATCTGGAGACTCTAAAACGTGAGGATATGTAAAACCAGAGAGGTGCGATTTTTCCACGATTACAAATATTTTATTTAGACCATTTCGTTTCGAATCTTGAATTACTAGCACAGTTTTACTAATTCATCTGTAAAGATCTGAAAAAATCTCGGAGATGATTTTCTTACGATTACAATACTTCCCTTTTACGAGGAAAGCAATAACCTTATTATTGGCTTGACCAGGGCTTCACCTACTTGAACCAACACATACTATAAAATAAAAGGAAAATTTAAAAAACGAGAAGTAGAATAATTTGTGGTTTAATTGCCTTTAATATATGTCCGACCCGGCGTTAAAGTGCATTTTAACGCCCGTGTTTGAGAGTGAAAACTACAACTTTTATGCCCGAGAGCTACTTTAAAGCTGGATTTTAAAATAAAGCAGTTTTTTTGTATTTCTTTTCATAGAATTGATAACAAAAAAGCAGGGTTTAGTTCTTACAATTTTTATTATGAAAACTAACATATACAAGTAAGGTGAACATTATTCAAACTAAAAATTAAAGATGCACTTGAGGTAATTAACGATACTGATAGATGGATGCAGCCTCGCCACTTGCACACCCTGATCATAAGATGTGGAAAACTGGTTGTTTGTTTTTGGTACCTTAGTGTCATGAAGTTCCTGAAGCCTTACAACATGCACCTGACAATATTATTTTTGCAATCTTTTCTCTAGAAATGTTGGTATTTTCGATATATCCTTCAGCTGCCTTAGTTGACTTCCATCCAGCATGAAGTTTTATATTCGTAATATTTTATTCCGCTTCGGCAAGAAGTGTGGCAGATATTCGACGAAAGCAGTAACCGGTAAACCGTTCCGCATCGGGTAAGTTAAAAAATTTGGCAATTTTTCGAGGCATTTCTAGGAATAGTTTTTTTACCTACAATTTGCGTAGAGTACTTATCGTTCTTGTAAAACAAAAAAATCGGTTCACTAAGGCTTGGTCTTAGAGCTAAATATTTTCTATAAAATCCAATAAAACTTGAATGATATATCTTGATTTTAGATGGTTTTATGGATACCAAAAGAGAATCTTGGAGCTCCGGAATGTTATTAACCTCGAGTCTAGAAAGTTCCTCACGCCTGGTGACGTCACATATTCCAAAAATCAATAAAAATTTTTACTATCAATCTATCAATCAAAAATATTTCGTTAGAAGCATTCATAAGAAATGTTTCAAAATCATCTCTGCTTAAAATTTTAGACTTTTTTGGTTATATGGATATCCGTCGCTCTTGCGATTTAAAAAGGCTATACGTTTTGCGTACTTACTAATGTCGATGTTATTTAAATTAATTGTGGTCTTCAGCAAACTATAATAACTTCAAAGGGAAGACAGCTTGTTTCGTTTTACTTTTCATTAAAATATGCTAATAGGGTATCCTCTTTTATGGTTCCACTTTCAGCGATATTCTTCCCAGCATACCACAAAACGATTTTTATAGGTCTTTTCATACAGTTTTCTGGATTTGGCGGGCAAAAGGTCAGTTTTGGTCTCTTCAGCAGCTTCCAATATTTCCAATATTCTCTGGGGAGATCTATTTCATCGATTCGATTGCAGGTATTTCTAAATATAAATATAAGTCCATTGGGAAAAAATCAACTGCCAAGCAAAATAAGCAGAAAGTTATAATAACAATAATATACTAATACTATTTTTTACTGTAACAATTTTTTAATAGGGAAAGATGTAGCATTTATCTAATTTAGAGAGTCAAACTGTTTTATTTTGTCCGCGAGCATGTTTAAGTAATTAACATTCATACTGACAGGTGGTAGCAGTTATCATTCATCAGATGACGACCTTGGGTAAAGTAAGAAACTATACTCAGAAACATATTTAAAAACCGTTAAATAACTTAGATAGTATTGAGAAAACTGTTAAATAATTTATTAATGAAAATTTTAAAACCGAATTATGTATCAATAATATTATACTTACTGTTTGGAAACTATTACTCAAACAAATTCTAGTGTCAATTTAAAACCCAAATTAGGATGATTAGGATAATGTAACATGCATTGTTCATCTATTAAATATTACATAAATTTACCTAAGGCAGACAACAATATGCAATAAATTAATTTTGAATGCAGAATTATGCATATTACAGTTATAGTTTGAAATAGCAAATGGTTCTATTTGGAAACAACCAATTTGTCATTAATGTATAAAGATGTAGTTTTTCAATTTTCATTTGCGAAAAAGTGAATTAGATAGACTAATAAAAGTTAAGTGCATGTCTCAAGACCTAACGTAACTAATTTTGTCATAACTAATACTGATGTGGAAATATCGATTTACATTTCGACTTAATAATTAAGTAAAAGACGAGCTGGATTAAATTATAGTTAATTTAAAAGCACTAAATTAAGTAAATGTTATGAATTTTTTTTCATATTTTTAGAGCAATTTTTATGAAAGTCAACAGTTTTTGCGAAAGTGTCTAATATCCATAATTTAATGTATTATCTTTTATTAAAATACCAGCACACAAAGTTTACGTAATACGTTTAACAGTGTCAATTTTGTTGATTTACAAAAATGAATCATTTAGCTGAAACCCGAAGTAATGAAATCTTAATTATACAGGGTTATGGGGATAGAATGCGAAACCTGCAAGCTGTTTGTAACATTTTTAATGTCAAAATGTCAAACTAAATCTACCGTAAGTAAAATTAACAAACAAATTCGTCAAACTGGAAAGGTAAAGGATGCTGTACATTCTGGCAAACCTAAAAGCGCAGCAGATGGTGATAATGCTCTCAATGTTTTAATCAGTTTAGAAGAAAATCCGCACCTTTGTACCAGAAAATTAGGAAGAGAAACTGACATCTCGCACATATCCGTAGACCGACTTCTAAGAACCGAAAAGTTTTATCCATACAAAATAACTTTGGTGCAAGAATTTTCTGAGGATGATCACGATAGGCGCTTGGAATTTTGCGAAATTATGATGGAACTTTGTAATGCCCATCTAAATTTTTGTCAACCAAATTATTTTTTAGACGAAGCAACTTTTTTTGAATGGATAAGCATAATTGTCGTATTGGACCAAGAAAAATCACATTGGCTACGTGAAAATCATACCCAATATCCCCAAAAGATACATATTTGGTGTGGTATAAAGGGTGCAAATATAATTGGTCTCTTCTTCACACATTAATTGGAAAAAGATATTTGAATCTTTTAAGGACCGAAATTGTCCCAGTTATTGCCGAACTATTTCCGAATAACCGTAAATTCCTTACCTTATCTGCTGTAGTAAGTATTTAAAATTGAATTTTTATAGGTAACGGTGCACCAAATGATGAAATATGGTTTCAGCAGGATGGTGCTCCACCTCGTTTTGTTCGGAATTTTCGGAAATATATAGACAATGTTTTTTTTTGGAAGATCGATTGGACGTAGGGAACAATAGAGTGGCCAACTCGGTCTCCAGACTTGACGCCCCTCGACTACTTTTACTTTTCCAGTTTCACGAAATTTTTTGTTCATTTTACTTAGATATAGTTATTGGATTTCTGTTAGGACATTTGTCATTAAAAATGTTACAAACATTAAAAAATTAAGAGTTACGTGAGGATGGTAATATTTTGGTAAAAATCCATTATGGCCAAAAAAATGGAGGCCTACTGAAATGTAAAAAAAAATATTGTTAAAAATTATTTATTCAATTTGCCTCAAATTATGCATAAAAATCTTATATTACGTAAGAATTAACTGGTAAAATTTTGGTACAATTCCAAAACGGAGAAAAAATACCTGAAAAACTACTTACTATAAATTGATTTCAAATTTTGTGCAAGAATTACTTGTAAATCAGAAAACTCGTAAAAATGGCGGCCAAATAAAATTTTTGTATCGTGAAAAAAACAACCTCTCAGGTTTTACATAACCTCACGTTTTAGCGTCGGTCTAACTGTCAGTAGGTAAAAAACTACTTATCCGTTTGACTTAAGCGTCATATGGGGATATCCTGGTAATAATTTGGTAAAAATCCAATGAATAAAATGGCGACCTCGTGAAATGTTAAAAAAATTATTACTTAAAAATTTTGCACAAAAATGCTTAAAGAAAATAGAATTAGATAATTTGCGAATATTAAGGATCTTCAAATAATATAATGGTATTTGTCAATGATACATTAAGTCATTAATCAATATTGCCAGTCATAACCGAATGACATAGAAAACCCATTTAAGTACTAGAGCGTTACCCGAGGCGGTACTTCTTGGGTTTGTGGTAACTCGCGCGTATGTCTTGCGATTTTCGCGATATCAGTCAGTTGTTTTGCTTTCACTAAGAACGGCCGCACGTGGTTTTAATACGGAGTGATTGGATAGACCGGTACTTTGACGAAAAAAATATTCTGCAGAAATCATCGGAAGAATTTGTTCAGAAGAATTATTATTACCGACACTTCATGAGAATAAGTGTATTTCGAAATGTCGATTTAAAATGGAATAAAATGATAATGTTATGTAAGTCTGAAAATTTAACTGAAGGACTTTTCAATTTTTTCTAGTTGCACGTGTGAGAAGCATTCAAATCTTGGTCGACTTTGACTGAAATCAAGAAATATGTATTGCAAATAAGCATTTATACTTTTGTATGTTGTATATCAGAAACTATTTAAAGTTATAATCCCAATATGTCTTTAATTTTATGATTTCTCTCAAAAGACCTAATTTTATAAAAGTGTTAGATTTTAATACCTTGTCTTTGCATGTGAGGTACCTAAGGTGTAATTATTAATAGATCCCGTTATTAAAATAAAATAAATGACTAAAAGTTCTCAATATACCAACAGGGTAACCTAAAAAAATGTCAAAATAATTTTTAAATGAAACATTATGAATGAAGTATATCCTATACTGAAATTCAACAATTTGTCAAAGTTGCAGGCAAGTGTGTTTAAACGTAAATATTTAACGTTATTATCGTTACATGAGCAGAAAAAAATGTTTGATTTAAAATTCGCATAATTTTGACAGGAATGTAAAGTATAATGAAATATCTGAATTTCTCATAACTACCTCGAACAACATAAAAAACGTCAAATGGTAGAGTCTTCAGACATGAACACTGTATGGCATGTCTAAAGCCGTATTAAATTGTTATACTCTGAACATTTGAGATTAGCGTAATCAACTTCATGAGAATTTTCAAGAACTAACTAATGCAAATGGCAGCATTTTATTAATAAGGCCCCTGTTGGAATGCGAGATTGCTTAAGGCTGAAGAAGGTTTAACACATTATTAATTTCCTTTTACGTTTTTAATTATTTTACCACAAGTTTATTAATGTATTAATGAAAAAAATGTTATTTTTTTTATAATCTAAAATACACAATCTAGAATTATAACAAACGATTAAGAGAGGTAAAGTCAATAATTGAAAACTGGTCCAGACTTCCAGGCGACATTAAGCATTTTGAGAGCAAGAGAACATAGCCTGGAACTCAAGCCCCTAGAGAACGGCCTTAAAAAATAAAAATCGGCGATTAAATATACAAGATATATATAGGCATCCCGACCCTATTGGAAACAATAGCCGCTAGAGTCTGACTTGATAACTTGATTTGAAAGTAAGGTTTCATACCCATATTATATTGTCATTTTCGACAGTGTGACATCCGTCAATTTTAATCTAAAAACATATATATCCAAAATACTGTGCAGTACGCAAAATCATAAATAGATACCTGTTTAAATGTTGGACGAAAAATTAGCTTTGTCAACAAACTGTCAAATATTTTTATAGAAAACATCAAAGATTCTATCAATTATCGTAAATTCAGTGTTTTATTATTTTTTAAAAATATTATTAGTTTGTGAAAATTATTTTCAAGTAGCCCCTGAAAAAATGTTTTTATAAAAAAAACTAAAAAATACCTCTTTTTTTGTATATAATAATAATTTCTTGGATATCTTTTTGGTTTTCAGGAGGCTGCCTCATAATTTTAGATCGACCTTGTATAATGAAAAAAAGTAAAATAAATCTGAAGTATCTCGCCGTTTTTCGAAATATTATAGTTAAACGAAAAATGCAAGATCTACGTCAATGACTTCCACAAATTTTTCCATGTCAAAACAATCACCTCAGCTATATAATTACAAAAAGCGGCGACTTCATAATCCCAATACTTAAAGGCAAAAAATAAATTAAAGCTGCTGTTGAATCCCCGGTTACTGGAAAATGCCACTACTCCGAACCGGATTGCTTTAACACCTCGTATATAAATATATATCACGAAACCTAAAGTCAGCGACACTTGAAATACCGCATAGGTATAAAGCAAAAAATAAGAATATAACTATATATCCTGCGTATATCAAAAAAAGCGATAATTATTCTGAATTTTCTTACTTCGACTTTACCAGCCGTTACTAAACATACTGGAAGAAGTAAACATTGCTGGTTATTAACTAAAAGGGAGAAATCACTTAATATTAAAACGTAAATATACATACCTATAAATCTCCACACTATCCATTCATTTCGTATATAAAATACTTGCTACAAGTTTATTTGGACAGGATTCTTGATATTTCTATTATTTTTATACTTTTGGGGTTGTATATCCATTTTCACTGCTGCTCAGATAGATAGATCAATAGGTATTTGCAAATTTTGGAGGCATTTCGGATTAAAAACATCGCTACTCTGTCAAACTGCTTATTACGACATGTCAATCAAGGCTATAAATGCTGGCAGAGCCAAGCCAACTTGCAAATGAAAAATAATGTATTTTTGCATGAAACTAGATTTTACTCAATTTTTCGACTTCAGATAAAAAAAAATGTCTTGTAAAAAAGAAATGTAATTTTTGACATATTTAGTCGTTTTTATCCCAGGAGGTACCCATACAGAATTCATGCAAGCTACAATTCAAAAATTTCTTAAAATTCACCCCGAACCCTGATTGAGGTGTTTTCCACACCAATCTCTAGAAGAAATAAAGGCGTTTCTTTGCGTATTTACTTGATTCTGTTTATATGCTACAGAGCGAAACGTAAAACCATAGGAAAATATATGAAGCACCCATTTATCCTCTACGATCGGACCCATAAAAGCGTAATTTGCAGCAGCTACTAAACTGTCTGAGTCAAATTAGACTTAGAATCACCCTTTTAAATGCTGGCAAATATAACGTGATCGGACCTCGTTTGAACTTGTAATAGGATTTCAAAATAGGTATTTTTTATCGGCATGGAGATACTGTTATTTATTTGTGTAAATTCCCTAATTAGATACTTGTTTTTTAAGTGCCATACCTACTCGAATTCGAGCAAAATAAAATAAACACATCTGACCGATGATCATTTTTATTCGTGAGTTACGCCCAGTTATTTTATATTTAATTTTAAATCCAAATATTCAGCTTTGTTTTAAGTTTCAAAGTTAGATACAACAGAGCATCCATTACAAAAAAAAATTAATATCTTAAAACAGAATATTAAAACTACTTTCTGGACTGCTAGGGCATATATCTATACTTCCACAGTCTTGTTTAACAAGATTTTTTTTCATTTTATCTCTCAATGTCAAGTAAATCCCCACCTTAAATATTTAATTACGTTTAATGTTTTCGGGATCTTAAAATTCCTTATCAATTCCTTAAAATTCCGATCAACTCTGTTTTTATCAATACTGTTTTTAAATAATCAAATAATAATTTAATAAGCAAAGAGTTGCATCGACTAGCAAATTAGATGCAGTGAAAATTATCAATAATCGACATACTAAACCACTTTAACCACCTGAAGATATACATCAGGCAGTACCTTTTGCAATACCTGGCTTGTATGTCTTCGATATTTGCAAAACCAGTCAGTTGTTTTGCTTTCACTAAGAATGACGGTGTATCGGTTTTGTGGTTTTAGTACAGGGTGAATGGATAAACCGTTGCATTTAGACATACGAAATCGGAGAAAAGTTTTTTTTATGAAAAAAAAATTGTTTTTGATTCTAAAACAATATTTATTGTTAAGTGCTGGTATACTTTATGGATGTAAAATATTCTGGGATCCAGTTCAGGAACATCTGATTTAATGTAAGCTAGTTTAACAGATTAAATACAATAATATACTAAATAATTAATTAAGCATTTTTATCAAATTTAAAGCTTTTAAAAATATAGCTTCTCGCCGCGTAAGGTAAACTTACTTCTTTTTTCTTTTAATTAACAATATTCCATGGCAGTAAAATTTTGTTTTTGCTTCGCACAAATAAAGCTCGAGTTCAAGTTTTGACCAGTTACGATCTCGGTCATAACACACGGACCAACTAACAGAGTACTGCTTTCTAAAACTAAACTTCTTTTAGAAAAATGTTTATTATTATTTTTATGACCTGCCAGAAACTTAAAAGCTAAAAATAGGACACGAATATTAGCCCATGGAGCCTTTATTAATGTTTTAATGTAGATGTACTAATAGGACAAATTCAATAGTTTCTGGTTTTTAGAATTATTCTCGAATTCAAAAACTCCAATATGATATTATTTTATTTTAGTCTACTAGCACTTTTATAAGTTTAACTGAAAAAATAATGAAATATTTACTTGCAAAGTTTTTAACAAGAATAAAAGTGATACCTTTCAGATATTGGATGATATGGGGGATGGTTTTAATTAATTTTTTTGGGAGAACTTATATTAGGTTACGCTGACCAGAGTGCGATGCCACAGAAAGGTTTAGACTGGGTTACTCCACTCTAATTTATTGTAATAACTACAAAATCATTCAAACCAATAATGTATGACTTCAGTTTTGATTATAAAACAACCAGATGTTGATTAACAGTAGTATTAAAATTATTAGAAACTCTGGAGGCTATAACCACGCCCGGTACGTACGCGACATTGCTTTTGTATCATCCGTGGTAAACTTCGTTGGGCCTCGATGCGCATGTCAAAGTCGTCTAAACTAATTCACTCACAAAATAATGATGTCTAATTTATCCTGATATTGTAAGTATTTTGGAGAAGCCACATTGTATTTGGAGTTCATAACACATAAGAAAAAATAAATGTATACTTTATGGCAACGTTAAATTAATTAAAGCATTTATACAATTACTATAATTCTCAATTTTAATTTTATTGCAATTTTAACAACGTTAAAAACCATTATAACGTATAAAGTATTATGTACTCCATAAGAACTCGTTAACAAATTAAATACATGTTAGATAATAATATCGCCTCGAGATAATTTAAGAAATAAAGATACATCTACAATGAAAAAAAACTTGATTCAGTTTTGACATAAAATTTATAATTAACGATTAACTCGTGCCATTTGGCGGACACTCTCTACCCGCAGTCAGTACCTTTGTCTCAGTTTGCTAAGGAATTCTATGAGAATATAAAAATGTTGACAAAATTTAAAGATGACTGATTTTTAAGTATTATAAAATAGAAGATATATCAAAATACGGTAAAATAAAATAAGTATTATTAAATGATTTAGGTCAGGTAAAAAAAGGGCGTATATCAAATATAAATGAGAAAAAATATCATTCGAATAATTTCCACTTACAGTAAAATAGGACAAAAGTTTGTCATGAAAAAACTTTTAAAATATTAAGAAACTACTTATCCTAAG
Organism: Kuschelorhynchus macadamiae; assembly: GCA_030620095.1. Classification (NCBI taxonomy): domain Eukaryota; kingdom Metazoa; phylum Arthropoda; class Insecta; order Coleoptera; family Curculionidae; genus Kuschelorhynchus; species Kuschelorhynchus macadamiae. Next base: position 3,638,227 of record JAUTXW010001744.1, read on the forward strand.
TTAAAATATTTCACAACTACCATGTAAAGCAGGACCAACTAGTAGAATGTTGTCATAAATGGCAAAGGGATAAACTGGCAATATTTTGTTGATACCATTATGGTAAAACAAAACTGTGGCCTAATTAAGCAATTAAAATATTAGTATCAAAAACCTACTTATCTAATTAAGTTGAAAATTTGTAGCGCGAAATAGGGATAAACTGACAACATTTTGTCAATTCTACATGGCAAAACAAAATTGCTAATTAAATGTTTAAGCCGTAAATTCAATTTCTTAAAATAAAGACGTATTTTTTACAGTTGAAAATAATATAAACATCAAAACCAAAATAAATGAATAACAAATAAAAACAAAATTTTAAAAATGGTGTATTGGAGTATCGAAGTAGTATTATTGAAATAGGTATGATAAGTGAATGAACATTTATATTTACGTACATATGTATGTATGTATGTTAAATCTGGACAGTAAAATACGTGGGGAAGAAAAACATGTATTTGTTTCGACCTGAATGACAGAAGTATTGTCATAAATTCTTATATGCGTAAGCGCAATATAACTATTCAAGAAAAGAATGTAGCAAGAACGGTAAAAACTATAAATAGACAAAAACTCGGTGAACCACACACCGACAACTCTATATATATATATATATATATATATATATATATATATATATATATATATATATATAATATTTATTTGGCGATAACTTTATAGTTATTGTATAAATTACAATAACACGAGAGTTTTATTCTAAGGTAACTTCTGGGTACTTGGGTACAAAGTAGATACAGAACTTTCCTCATAATGAAATTTTCACTTTATCAAGAAACGTAACATATATTAGTAAATTATATAATGTGTATAGAGTTATTTCCAAATAACTATATGTATATATATACTGTGCTACATGTGTAGGTGGTGGAATATGTTAAGAGGAAAGTTTCGGATGAACCGACTTTACTTCTTCTGAGGTATTTGTTTAACCCCATTCATATCTTTATTACCTACTATTACATTCAAAATAAATGACAATGTACACATTTAATATTGGTCAGGAATTAACATCCAAAAGTATTGCATTTCATTTATTTAACGAAATAACTTAAACAGTAATAATATAATGCTTGAGAGAATTTAATTATCTTTAAATATTTAAGGCTCATTATGTCACCTTAAAAGTGAAATGCACAGAAAAAACGCATTTGAACTAATAATTATAAAAACTATAACAGCTTTGAAAACATTTTAATAATAACATATTTATATCTATTGTACTGTATTTCAGAATAGACAAATCCCTGATTTTTTATATGTTGTAGTTCTCGGTCTCTTGAACTAAAGACACCCTGGGCACGTCAAAATGGTACGAGCTGTTTTGGAAATATAGCCCTTCAAAGAGTCCAAATATTAGTTTTAAGCTCGTATGCCAGCAAAATTTGATCGGGTTGACTTCGTTTTAACACTTTTAAGATGGGTAATGATTGGATACATTTTAATGTGAAGTATACATGAATCCAGGAATGGGCTTAACTAAACTGTTGAACAGATCAAAAAGGACAAGCGAATTTCTAAAAATAAAACCTAAAGACAAATATTTTTAAAACGAGACGAGATACTGGGATGCGGTTTTCAGCTATGACTTGCAAATGTTATTGCATATTATCAATTTTAAGCGTAAAACTTACCTAAAGTAAAAAGTTATTTATTTACACAGGGTGTTAAACAAGATTCTGCAAATTTTCCAATATTTTATTTGTTCGGAAAATTTACATAAACGATTTTTTAATTCTAATTGCGAGATAAGCTTAATCATTAGTGAAATTATAAAAAACTATTTGGAGCGTTTTTTATTTTTTCTTACATGTTAAGCTGTAATTTTTTATTTAATTTTTTTATAATCTGTAAGATTTGTACAACGCAGAAAATATAAAGGGTGTGCAAAAAATATGTTAATATAATATATATTTCAGCACTGTGTAGAATTCAAACAAATTTAAATTTAAAAGTTTTTGTTTAAGTTTTCAAGACTACTGGACATTTTCTCCAAACGAGTTCTTCACATGTAACACGCTGCCATTTTCTAGTTTTCAAAATTTCAATTTGAAATTTGTGACATTTCTACGATTCCATATGGGGCAACTTCCCTTTGAAAAAGACCATTAAAAGTTACTTCCGGTTTTACCGGAAGTTGTCCGTACTTTTTATTCAGTCCAAAATGTGCTTTTCAACGATATACACAAGTTAACTCTTGTTTTCAAAATGGCGATTGGAAATCCATTTTTTGGATATTCAATATGGCGGTTTTACGAAATACTTGTTTCAAACAATTCAAAATAAGCTTGTCTTTTATTTTTTAGAACTCTTCGATTTAAAAATCGTTTTGGGTAATAACAGAATTTTTCTTGACTTTGTTTTACCGAAAAAACAATTTTTAATGGCACTTGTGTTTTTTCAGTCATTTTTAAAGATGTATCACACACACACACACACATATATATATATATATATATATATATATATATATATATATATATATAGTATTAGTATTTTAGACTGTTTAAAATAAGTATTTCAAAAATAGTGACTGTATTTTTTTCAGCAATGCTGAATTTTCAAGAAATGTCAGCCATCTTGAAAACAATAGTTAATGCAGATTAGAAATTGATATTTTTGAAACTAAAAAAACGGCAGCATCTTACATGTCTAAAGCAAACACCTGTATTTTTAAAAATAATAAAGTTAAAGAGAAAATAAAAAACCCGTCTGGAGAAAATGTTCAGGACTCTTTGAAACTTAAATCAGTAAAATTAAATTCGTTTTTATTACAGAGTGTTTTTAATTAATCTAAACACACTTTTTCCACACCCTGTACATTTTTTGCGTTGTGCAGAACCTATAGATTATAAAAAAATGAAGATTTAAGGGTTTTCTCATTCTACATCAAACGGCTAATAAAAAGTGACAGCTAAATACGTAAAAAAATACTTATATTTTATGGACTACCGTATTCAGCCTAAAATGGCGACTGCACAGCCATTTTTTGAACATTTAAGAACACTTCAATTTAAAAATATTTTTCTATTTAGCCTATAATAGTGTATTAATACAAACAATACAAATATAAGTTAGCAGTGTTCAGTTAATTTTCGGCGAACGTTTTCTAAAAATATGGAAAATTCTATGTACAGGATGACCAAATTTGGTTGTAAATACAGAGTATCTCCGTTATCAGGAAAGATAGAAAGATGCGGTTTCACAATCATGTGTGCTATTTTATCTGTAAAGCAAGATTCGTTAACAAAAACTCCATTCTTAGTTTATGTAAACGGCACTATTTATATAAATTATAGGCGAGGTATATAAAGCAAATGTCAATACATAAAGTTTTTATAATGAATAACCATGTACTTCCCTCGAAACTTTCACATTAGTAGACCCTGTAGATAACTTTTAAAGCAAAAATTAGATTGAACATTCTATAAGCAATAAAAAAGGCATATCTTTAAGATCAGATGGCTAACAAGGCAGCTGTAAACCTAAAAAAAGTATGTAAACTAACTCGAAATAACGTTGCTTGCGGTGCTAGCGATCTAAAATCAGTCAGCTTAGCTGATTGTACCCAATATCTTGGCGGCTAATTTTTGTTATTCGTACAATATGTTTTTTTCATCAGAATTTTTACGTAAAAGGTGTTATTCATTTATTTATAAAATAGGAGCTATCATTACAAATTGACCAATAAATTGACGCGGTTTTATTCTGTTCTATTCAGATACTCTCTCGATATTTGACTATTTTCAGTATTTAATAAAAAGTTAGAGAAAAGTAAAAATTTTCTTATTGTGTCTAGTGACTCCCAGCAGACTTCCACTGAGTTCTACTGATATCCATTTGTACACCAGATTTCTTCAGCGCTTTATCCCTCGGCAAGGACCATCAGTGGCAAAAAAATATCTGATTTACCTTTTAATTCAGAGAAGATAAATTACATTATTTAGCAAGCAGTCGTATTTCAATCTTATTACAAAGCCAAAAAAATAAAAGATTTAACAGTTACATAAACACAAAATTATAAGTCCTCATGTAATACTTATATTACTTAATATTTCAAAAATCATGATTTTTAAATGAGTTAAAATATGCGTTTTTATTTCATTTTATCTCGAATTGATGCTTATTCAATAATAACGCGAAGCCAACCTGTCGACCCATTACAAATAATGTATGTCAATGTCCCAGCATTTCTTTATTTATGTTATCTAACAACCCGCTGGTGTGTAAGTAGAAGCAAGTTCATATCAAGAAAGTCAATTTCACCTTTTATTTGTTCCGTAAACGGCACTATTTATATAAAGCTGCATATCAAGTTCAACTAGTGCATGTTTGAAATCCGAGATTAATAATTTAATAAGAGAAAACAATATGGTGCACATTTCCTAGATCTTTCGGCATATTGATTTTACCAAAAGAATATTATATAACAAGACCTTGGAAGCTTGAATACTGATCAGCGAAATGCTTCCGTTGGTTTATTGGCGACATACATATAATGAAAGCTTTCATTGGCCTTGGTTGACTGGAATCCCAAATCTTGGTGGCTTTGTTTGAACCGAGTCAAATTGAATTACTTATATGTATGACACATTTTCTTTCTAGGTGTTTTTGGTAGAGACGTTCCATAAAATATTTGCGATCGAAATAATCTCTTAGATTGTAATTTTCGCAACAACGTTGACTGTTTGTTATACAGGGTTCCCCATTTTAATATCTGAAGTAAAATTCGATTAGTTATAAAGATATAAACATTTTTGGCTAATTGAATCCTAAGTTTTAAAAATTACGTCTTCTAAATGACCTCCACAAACTTCAACATATTTTTTAATATTATTCAAAAAGTGGTTCATTACACGACCTAACAAACCTTTCTAGATTGTACCTGCAAAAACTTTGGCCTTTAAATATCCCCACAGAAAAAATCAAGCACAGTGATGTCGGGGGACCTCGAAGGCAAATCTCCATCGAGAAATGAGTCGGCCATTAACCATTTCTCGCAGAACCCTCATAGAGTTTCTGGGGGTATGAGCTATTGCTTCAAATGGTGGAATACGTATTATAATTTAGTAATTCTCATCTATTTACTTCTGGATAAAGAATGCCTCTAGCATGCTTTCGTACAGGACAGTTATTTTCATCCTCAAAAAATATGTACCAATGATACCAAATGACCCTAATCCACACCGCACAACAAGTTTGAGTTATGGAGATTTTATGTAAATGTGTTCATTAACAATGCCGTTCACACAAAAATGTGCCTCATGGCTCATTAGGAGACTGTGGATTTCTGCTTGATGTAAATCCAAACATTCTTGACAAAAGGGTAACCTGGTTAACCTTTCTTCTTTATCTTTATTGTTGACTGCGAAGATACAGTGCCATTTGGTATTTATAAGGATGAAATTCCTTTTGAAGGATTCAATATAGGCTTCCCTTTGATATTTTTAGGATAAGGGATTGTCGATTATTAGACCTTTTAGGACTTTTCGTGAACGCAATTCCAACTCGTTCAATATTTTTCGGTGTATGAACTTACTTCGCCGACTTCTTAAAATTTTGTACAGAACCATTTTCACGTCAGTGATGAACTCATAACTAAACAGTTAGTATTTGGCGCGAGACCCGTATTGTTGATATTAAACTGACGCCGTCACGTCTATGTTTTGTATGCAATTTCTACATAAAATTCTCATTGTTGGATTGAGTAATCCATGGATGTTAAAAGAATGTTCCAAAGTACACAATTTAAATTTTTTTTTTGAATGATGAAAACTAATAAACTGCTCGTAAAAAAATGACGTTTCACCAAATTATTATTTTAAAACTTATTTGTGATAGGCGCCTACTTGATCAGTATAGTTCATCTTTAATCCCAAAGCCTACAGAAGATAATCCCACAGGGAACAACTTATTTAATTTTCTCGTAGGGAATTTATTAAAAAAAGCATAATCTATTATGGAGAACCCTGTATTTGAGTTTGGTTTTACCCATAACTTTTAAGAATTAGTACATATTTTATTAATTGTATTATCATTTACTTTCCTGTTAAAAAAGAAGAGTTTATCATGAGGCAACCTCCGGGTGATTAAGTAAAACCCACCTGAAAAGAATTTAACCGGAAATTCCCTTGTTGAACAGGCCCTTAAAAGATAACACAAATTGTATGGCAATATCCATACATATTATAAAATAAATGTAAAAAAATTATTTATTTATAAACTATTGAACTGAAAAGTAAATAATAAACCTCAATTTTTTAAGAAAATATTAAAATTTTTAAAAATTCTGTGTTTATGTAAGTTTATTACTTACTTATTAGCCAGTAGACGATAATTCGTGCCCCCATCGAGCAGAATTATATTTTCGCTACCTTGAACAACGTAAAAAACGTGCAATGGATTGACTAGCGAGGTACTCAGACATGAACGTTATAGGCATGTCTGTGCCCGCCTAAAATTGATACTCTGTCAGCGTGATCATCATCCCGAAAATTTGCAAGAATTTAGTAATCCGATTTTGGACGCTTCAGAGCAAATTCCCCAAGAATTGGTTAAGAGGACAGTGTTAAAAAAGCCAGATTAGTGCGCAGAACTTCTACGAGTTCGAGGCTACTCAACCTTATATTAATATTTCTTTTATCTTTTTTTTACCATCTATTTTAAAATTGATTTTTAGTGTAATGTTTGTATATTTTGTTAATAAAATTCTAAAAATCCTAACTGCCAAATTTGTCTTAACTATCAATGTATAAAATCTTACTAGGTGTCCCCATAGAGATAAAAAATAGTGCCAAAATTGTATGGCTAAACTAAAATTAGCAATTTCTTGTACTCTTGTAATAATAAGAACCACCTAAAAGAATTAAGTTTAAACATCCATGCCTGCGCCTAAAACAATGGGATTTAGGTATAGGATATACCATATCAAATGTGCTTAGAATTTCATACAGGATTATTTCTTTTTTGGGACACCCTGTACAATAAATTAAAATTATTAAATCAGAATTTTATTTTTTTAGCGAACTTCTTAAAAATTATTTACAGAAACCGTAGATGCACATATAAGGTGTTAAAATTCAACAATTTGATTTAGGTTAGGTTACTTTTAAAGACATCATAAAACTTCAAATTCGGCAAAACGTCTCGAGGTATGAGGATGAATAAACAAAAAAGACACCAAGAAATAAAGATGCCCGGATAAAATAGCTGTCAAAACCGGTAACATATTGGATGTTCCATAAAAACAATTCAAACATATCTCATTTTGGGACATCCTGTATAGTAATTATTCTCTACTATCATAGCAGCATCAAATGCATATACAAGGTTTTTAAATTCACCACACTTATAGAATTAGATTATCTTTTTAGAGAAATTATAAAATTTTAACGTCTCGAGGTATGACCCTACTGAATAAAAAATATAACAATTGAATGACCTAGAATTCTTTAGTTAAATTTAATCAATTTGTAGCGGTCTTTTAAACACTCAGTTTAATAAGCAAATAAATAAAAGTTGATACATATTTCGACTCAAACCCAAACAATAGTCCTTTTTAAAGCCGAAACTACGTCGAGGTTACAAAATAGGTCATTTTTTTTGTCGGCGCCGAGCAATTGTTGAGCACTTTATTTATACATTTTCCACTAGCGATGTATCTCCGATCTTTATAATGGAAGATAAGCAAGTCCTACAAGCGAATTCTACTCAGTCTGGTATAACTTCATTATTACTTTCACAGACATTCATTTTCCTTTCATATATATATATATATATATATATATATATATATATATATATATATATATATAATATATATAAAATGCATTTTTATAATAACCTGACATGTCTGCCCACTTAAACGAATGCAGGTCAGAACATTTTTATAATGTTTACCCACTAACTCTTTGCTGACACCATAATGTATTGACATAATAAATATTCTAAAATAACAATAAATAGTACTTTCAAGGATTTTCGTGCAAGACCGGTACCTGAATGGTTTTTCTTGTACATATCTTGGCAAAAACTACTTTAATTATATATAAACCATTCTATAAAAAGTTACAATTAAAAGAATGACACATTTCTATACTGTGAAGGCGGATTTATTTTATTCCTATTTGCTGGTAACAGCTTTTAGGGTAAAATATGATATTATTAGTATTTGATAGTTTGAAGCGAAAAAATTTTAAAGTAGATTTAATTGAGAATCGAAAAAAAAATGGTAAATTCACTTTTACCCACAACTTCCCTCGTATATAACGCAGTATGTATATGCATGTAATTATTTGGTAATAACTTTATACAAATCATATTTTACTGCATACATTTTAACACGTTTTCGATTACTTGATGCACACAATCAAAGTATATATTCTAACGTTAGATATATATACTGTGACACAACCAACCCTATCGTGTTTTTGCACGACCGCGATAACTTTAATATAGTTCCATGTCTTCCCGCTATTTCCGGTAAAAGCCTATGCTTTATCTATCATAAGCGGGCCTTTTAACATGGAAACGGACACGTTATATAACTTTACTAATTTTAATTAGCGAAATGTAAGTAGACCGCGATAGCTGTTTTAATATTACTAATAAATTGTAGGTTTCTAGGTGAAATACGAAATGTGTTTATAAATCTGCTGTATCATTGCAGGTACATAATGTAATCATTTAAAAGGAACTAGTTAGTGATAAGAAACCGGCATGTTTAAGAAACAGTTTCAAAAATTTTGGAAAACATATTTGGACAATCGAGAAACCCAAATAAATCTCTTTCTTTCTTTGAGTATATTTATAGAGACTATCCTGGAGTTCATTTGATATAACCAAAAAAAAAAAAAAAATCAAGACATACACAGTAAAGTAATACTATATCCTAAAATATTAGAAAAAGTTTAAAGAAATTATGGGATAGAGCTTGTAGTAAACATTATGATTCCATGCAAGTAGTAAAAGGCAATATAGAACAGATAGTAAACATAAGCAAAAATCATAACACCAACTAGTAATGAAGGAAACTAGTGATAATAAAAAATAAGTTTAGAAATTACGACTATTTCTACTTCTAAATAATCCCTCCTATCTGCCTGTATATGTATCAACAAAATTGTAATTATCCGTAGTCACTGTTCTTGGCCTTGTGTGCACCTGTAAGATTCAATATTCAGTTACCCCTACATCATTCCTGTGAAAAATAAATAAAGTAGCTAAAAGAGCTAAAAAGAGAAGAAAAACGCACATCTAAAACACTGCAAAACTCCAAGAAAGTAATAAATGAAAACCTCAATAGCGACGACGTAATTAAGGCGAAGTTATCCCCTGAAATGTTTAAACAACATATTATCGGTAATACAAAAAAAATAAAACACTTACACGTCCATCTAAAGCACTTTGATTTTTGTACTTCCAAAAAAAATGGTATTTTGAGGGAGGATTGAGAGCATTTAATGATACTTAGAAGAGAATATGAGTTCCGAACAATATGTCTATATTGCTTGTCCAAAAACAAAGAAATGTTAAAGTTTGCATCCCTTAAAATGTTTATAAGCGTTCTGTTGTCCAAAAAAACACCGAACTTTTTGAGAAGGGAAGGGGATGCAATGCCTTTATAACACCCGTGTGTTTATTATTTCAAAATCAAAATATTAAACATTTATTTAAATTCTATGTTCAAATAAATGATCTTTAAAAAAGTCCTATGTTATTTTTTCATCTACTTGTTCTCTAATTAATTATTACAAAAAAATAATTATATTTTACTCCATATTAACGATAAATTATATTTCCATATAAAGGTTAAGTAGAGTAGCTCTTAGTAAAACTTCGCCTTATTGTCAACCTTATAGAAATTTTATTGGTGTTCTATCACCATAAAAGCCCTTTATTATTATTATTAATCAGAAATCAGACCTGAAGCCGATACAAAAATTCTTTTTCGTTTTGAGCAACAAACAAAAGGAGGTGCGAATTAAGTAGGTATTATGTTTTCTTCAGATCCAGACTGTTAGTAACTGCTATTTGGTAAAATGTTTATAAGCGTTCTGTTGTCCAAAAAAACACCGAACTTTTTGAGAAGGGAAGGGGATGCAATGCCTTTATAACACCCGTGTGTTTATTATTTCAAAATCAAAATATTAAACATTTATTTAAATTCTATGTTCAAATAAATGATCTTTAAAAAAGTCCTATGTTATTTTTTCATCTACTTGTTCTCTAATTAATTATTACAAAAAAATAATTATATTTTACTCCATATTAACGATAAATTATATTTCCATATAAAGGTTAAGTAGAGTAGCTCTTAGTAAAACTTCGCCTTATTGTCAACCTTATAGAAATTTTATTGGTGTTCTATCACCATAAAAGCCCTTTATTATTATTATTATTAATCAGAAATCAGACCTGAAGCCGATACAAAAATTCTTTTTCGTTTTGAGCAACAAACAAAAGGAGGTGCGAATTAAGTAGGTATTATGTTTTCTTCAGATCCAGACTGTTAGTAACTGCTATTGGGTGGATGTATTTATTACCGACTAACACCACGTTTTTCTGCATTTGTTCCAGAAACAATCATAAGATACTTGTAATACATTTCTGTGCAATTGAGGGCGGTTGCTCTCAAGGACTCCACTCAAAGGAAAATCGACCACTCGTTTCCTTCAGTAGAGATAAAACAACAGATGGCAAAATGTAAATAAATTAGCGAAACTGAGACTATGGCCTAGGGTAGTGGATCTTTAAAAACAATAGTTCATCGATATATTTCAGCATTAGTCATAACGAAGAACATTGTAAAATGTTATTTCTGTTCCAATATAAATATTTCAAAGAAAAAGTCGGAAAATTTCTCTACCTACGAATATGACCGATAATTATATATTTATTTAACTTTCAGTGTACCAAGCCATTTACGTTAAAAATGACAATAGAATATGTTTTCTAAATATTACCAAATTATTTCTAGAGATAATTTAAAATGTTTAATTCTCTATGTATGTCTGCATTTGCTTGTTGGGCTTCCTATTCATAAGAAAACAGCCATCCTATACAAAATGAGGATCCTATAATGAAAAACCGCCCTGGGCCTGAAATACTCTTAGTCCGTCACTGGCTCGTAGTGTTAAAACTGACCAATAAAGTAAATAGGTTTTAAATTAAACAAATACCTTAAAATACGTTCCATCAACTTAAATATCTATTTTTGTATATATGTATTACAGAGTAGTATTATTTAGTATTTATATTGCTATTGGTTTTGACGTAGGATAAGTTGTGCTTTATTTGAATATTATTTCAACGTAATGACTAAAGTGTCAACAATATGACACATGGATGTATTTTGTGTCAGTTATGAAGTTCATAGTAATAAAAATTGCACAAGTAAAATATTTTACGTTAGAGATTTAAATAAAGCCCCACTGGCTCGAATATAAGACACTATCCCATGTAATGCCCAATTCAGTTCAATATATCTATTACTCTAAATTTTATTTAGATCTTAAAATGCAAAAAAAAATATTAAAAAACTTTAGATAGTCGATAATGATAAGAATTCCACGTATTTTAATCTTATTTAGATCACCCTGTATATTTTTATAAAAAAATTGGGGACTGGCTATAGTTTTTTCGGCATAGCTTTATTCCGTTAGTCTGTCTGTCTGTTCGCGGCATAACTAAAAAGCTACTTAACTGGTTGACATCAAACGGTGGTCAAAAATGAAGGATCTTAAGGGGAAGACTTTACTTTTTAACATTTTATTTTTACTAAAAAATTTTACATTATTGAAAATCTAATTTGGGTTTACTTCAAATTTTGCACAAAAAATCAAGAATTACGTAAAAATCAACTGGTAAGATTTTGGTACGAATCCAAAGTGCTGGAACAAAATGGCCTAATAAAATATTTAAGCCTGAATCCTTATTAGATTGATTTCAAATTTTGTTCAAGGATTAAATAAAGAGATGAACTGGTAAAATTGTGGTACGAATTCAAGATGACGGAACAAAATGGCGGCCAAATAAGATATTAGTTGTGAAAAAAAATCACCTTTTCAGGTTTTACATATCGTCACGTTTTAGCGTCTTTAGATGCCAAAAAACATGTTTTCCCAATTGCGTCGGTCTGTCTGTCGGTATATCTGTCTGTCTGTAGTTTACGTCATAGCTAAAATTTACTTACCCGATTGAGTTCAAATTTTGGTCAAAGATTAAGGGTTTACCTTAAATTTTGCACAAAATTAAGTGTCTGGTAACATTTTGCTACGAATCCAGGATAACCAAACAAATTATAACATATTTAAAAAATCAGCCTGAAAAAAGCACTTGTTACATTGATTTCAAATTTTGTGCAAGCATTAAATACAATAGAGGTAAGCTGGTAAAATTCTGGTACGGATCCCAGATGGTGGAAAGAAATGAGGGTCACAAAAAACCAATGTAAAAAATATATTCTTATTCAATAGACTTTAAATTTTGAACAAAAATTAAATGTGATATAGGGGTAAACTGGTACGAATTCAACATGACGGAACAAATCTAAACTTAGAAGATTATTGTAAAAACTAATTATTTAGTTTATTTTAAATTATGCCAAAAAAATCAAGTGTGGCTTAGATAGAATTTGTTTAGAAGGAATCCAATACGGTAGAACAAAATAGCGGTCAATAAAAATGTTTGGAAAAAACAGTATATATAAGTGTTAATAAATAAATGATTAAACTGGCTCATACTTCACTATTCCTAATAAAATTCTTAAATTCCGGGTAAAGGAAACTTACCGATTTTTAAAAAGCTCTTCTACTCTTTTTGTCAATTTTAACAAGTATGCCTACAAGTTCCTTCCATCCACAAAAATAATGATAAAAAGGCAAAATCGTTTCGAGAGAAACACTCGAAAAATATTATAATGGGACTAAATACAAAAAAAAAAGTTTGCAAAATTAGGGTCATGTTAAATTTTGCGTCTAATAAGAAGACAATTTTTAAACAAAGCCTTATAAATTCTAGTTTAAGTAATATAATCTATTCAACTATACAAAAAACGCATTTGATTTGCTTTATATGAAACAGAAATATTCAATTTTAAAAATAGTAGCAAAATTATAATTATCCTAGCAATGATTGTGGGCTGTAGCAGCTCATTTAAACTAAGTTCTATGTTTTTATACCAAATGATAATAGTTTATGCTACGTTGCATAAAATAGAGGATAAAGGAGTGTCTTGAACCACATGTTCAAAAGTTTTCATCATAATTGTCTTTCTGATGCTTGTTTAGTGTAAAAAAAAGGAAACCTATTTATCACACCTTCATTTATATGGGCTTCATAAACTAATACCGGTTATTTAGTATTCTATAATGATATATTATCTTCAATATACTAGCAGTAAATAAGAAACAAATATGTAGGGTATGATTGCTTACACAAGTCATATTCATTATTTTGCTGTCTTGGTTTAGTATCTTAAATATATTATATATTGGAGCCCGTTTTATTCAACTAGTTGTCTTTGAATATATTCCTTATTTAGAACGAGAAATTGTATTTTATTATTTTTAATGGCATTTTTGCATCAAGTGAATTTTCAACATTTTTGTTTGATGGAAAAAACTATAAATTGGTTTGAAAACTAAAAATCTAACTAGACACCCAAGACACACTGTAAGTTTTATGAAGGGATAAGAAAGTTCTTACCGCTTATCTTAAAAAGCCTCCTTATATCTTCTTCTATCATAACAACTTTATTAAAATAATGATAAAACCTTCTTAAAACCTAGAGGTCTCACTCTTAAGAAGGTTGCTACATCCTATTTTAAATGCCATCTTAAAATCCATTGGATAGGTTGTAAATCTATTTTAAAGAATCAATAAACCTTTCATAAAAACAAACATATAACCTTCTTAAATCGAACAGTCTTTTTCGAAAGTTTTATCATTTCATTTTGATAACTTGCTTAAAGTAATTTTCATCTGGAGTAGAATTCCATAAGATGAGTTGGATTTATTAAGGATCATAATTATTAAGATCATATTAAGGAACAAGAGAGGTAAAGATTAACGCAATTATCTAATAAAGTTTTCAAGTATGGAAGCAATGTTGAGGAAAGTAAAAATACAAACGAATGACACTTTTTAGGTAAATATATTTGAGATACGTCTAAAAAATACGCGCACCCTGGAAATAACGAATTTTAGCAAATATTTTATTAACGAAAACAAAATTGAAGAAAATTATAAATGCATTTTTATACCTAGAAAAATAGGTTATTTATATGATAAGTATACGTGTACAAGAGTCAGCACAGACTCGCAAGGATAGGTAGTGTGACCCTTGGCGGTGACGCGCTTTGAAGAACGTCTTAATATCTAAAAACTATTGGGTTTCTTTCCTAATTGAACGTTGATGTCACCCAAATTTTGGTTTTTCCTTTACCGTCCTACATTTTTTCGCAAATACTTTTTGAGAAATCGATAGAAAAGGTTATCTCGCTCCTAACGAGTCCAGCTACGTCATTTCGTTAAGGCCCTAACGGCAAAAAATTATATCTCAGGAACGGTGCAGCCGATCACCACCAAACTTTTTTTAAAATAATTATGACATCTTGCATCAGTTTCTGTCCAAAAATGATAGTTTTGACATGTGACAGGTGATTAGTTAGCGTTTGTGTAGATCTACGCCTACGTGGACGAAAAATGCCTAACGTCAGAGATATGGAGATAAGAACCTCCACCCATGGACGGTGGTCCAAAACCGCTCCGAGCAGCCGCGCTTATTTTATATCTGCACTTCGAACGACTGTTGACTGCGTCTGTTCCATTAAAGTGAAGTTTGACTGTCCATTTTTTAATTATATATGCAGTGTAGAGTTGTGGATCTCGGTGAGTCAACTGCATAAGTTTTCGCGATAATGATGTCGTTACAAGATATTTGCAGTGGCTGAAAGTGTGTTTATTACTTAATATACAATTAGAGTAAAAAATACAATTAAAACCTCGGTTTCATGCAACAGATGCAGTCAGTAGTCGCTCGAAGTGCACGCGGCTACTCGGAGCGCTTTTGATCACCGTCCATGGGTGGCATTAATTAGTCTGTGCAAACGCCAACTAATCAATGTCAAAAATTACCTGTCAATAGTAATTTGTCAAAAATTTTATTTTTGAGCAGGAAATGATGCAAGATGATGTCATAAGCATTTTAAAAAAGTCTGGAGCCGATCGGCCGTACCATCCCTAAGATATAGTTTTTGACATTAGGACCATAACGAAGTGACGTAGATCATGTTTTAGGTGAGCGATAGATCTTAACCTCATCTATCGATCTGTGAAAAAATATTTGTGAAAAGATGTAAGATGGCACCGTAAGAAGAGAAAAAACAAAATTTGCAGACATCAATGCTCGATTAGGAAAAGAACCCAATAGTTTTTAGCCATTACCATCTCAAAGCGCGCCGCCGTTAAGTGTCCCCCTATCTGTCCTTGCGAGTCGGTTATATATATATATATATATATATATATATATATATATTATATATATATATATATACAAAATCAACTACAAATTATAATTAGAGACTAACCTAGAACTATAAAACTACAATAATAAAATAGAAACCATAATGAAACCGAGGAAACTTTTAATAATCCCCCTAAAAAGAATAATTTTAGTAATTTTACATAGCGTTACTGTTCCTTATTGTCACCTTAAAAGCAAAATTAACGGAAACCATTGAACCCAAATTCAAACAATGAATGAAATAACGAATAAAAAACTCGTCAGCATTCATCAAGAGTCTTCGAGTAGTTTTCGATTTAAGTTTAATATAGGTTAAAAACAAATGAATATTCAGGTCTTTACCGTTAAGGTAATACTCATAAAATGTGCAAAATACCAAAAAAATTCCCATATTAAAAAAAATCTGTAAATTTCCTTTCCCTCGTTATAAATTCATAACGAGGGAAAGGAAATTTACAGATTTTTTTTAATTCCTAATTCCTTTTATTAGGAATAGTGTCACCTAATTTAATTCCCAACATAATGGTTTAATAACACATATAATGTCTTTTCAAATCTTAGTGGGCGCGAATTTGTTTCACCATATTGGATTCATACCGATATTCTGCCAGTTTCCACAATTAAAGAAGCTTATCTCTATACTTTACTACAGTTAAATTTTGTACAAACTTTGAAATCAATCTGGTTAGTAGTTTTTTAAGCCTGAATTTTTAAATATTTTATTAAGCCGCCTTTTTGTTTCGCTATCTTGGATTCGTACCAAAAATTTACCAGTTGATTCCTAGGCAAATTTGATTTTGTAGCAAATTTGCAGTAAATTGTATAAATGGTCTTTAATAATAAATGTATATTAATAATATATAATATATATATTAATATAATAAATATATATTAATATAAATAATTTTTAACATTTCACTAGGCCGCCATTTTGTTTCGCCACATTGTATTTCTCATCGCCATTAGGCAAACAGAAAAATAGACAGCCAGACCGACTGAATCGAGAAAACATGTTTTTCGGCATCTACCCACCTTGAAACGCGAAGTTCTGAACAAATCTCGAAGGGTGATTTTTTTTAGGATTAGAATACTTTCATTTTACCAGGGAAGTAAAACGTACTTTTGATGGGACTTTCGAAATAAATATAAAAATATTTCACTAACCTTCAACTCTGTATTGTCTTCCCGCCAGAGCCGCAGATCGCCTTAAATATTGCATTTAATCATTAGCATTCCTGTAGGGCCAATGATTTAATCTTTGTATTTTCACGTGAATATTATAATAAAAGTAAATAGTAAGTAGTGATAACGTCTGTGGGTAGAGAGCTTTAATTTGAAAAAAGAATATGTAAATCGGTCAAAGGGAAGCTGCTGGCAAAAGCGGAGAAAGAAGCGCTTTGTATATAGATAGATATTTCAAGAAACAAATATTCATGTATGTCAATTTAATTTATTCTATTTAATAAATTAACTGAAAAAGTTCTACGGAAAATATCACATATATAACTAAATTATACCTAAACACTTGTCCTAGCGTCCCAGCAAAAGGATTACTTATCGATCTTCATTATCTTTGGACATAACAATCCGAAAATTGACCACGTTTTAGCATATTCTTAAGTTATTTTTAGTAGGTTTGTACTCGTATCTCGCTTAAAATACAATTACCAATAGTTTATATATTAAATGACATACTGCTTTCCTTTAAAATGCAAATTTATTAAAATGAATTACTTTTAAGCCAAATTAATTTCCTTTGCGGACATTCTCCATACCTATATTAATCTCTTGAAAGACTTCTTTCCTTTTTTTGTTCGATATTGGCTTTAATTATTTTACCCAGCCAAATGTTACTGGAATAATACGCACGCAGAGGTGATTGCCAACAACCCATAAGAATGCAGCACTGATATTAACAAATCATTATATAATAGCCAGGCAGGTTTTGCGAAATTTCGAAACCTAAGCAAACAATTTTTACCAGATTTAAAGTATACTTAAAGATAAATGCCATTTTATATACTCGGACATTTTGATATCAGCCACTACATGAGAATTTTAAGTAGACCCATTTTGTCTGTTTATTCGAACGCAATTCTCACCTCTTAACACTTTAATGAAGTAATAATGACCGAGTATTTGATGCATTTTGCAGGGAAATAGCTAATTTTAAAATAACCAGTTAGAGTTATTAATTTATGAGCATATAAATAAATGCGCGACTTTACCCCGGGGCTTCAAAATTTTGTTTTATTTTACACATCTGTTCAAAAAATGATATAATGATATAATTTATAATTAACACAGTTTTTATAAGCCAAGTTTCAATGGAAAGATTAAATGCAATTATATACTATCTATACAGTATGAATAGATAGCATCTATATATTTACGAATATACTAGACTCATATTTCATTTTAAGGCAAAACGGTACATGAAAAACATATTTCAAATTCAACAGAGAGGATGAATGCAAATTATCAGTTGAATATTCAGAAAAATTAAAAAATCCCGTAATTTTCATATTGTGCAGTGAAAATAAATTAGAAAAATACGTGGAATATAGCCCCGCTGTGTTTCAACAGGTAGTCATGTTCTTTCTTTTGTATTTATGATGCAATACATAAATAATAAAAAAATAAATTAGTTAATTTAAAGAAATAGTTAAAAAAGGCATGAAAAGTAAAAATTCAAAATTAGCAGATCTAAAGAATATTTAAATTCTTCTAAATATTTAAATGCTATTTTGGATTTAACCTAATTGTTAAATATGAGGAATTTTTTCCTCGTTATGCCTTAAAATGAAAAAATAGTTCGTTTACTTTTGATATTTAATATTATTGTATTTTCCATGCATTCCAAATCCCTCTATCACCGCACATACTGTATATTCTTAACATATTTTGATGATATTTTGCGGGGTACTGTTGTACCAAGTCTCATTAAAACATTTCCTTCTCTATATTTTATTTCCTTTTGTAAATTTGATACATATTTAATATATTCAACACTATTTTTTGTATTGTTTTATTGCGTATTTTTTCTATAAAACCAATATATTTCTCTTCAATAACATTTCTGTATGGTGTGGTGAATGCACCCCATATTCTTATGATTCCACTAGAAACTCATCGTGCCATTCCACAAGCCAATTAGTAACTTATAAATTAAATAAATCGGAATGCGAAAAGAAAGTTGTATGGTTTTATTTATCTAACATTTTTCAAATTGGTATGTACATGGTGTTCACATATGTCTGGACACCCACTCACAGAGTTTATTATTCAACATAGAAGAAAATGTTGAATATAAAAGTTATTTGGTTTTACCTGAATCAGAATCTGTCAACAAAATAAACCAAAAACAAAGGAAAGTAGAATAATGAACATTGACTTTGATATTTTAAATGGAACACCCTAAATAATATTATTTCAATAAATGGGCGTCCTCTTCCTGATTATAATAATACTAGGTTTAATACAATTATCTTTAAAGAAAACCCAGAAATCTTACAAAAACCCTGCCATAAGGGGCAATGTGTTAAAAACAGGGACAACATACACATAAGTAACGTAATTACAAACGAAAACATTGCTTCTTATGGCATGGTTTTTGTCAAATTTCTCTCTTTGAAGATAATGGTAACAAATCTGGTATTTTAATAATCGACAAGAAGATGCCCATTTATTGAAATAATATTACACAGGAATAGTTTATTTTCCGAAGTTACACATTTGTAAATGATGATGTTGCTTGAATTGTTCCTTGTTATTCATGAACCGTTTTGCTAGTTATTGAGATATACTTAAATTGAAAACTATATCACATATACCGTAGAAATGTCTAATGCAACCAGAATCTATGTGTGGTCCACTTTTCACTAACCTATTTGCAACCTATTCTGTTTCAATTAAGCTTTCATAAGGAAAATATGCCGGGTGCAGGAATGTAGTCCAGAAAGAAAGCTCGTGGACAGGGGATGTCCACAAGAACTTTATTAATAGGACTACTAGCCGATTTCAATTTTACTGTAACTCCTCAATTATATTCAATAATAACTTATATAAAGCTAGTACAAAACTTTAAGTGAGAAAAAGTAATTAATTAGATAGAAGAAAAAAGCAATAGATTTTATAATTTTAAGTGAAAGGCTTTGTTTAAAGGTTTATTAAAACTAATTTCTGAATTATATTTGTAGGATTGTTCGATAATATCATAAATCCAGAAAATTCAATGCCCTAACATAAACTAAACGATAATCTTTAAAACTATTTTTAAGCACGCTGTTATACTATATTAACTAAGTAAACGAAAACACTTCTTTAAAATTTCCAATTAATTAATTTTACAAAAAAAAGAACCACATGACAATTATATCGCCAACCTTGGGGCTTCATCAGATGTTAGATCTTAAATAAAAATGTAACACAAACTGTAGGTCAGGTATTTAGTTACATTTTTATTTAAGATCTAACATTTGATGAAGCCACAGTGTTATTATATTATATTTTAAATAAGTATTTTCATTTACTTAGTTAAAATGGATTTCCATCAAGTAACGGATATTTCTATTCAATATTTTATACTATATTATTAACTGATAAATGCGACAGAATGGTTATTAGTCTCATTTGTCGCATGAAAAATTTGGAACATGTCCTGTTTAGAATTTAGTCTAGTCTATACCTTCTGAAGTATTTGCAAATGCTGATGAAACTTCTGTTAATTTACTTTTTGTAAATAGCATGAGAACAATATATATAACTGAATACTGTAAGAGAGAAAGTTCATTTCATTTCAATATTTTCTGACAGTTATTCTATCTCTCCAAAGAAGAAATTCAATTCTTTAACGCAGACTGACTGGTTACTACAACTTTTTAAAGTTTGTTTAAATATACTTCTTTGCGGATGGAAAATAAATACACACTACTAAAACTCTAAGACGAAGGATTTTGCTGAAATCTCAAATGACATTCTCTACACTTCTTCGCATGATAAGTAAATGAGTCCTTCCCGCTAATTTTGCACGATGATGATACTATAAAGAATAGTTGTATATTTACTAAAAAAAAAATGCTTCTACAAAGTTTGCCTTTGTCGCTTACGATAAACTGCAAAAGTTAAAACTTAAAAATAAATATCTATTCGCAAGAAGCATACAGCATGCTATACAACTTGAGTTTGAACAAAAAGAGTGAGCTGCCCGACGTGACATGCTTCAGGCTTTCAAGCAGCAAATCTCACATAGCATGCTACTTTTGTCTCAAACCGCCTAAGTACAATAGTTCTAGACTGATTCAATAATCTCAACTAATTCTGGTCAGAATATGTGGAAAATTAAACTACTACTTGTAAGACATTTACGACACATAATAATTTTAATAATTTTAACAAATCTAGAACAAAACAAAAATTACAAAAAGTATTAAATACTATAGAAAAAAAGCTTTAGGAGCGATACATTTTATAATTTTATGTAAGAGGCTTTGTTTAAAAAGAAATACGCGTTTCCAATATTTAGTTTAATTAAAATTATTTTTTGAATTATCTTTGTAGGACCTACATCGAGAGACCAAAAAATCAAATGTATAGCTTAGAACAGTAACCGTTAAACAAAGTTTGATTTATCTGCCGGAGTACAAAATACATACAAATTTTCAACATTATTTTTAAGTGCGTCAACATTATACTTAATTGCGATTAAGGAAAATGCAGTAAATGAACTTATTGTTAACGACATGTGAACAATTCAAATAACTGAATGCTGATTCTATTTACCTTGTAGGTTGTTAATACGACTTTTTATTAAATAATTGATTGATTAATTATATACATTTGATCCATTGAAAGAAATTGTAATATAAACAGAATCGAAAAGTTACATAATACATTAGCCATTTCTTAGAGAATTTACAAAATCCTTATAGATGTCAAAATAAATTACAATAAATACCGGTTTTTAAACAACTTGTAGAATACCTTAAGTAAACCTTAAATCTGGGTACATTACGAAAATTTAACTCATACGTTTACAGCATCTTGCACATAAATAATAATAACCGCTTCAGTACAATACAACTTTCGTTACAAAATCAGAATACTATTGCAATTAATTTACACTTTAGTTATATATCTTGCGGTGATAATCCATAATTATATAACAATGCTTGAGCTGATTAATAGGTAATTGCCGTTGTTATATGATATCCTATTATTATATGTCTGTGATATCAATCTTTTTAATAATCTACTTCTAATTTTATTTCGTATTTTTTTGCAACTGTTTCAAAAAGTTGTAAGACATATTTTTTATTGCACAAAGCAGATATTCTATTATTTAAACAAAATCATTTGATTGGTGACATTTTGGTCTTGTTACCTATAAGTTTCAGAACGGAATGTCCCACTGATGGACGAGATTTTTGTGTCAGAATGTGGCATGACGGTTTTCAACCCAATACCAGAAATATATGGACTTTCGCTGAACTAGAGACAAAAACAAGGAATTTAAGCAGGGCTGTTTAAAGAATTCTTAATGTATGCAGACAGCAAGTGCATCTGCAGAAGTTGAAATTGGTACGCTCGTTATCTCGTTCTCCCGGGCGATATCTGAGGTACTACCACTTGGGTCTTTTAGCCTGGTATAGTACGTAA